>CM067534.1:9557500-9697500 GCA_034509925.1 Hirudinaria manillensis
AATAATTTATAATCTATTCTGTCATTCGCTTTAAATTAGTTTTGCTATTAACACGCTTTATTTTTGCATATGTCTTTCACTATTTAATTTCCTCAAATGCCAACAAATTCAAGCCTAGCCATAGTCCCTAAAAAAGCTTACGCCTTAGTTTCACTTTTAACCAATCTCTTTCAACAATTCTTCGATCAACCTCTCAATGAATCCCCGATCGACCTTCAATCACCCCCTCAATTCGACAGGTGGCACATCCCAGCAACTCCAGGTCCACCAGCCGCAGATCCAATTGCTGTCCATTCCCCAGTTGGACTCCATCCAAAGGACCCTCAGGATCCTCGACGTGCGCCTCCAACACGTACAGAACAGCAGCAAAGAGGACGAGAGGGTCAGAAACGACATCGACCACATCAGGAAACTCATGTCTGAGAATCAGAACGCACTGCTGACCGTGGTGAGTTCTATGCTGTTATTTCACTGACAGGCTATTCCCTTTCACGTTTGTTGGTATTGTTAATATTACTATCGTTATCAATATTATTATTATTTATAACATTGTTATTATACTATTGCTATCGTTATTAATCAGCCGAGCGTCGATTTCCTATTCGTTTGTTGTTATTATAGTAGCGCTTTTTCATGAAATCTTTTTTAATTCAAACTTAAAAAGAAACAAAATGAACCTACCAAAACAAAAATAAAAATAAATAACAAAAGGTCACAGTGCTTTCGTCGATACAAGAGGAGGTGAGGAGGCTGAGCATAGCAGCCCATCAGGGAAGCGGATTCCTACCGATTCCGATCCACCCTCCGCAGAGGAGTCTGCCCGTAGGGTCGCCGGCAGGGTCGACTGGCAAATCCGGGTCGACGAAGCAGCGACAGAACGACGACAAGCAGCAGCAGCAAGATCGCAGCGTCGTCATCGACGTCTGGGACCACCCGCTCAAAGAGGGCGGAGGTCAGCTGGTGCAACAGCTCGTCAGGGCACCGGCGAAATCGAGGCAGGCCAGGAAGACCCTCGCCTCCTCCTCTTCTTTCCACAGGGAAGCGGTGGCCTCCAGGCACAGACTTGAAGAGCAGGCGATTGCCAACTCTTGCGACGACACAACCGTTGACGTCGATGACGTTGCTCTGTGACGCCGATAATAGTATTATCAACAATAATAATAATAATAATAATAACGTTAGTAATAACGATAATAATAGCAATGATAGTGATGAAGGCAATACAACCACAACGGCAATAAAGACTGTGCCCGCAACTTTCGACCTACAGCCACGGTCTGTGGCCAAGTTCATCGTATGCCTACCGTCTCACCTTACTTATCACTGGAACTATCACCATCATCATCATCATCATTTCGTCGGTCATCATGCTTGTATTTAACTATTACGACGATATGATCGTAATAATTAATAATTATCATTGTTACGGTTCATCGGACGACGAGAGCATTTAAAATCCATGCAACGACGGGAACGTTGTTTCCATAGCGACGCAAGAGTCCTTGACGACAACAACTAAGAATGCGATGAATTTAAATTCCTCACCTGGTTCCCCGCCCGAAGGGGAGCAGACGATTCGAATTAATAACTAATAATGAATTCAAATTCCTCCCCTGGTTCCCCGCTCGAAGGGGAGCAGACGACTTTCACGATTCAAAGTACAAAAAACATCGTCTCAAACGAAATCTCCTCCGACGAACGAACGAACTCAGAAGAACAAAACGCGTCCATTCAAAAACATGCGGTCATCGAAAAAAAAAAGAGAAGGGTTTTTAAAATCGTCAGAAACGTGATCACAAATGACACGTTTTACAATAAGAGAGGTCGTTTAGTCTTGGCGACTGTGACACCGAAAACGAAGACGACAATCGTGACGACGTGCATAGCGTCTCGTCGCGAACGATAAGACCACGCAAGTCGTCTCTGCATCTAAGAACTGAGGTGTGATGTTTTTGAGGCTGACAAACGACGTAAATAATAAAAATGAAAATAAACAGAACCAAAAAAAAAAGAAAAGAAAAAAGTAAAACTTATCAAAACGAATAGCAAGTTGTCATGTGTTGCTTTAATGCAGTTCGAGATAACGTTGTTGTTGTTGTTGTTTATGTTGTCGATGTTGTTGTTGTTGTTTATGTTGTTGATGTTGTTCTTGCTGTTGTTTTGACATCAAAGACTTCGAGGTAAAAATCAAAAGAAAGTAAAAAGCTTTCACAGCATGCACGGCCTGATACGATACGATACGATACGATACATTAAAATACATTAAGAAGAAAAAAAAAACTCAAAATGAAGAACACGCGATCATCGTAAACACATCCACGATCGATCGTTGGCGTCACGACGACGGAATCGAATTCAAAACTCCAGCCGTGCGACGCTGACGACGACAAAACAATATTCCCAGAGGTAGTTGAGAGTCGCTCGTGCGCGGATACGTTCGACGGATGTCGCCCGTCGCGAGACGCACGATTCGTGAATGCGTGCTTCTAGCGACGCGGTCCGAAGCGGACGACGCGCTCGAGAGGCCGAATCGTAAAAACGTGGGGGGGTGAGGAGGTCGTCACAGGACGGGGACCAGCGGAAGTCCTTCTTCGAGGCAACTCCTCAGCATCTCGAGAGTCTTCTTGACTCGGAGCGAGTACGTCCGACTGCCCGGGTCCGCGTGCCAGCACTCGACCATCGTGCTAGCGAACGACTTCAATAGCTGCAAAATGATGTTTTTTTTAGGAATAACAAAGTTTATTATTAACAATTTCGTTAATAATCCTTATTAACCAAGCGCCTTTTCGTGACACATGCTACTACGGCAATCTTTACTAATTCTACGGACCTGCCGAGGAAACTGCAAAACCACGATAATCGAGGCGTGGCAAAGTGACGAGGGGAATTCCCATAAATTTATTCTCACCGGAACTCGAAGCCACCTCGGATCGACCGGAGGTCTGACGGCTCGGATGGAGACGACTTCCTTCATTTCCTCGAAGCTCGGATCGCTGACGACGTCGTCGAAGTACGGGATCCGATACTCTTCGGGAGGTCCTGACGAGTTCGTCAAAATACTTACTCGTTTATATTTTAATTATAATTATTAATTCTGAATCAATTAATTCTTGGTTAATTAATCTCTAAATGGGTCATTATAAAATGTTTTAAAATTAATTTTACTATTTATTTCATTTGATATCTTCAAATATGTGGAGTAATTTTCAAATTTCAATATTATTTGTGGTTCATCTTGAAATCAATTGGCACTCGACGTTGAGAGATTAAAAAAAAATCAAGAGGTTTGCAGGCCACCGTCGTCGAATACGTCGAAAACGCGTCCTCACCCGCAGCGTCGCATCTCCGCACCATTTCCCAGAAGACGAGAGAGATCGAATACATGTCCGCCTTCAAGAGGGAGTCGAACCTGCGCTTGTCCAGGGTCCCGTTCAGGATCTCCGGCGCCATGTACCTCACCGTTCCCTGTCTCGCGTTCAGGCTCTCTCCTCGATAGCCTTTCTCGCTGAAGAGTGCAAAACGAGAAAAAAGTCGATTCGAGTTCCGATCGGAAGACGGCCGAAGGGAAATGGCGGACTCACCTCACGGCGAGGCCGAGGTCGCAAATGCAGCACGTGAGGTCCTTCTTCACGAGCACGTTCTTGCTCTTTAAGTCCCGATGGGCGATGGACGGCTTGGCTGGAAAAGAGAGGACGAGATAAGAAAGGATAAAAACCCGAAATTCAAAGAGGACGAGATCTCGAAAACGAGACGACTCTCACAGCAGCCGGGAATTCCGCCGATGTCGGAGTGCAGGTGCTTCAGTCCGCCGGCGACGCTGACGGCCATGTTCAACAGTGTCGGCATGTCGAGGACGTGCGCGTCGAGGTAGTCGTGAAGGGAGCCGTTGTCGTGGTAGGCCGTCACGAGAAGCATCTGGGTGCCGGAGTCTCTGCTTATTATGTCGGCCATGATGAACCCTGAAGATGAATTCACATTATTAGCCTAATAACTGACAATTCACAAATAATGAAAATAAATAAATACTCGAATAATTAGAAGTCATATTATAAAATGATCCGTAATGAAGTTAAATCCATACTCAATATGTTCTCGTGGCTCAACAGGGTCTTGTAGAGCTCCAGCTCGTTGGAGTAGCTGGCATCCTGTGTGGTCGGAAGGATCTTGACGGCCACGTCCTCCCCCTGGTATATGGCCTTCCACACCTCCCCGTACCTTCCTTTCCCAATGACGTGCTTCAGTTCAACTTCTCTGCCGATCGTTCGTTGGACCTTCGCGAAAGAAATGCAAAATAAAAATGAGAATTTGTTAAAGAACGACCAATAAAAGCTTCCCACGTGCGAATAAATGCTTCAAAATCTGCTTTTGAATGCAAAATATTCCCATTTCTGCACCAAATGAAAATAAAAATCCAATTCGACGAAATGTATTTTTTTTCTACGGCGTCTCGAAACTCACCAGAACTCTTTGACCCGATCCGCTTCCGGAACTGACCCCAGCGACCTCGTTGATGACGTGGCTCTCCGTTTCAAAGGTCAAACAATCCTCCTTGCCCTTCAAGAACTTTGCACACCTTCCTTTCTGCCTTATTCTGCACCTGGCGACGAAACACCCGCAACACATCCAAATCTACGCAATAATTATTTTCCAGAATAAAATCTCGAGCGAACGAACGAATCGACAAACCAAATGAAAAAGAACGTCACGGAGAGAACGGTCAGGGTGATGCCGGCGGACAGGCCAAATATCTCCCAGGGAGTCAGGTTGGCAGCGGCCGAATCGTGTTTTATGGGAGGAGGTAGCGTCTTGGCGAGATGGATCGGAGGCTCGAGGTAGTCGTTGCAGAAATCCTCGTTGTCGCAGCACTCTATGGCGCGCGGATATTGGGTAGGTATGGAATTTGCCATGCACTGAAAATTCAATAAACAAACCATGCTTTAATAAAAAAAAAACACTTTTTACCGGAGGCGTTATTAGCGGATGTTGGTTTGTAATCAAATTGACGTGCGTCAACAACTTTCCTCTTAGAATTGCAGATAAAATTAATTGACACAAACCATGAGAGGAGTTCCCTGCTCCTCTTGAGTGACACATCCAAAGGTCCAATACTGCTGGCCATCTTCTTCTTCGTGGATCAATGCAAAGCACTTCCCTCCAGGATCCGTCTGGCAGGTCTCGTTCAAGTAATCCTCGCATGGGGAGCAGAGACATGACAAGCAATCAACTGAAAAAAAAAGTAATTTCATTGATGTTCATCATTTGTGATGATTTACCAATACTAGATATGAAACACCTATCAATTCATTCAACCGATTTGTATCCCAAAGAATGTTGAGGCATGAATTAGGTTACTAAGCACAGCTTAGACTTCTATTAAGTGTGCTTCATGTTATTTTTCGAGCTGTTATATTGATAGGCATCCTGTCTAGCTCAACAATATTGTTACAAACTAAAATTAAGCAAATATGGATGGTTGTTTTGTATTAATTCATCTGATCAACTCACTTTGTAATGCAACTGAATACCATTCAGCAGCAGTTAATGATTGGATTTATCTTTATTGCAATATCTCCATAAAGCAACGATTGCAAGGCCATCAAATTTAGTCAATCACAAGCCAATTTTATGGGAGCGAGTGCTTTGCTGTTGTAATTGCGCAAACGTCCATTTGTTACCTAGATCGTTGCATAACCAAAATCGTGCACATATCAATAAAACACTGACTTAACTTACGAACTCAAACAAAAACAAACAATGCAGGCAAACGAATGGCGTAGGTAAATAAAATTTCAATCAGTATTATCAATGCAAACCAACTCACCTCTTAATGTAAAATGATTTATGACGAGTAACGAGCACAAAACGTAGAATAGAAGCGTTGTCACGGCTACTCCTCTACCCGCCATTTTGTCAATATCTCGCCCACTAATTACATACAAGTTTGGGTATGTCTAAAACGTAAACAAAGTGCTTTTTTCTATAACTCGTTTGTGAGCATTAAAAAAAGTTGCCGTCATAACACAAAAATAGAAATAATAAAATTACAAACTTAACGCTATCAAATGTGTAGACTTCTATTGCGAGTAATTGCCCTCACAAAATAATCTTAACCACAGATCCAGTATTCCATCTTTGCTAAGAAATCTTTTTATTTTCAATAAACCCATATCCATCACCAAAAATTCACTTTCGTTCCGATCAAGTAACTCGTTTTCAGGCGACGGGAGCTTTTTTAAAAGAAAGAGTTCTGTCGAGTGCTATCGTCACTAAACAAGCAATCGAATCAAAATTTGAGTTTGGCGATTGAGATCTGAATGGGCTGTTAATGTTTGCCGACTCCAAAATTAGCAAGGTTATTACTACCGCGAATAAATTTTATATTTTGAATCCACTCGATCACGTCAAACAGTGACATTAGTATTCTGATTAGCTTGATCTTCGTCAAATTCTCACTTCTTACTGGACTGGCTCTTAATGCTACGCGAGCTGGAATGTCGACCTGGAAAAAATATCCCACCTTCATTTAATAAATACGACTATATGAAATCACTAACTTGACATAGAAGTGGGTCTTGATGTTGGTTTGTCTGAAAATAAAATAAAATTGTTAAATAATGCGGGTCGAACGTTTCCTATGAAACCATTTATAACCATAGAATTATTGGAAGGCCATACCTCCAAACTGGGGTAGTACATCTTTTATAGTCACTGAGACTGTGTTTACTTTAGGCGAACTCATCCTACTTGAAGATGGCTTTTGGCTGAGACCCTGAGAGGTCCTCAAACTCAGCAAGGATGAAGACCTGGGATTGACTGGAGCAGTCAACTGGATGTTGGCCTGAGATAGCAGCAAGTTGTGGAGAAATTAATTTTTAAAACACAAATTAATGATAATCAATATGCCTGACACAACGCCATTTAATGACTCTAGTGTGTTATTATGAAGATTTAATGATTCATTGTAGATTGGATGAACAAGAAATCTCCATGACTTCAAAAATAAACTGGGATTGTATAAACACTGCGAAACCTCTTCAAAGTGCTTTCGAATTGGAATTTGGAGTGACGGATACTCGCTGAGAATCGCATTTATCTCCTTGGCAACCATGTCGTTGATATCTTTCAGTTCTCTGATATTTATGTCAAGCTGGACAAATTAATAGGTGATTGCTTTCCATAAAAGGTTATTGTCATTGTACGTAGGACAAGGTCACTACCAACCGCTATATCAGAGAAATCAAGCTTCTTTGAGGTCATCAGGTCCTTGGAGAGTTTTGCATTCTTGAAGAATATTATTAATTATTAGTTACATTTACAATGAAATGTTGGATTCATTCTAAGGTGTTTAGTAATAATTCTCTGAAATATGTAATCAAGGATACGATAAGAGCCGATGATGAAATAACTCCCCCGACCATTCTTTCGACTCTTTCCAACTTTGTGTGTTGTTCGGCAACCTCTTTTTTGAGTTTTGACAATTCTTGCTGAAATAGACGACAACAGCAATGAGATGGATTGCAACCTCAGCAGTGATTGTGCAAATATTTGAATCCATTCTGCAATCCATCTCTCCATTCATCGTTAAACTCAAACTGACATATTGTTTACCTTCTTTCTCGTCAGCTCCTCTTCGGTAAAAAAACTTCCTTCTCTCAAGTCTTGAAGCTGGGCTCCAAGTTTCTAAGAAATAGAATTTACAAATAATCATGAGACGTAGTGACCAATGCTTACTTCATTAATTGCTGTTTTCAAAACAGATTTGTTTTTAATAATCGATCGTTTTTAATGAATTCAAATCATTTAAATCGAATTAAAAATTTAACGACGCATGCCTGATTCTCAAAAAGAAGTCGGTCACAGTTTTGCTTCTTGACCTTCAACTTGTCTGCGACCTTCCCGAACTTGTCTTCCAGTTCTTGTTTCTCGGACTCGTGCTCTGCAACAGAAGAAGGGATGTCTCGAACCGATCCAGACTGCGCCCATTCGCCGAGCGGCATCGAGTCGACTCGATCCTACCTTGACTGGCTCCGACTCCGCGGATTGCATTCCTCTGGAGTTCGTTCCTCCCTGCGACCAAAGCGACCGTGTTCTCGAAGGCTAGCAATTCCTGTTCCTTGGCTTGGATTTTTGTGTTCAATTCCTCTCCTCTGAGTCTCAGTTCTTCCATTTCTTGAGTTGCCTGTCGAGGTAGTTTGTGGTTTGCAACTGAAGAGGGATGAATTGAGGACAGATGAATGAATGAATGAATGAACGGACGAATGAATGTTCGGAGCAATGATCGACAGTGGACGTTCAACAAACAGAATAGCGGAGATGGAATTCTCGTGCTCACCCTGATCAAATATCCGACAACAGACTCCTCCCCTTCGTTTGGAGCCATCTTCATCGTGATTATCTCATATCTAAATGCAGAATTACAACAAAAAAGATCAACACTCTCACGAATCTGTGATTCATAACCTCATTGAAACAGATTTATTGACATGAATTATTTTATCACATATTTTGTACAATTAATTGTCAAAATAATTACTTTTACCTCTTCTTCAGCTGGTCGACCTTGGTGACCTTCTCTTGAAGCTCCATATTGGTCCTCCTTAACTCCTCCTCCAGCATTTTCAGCTCGGCCAATAGCAGGCCTTTGTGCTTCCCGATCTCTTGTCTCCTCTCCTCCATGGCTGCCTTCATCAGTTGCAGTTCGTTCTCTACTGACATGTTTTCGTTCGTTCTCTTGAACAGCACATTCCTCAGCCTCTTTAGCTCCAACTTTTTCAGGCTTTCGTAGACCATTTTATCCTTTTTTTTTGGGCAGGGGAGGTGAAATTTGATATAAAATAATAATTTATTTATAAAATAATAATTTGTTTATAAAATAAATATATTTATTTTTCCATATTTTTTATTCTTTTTCAAGGTGATTGTGATCATATATGTTGGGCTGAAGATGTTTATGCGATTTGAAAACGACTGACCTGTTTTTGACCAATCAGCTCCTTCAAAGCCTTTCCCGTGACCTCGATCTTCAGCTGAAGCTCCTGGGATTTCTTGGAGCAGTCATTTTTGGAATCTTTCAACTTGTCACATTCCTGCTTCAGTCTTTTGATGTCCTCCTGTTTATGATTGCAATTTAATTAAACATTAAAACTTAATGATATTAATGGTATAGTTTTACATAATTTATGTATAATTTTAATAATATAATTTATCATTCATGGCAACTTTTATTTTATTGACCGCTACAAACAGGCCTTTAAAAAGCGAACTCGCGTCGATGCGTACATTGATGCGCTGGTGTTGGCCGAGCGTGAATTGGAGGGATTTTTTCCTCTTTTCGAGTTCATCCTCCAATGCTTTCATCCTCTTCCCGTTGACGTCTTCTTCTTGCATTGAAACCTCGCCCTTCAGTTTCGAGAGCTTCTTATTCAGCTCTTGGATGCGATAGTCCTGGCAGTGAATGATGCAACATGATTAACAATTGAAATTTTTATTGGATATTAGTTCAGTTTAATTAGAATCTCATAATGAGATTAATCATAAGCTTGGCTTATAATTTGCAATTAATCATTGAGAGCTAACCTGGTTGTAAAGGAGTTTCGCCTGTTTGGTTGATTCCTCGTTCAATTTTTCCATTTTCAGGCTAAGGTTTTTGACGGTCACTTGGGCACTCTGCATGTTTGTGTTTGCTCGTTTTTAAATTCGCATACGTTCGCGTTTGGAACAAAATATAATCAAAATACGAAACAATTGTTTTAAAACTAGTTACCTCATGAAAATAGCTTAACATATTATGCCATACACAACATAACAACATATTATATTACATATTGTAAGATACATGGCTTAGCAATTCATCGACAACGCAACTCACCTGTATGTCCCCCTCTAAGTTTTTCTTTTTGGTCGCAAGTTCTTGGACGACCTGTTGCTTCTTGAAGAGTTGAAAGTTGAGAACCTTAATCTCCTCCTCCAGTCTCCTCTGCATCTTTTCCTCATCCTCCATCAGTTCTTCCATCTTTTTTGTTCGCGATTCTGCGTCGGCGACGACGTTCGACGCTGACTTCTCGCGACTCCTCAGATCCTCGAGTTGGTTCGTGACGGCCGAAACCCTTCGCGATTTTAAGTCGTGCGTTAATTATTAATTTACTGATTAACATATGCTAATGATCGAACAAGATGTATGCCAACAACTTAAGTTGTGCAAATTGCCATCTCAATGATTTAAAGGAGAATATTATTAATCATTTGATAACATTTGGAAACAGAATCCAAAAAATAAGTCTTAAAAAGTCAAAGCACTAAAATAAATTGCTCGAGTCTCGCTTACTTGTTTTTCTTTGCCAAAACTTGCTGCTTCAATGCCTTGACTTGACCTCTGCAACTTTCAAGGTCATTTGCTGTCCTTTCCAGTTCCTGCTTGATGGCCATTAGCTGCGTTGTGGGGAGAAGATGTCAGAAGAGGAATTGTTAATAGATGATGATGATGATGATGATGACAACGACGACGGCAGGAACGAGTCGCGTCATACCTCCCCAGAGGCATTGAGCTTTGCAGTCTCCAAGTCAAGCAAGAACTGCCTCCTTTTCGTCTGCATTGTCTCGGCCATCTTGATCTTCGAATCTACTTCTTCGTTGCTCTTTTTCTCTGCTTCCAGAAATTCCTCTGCGTCCTTGACGTCTGCCTCTTTCTGCTTGACTTCCCTTCTTTTCTCTGTGATTTTCTGTCGGCAATGACCGTGCGATCGCAGTGTCATCGTTTGTTTTTAATAAATTTTTAACGATTAATTAATTAATTTGAAAACGACGAACCAGAGAGAGTTCATCCACATCCAGGTCTTTTTTCTGGAGTTGTTCCAAAGTCTGCTGCCATCTTTGGACCAATTCCTTCCTCTCTTCGTGAGACCTTCGGTAGTCGTTTGCGATTTTATCGAGTCCGTACTTGAGGGAGAAAATTAAGTTCATTCGATGCGATGCATTTTTATTTCAGTTTTTTTTTCCTGAATTCATTACTTAAATGTTTTATTTTAATTTAATATCTACTTGAGCTGCTTCTGTTTCAATAGCTTCCTGGTCAAGTTTCTTCTTGTATGTCAAACATTCTTCTGTCAGGTTTGTTATCTTCATAGATAATTCCTGAAGCCAATCGATAGAACATTAAGCCTAATGAGATGGTAAATAACTTGGCCTACTGTTGAACAGCCATATATCTAGCTTATGCTGTGACAGTCCTTTGACTATTTTAATTTAATTTGTAATCTCTAATTGAATGTAAACTGACCTTGATTTTGGCTTCATCCTGCCTTGAGTACTTCTCAAGAAAAGTGATGTTGTCATCCCTTCTCTTGCATTCCTCAAACCAATTTTCCAATGTTTGTTGATCCCAGTCCATCTGCTGTTTCCTCTCTTCCAACTTTTGGTTCAACTTGAACATAGAATTCTGACAAAAATATTGATCATAAATTCATAAGTTGTTAAAAAATTAGTTAGTTTAAAAGTTAGAGTAAATACTTCACAGCCATTTTCTTTTTCTTTTAAGTCTTGCACATTTTTCTTGAGTTGCAAGATGTCTTGTTCCATCTTTTTACATTCTCTTGATTTTATTCTCATCAAATTATCTTCATCATTTACTTCTTTCCCTTTAGCCACTAGTAACATCTGCACAAATGTAAATGAATTTAATCTATTACTTTATAAATGTAGTAGAACTTGTTTTTTTCTTTATTTAATATACCTGGATAAATGTAATTTCGTTTTTGACATTCTTCAGATGATTTTCTACATCTTTAAATCTATCATTTTCTTCGTTCAAGTGAACTTGCAGTGCGGTCTTTTGCTTTTGAAGTTCTAGATACTAATTCATGAAAAGACTGAGTTGAATTTCCTAGCAGACAAGCTACTTCTTACATAGTGCAAAATATCTCATTCATTAAGTCGATAATAACCCTAGAAGGTCACAAGATAATACCAAAGGAGAAAACATCTTACTTTCTCCTCTAATTTTTTATTTTCATAATTTGCGACAGGAATTCTAAACCCATCGTCTAGACCCAGATCATTTATGAGTTCAGAATTAATCTCCCTGGAAGAATGTGCCATCTTGGATCAATCGGTCTCTCCTTAGCCCGTTCTAAGCAATGTATCGTGCATTGCTCTCAAGTATCTAATGACAACGGTGAATCTAAGACTAAGATGAATATTATAAATTAAAATATTTACAAAAACATTCATTTGTTTTTTTATTATTTTAGTTACAGTTCCATATTTTTAAAATTGTAAAATATAATTTTGCCATTTGCCTTTGTTGACTTTCAATATTTATGTATCGCATTAGCGTTTCGCAAAGCATTCAGAAGTTATAGGTGTTCACGGAAATGTCGTCGTCGAAAAATCTTAGAGTTTTTGTCGGAAATCTTAAGTGGACTGTGGCTCCAGGTAATTTATTTTAGCTTTTCACGAACGATTTTAGCGGCTATATTAATAAATGATACCCATGCTCTGACCTTATCATTTAACGCCCACCAATGATTATCAGGAGAATTGAGAGCGTATTTTGAAAAATTCGGTCGTGTGATCCGCAGTGAAGTGAACTTCGTAAGTCTTATGAATACGTTGTCAGCCACCTAGGCACATTAACCAATCGAATTCATTTCTAGGCCCCTAACGGGTGGAGCAGGAAATACGGTTTCGTCACCTTCAAGAAGCCTGAGGCCTACGACGCTGCTCTAAATCACCACGAGCACACTTTGGCTGGCGAAACGGTGGGTTGCACATTAAAACCAACGATCATCTTAACAAATTAGTAAATATTTTATTTGTTATTTCAGTTGACTGTTGCTCCATCTGCATATCATGAAAGAAAGAGTCAATAAACATTCACTTCAATAAATCTCTGTTTAGTCTTTCTTCATATTTTTCAAAGTCCTTCTCGTATTCGTTCATGAGAGCATCTGAAATTTCGTTAAAATGACTCTTGGCAATGTTTTCCCAAGAACTGGTTAGACTGGTTGAAGTTGCAGTTGCGGGAGGCTCTTGGGCAATGTCAGAATAGTCTATGCCTTCAATTATGCAGTTTGGCAATGCCTCTTCCAGCAAAAACGCTGTCAATTTTGGCTGCTGTATGTTGGGCATGTCATTGAGAATCAACTTCTTCAAGTTCCTTTTTAAAAATAATTGTTACACAATAAAAAAATTAAGGTGAATAATACAGTGTTATTCTGAACAAGAGTCAATCATTTGATAAGTTCTATAGTCTTCCACTTACTTTAACCTGTGCAGACTGGCAATTCCCCTCTCAGAAACATTGGGACATCCAGAAAGGTCAAGAACTCTCAGCGAATCCCTAATTATTGATAACTTGTCGAGGCACCAGTCATCCACATTCTTGCAGTTGCTCAAATTCAGATAACGTAACTCTTCAAGGCCACCTAGAGACAAAGAACATTATGAACTAATCAATTCCAAATATTAAGCTCCTTCAAAATGGCTAACATTTGTGGCAAGTGTTTACCAGACACAATGCCAAATAAATGAGAATTCTTAAAAGCAGATTAACTGAATATATAATAATATCCAACTAGAATTTGCATTAAAATCTGGATGCTGTTTATAATTCCTAGTTATTTACTTAAATATTCTTATCTCTTAAGTATTGTAGTAGTGTGAAGACACGTGTTAAACTCCCTGATGGTAGTAGCTACTGCCATCACAGGACATGCTTGCCAACTCAGAAGTTTGCATAAATTGCGATCAATCAAACTATTTTTGATTATTCCCCACCAAAAGAATCCAATGTCAGGTGCATGAATGTTGTTCCACTGGCATCAACTGCTTCCAATTTATGACCATCAGGAGACGGGACTGGAAGATCGAACTTGCCATCAGGTCTTCTCACAAACCACATATCTCTGTTTTGGAATTTCACCTGTCCACCGCTGGCTATTAAGAGATAGGCTGCACTTAAGTCTGGCCCCAATGACTTAGTCCTACTAGCATCAAACCTAACAAATAGTGAGAACAAAATTGCACGACATGTTATTAAGTAACATTTGGAATTAGTTGACTGGTAAAAGTTACATCTACCTGTGTAAATTACAAAGCTTTTTCCATTCTCTATTTTCAATCCAAGCCATTATGCCTTTAGATGATAGATCTATAGGTTGTTGGAGCCAGAGTATCGAATCAATGGTAACTAATCTTTGATAGTTAAATAGGCCTCTCCTCCATTCATGATGACATGTCTTGATCTTGCCGCCAACAAGAATTTGGCGAATGACCTATTATGTCCATAAAACATATTTGAGAAAAGAATTACTTTGATTACGTTAATGAATACACAAGGTAAATTAAAAATTCGACATTAAGATGTTAAATTAAACACAGATAGTTCTGAATAATAATTAAAAATGACCTGTCTAGCTGCACCGTACATCGCAGACCAAAAGTAACGAAAAGTAAACAATTGGTAAAAAACATACCCGAGTATTTTAAAGTGCGGCCTGTCTTATTTATGGCTTACATCTTGTAAAATATATGTAACTATTGACTATTAATGTTAAAATTATGTTTTATAAATCATATTAAAACGTAAATTTAAAGTAAAAAATAATTTAAGCGTATTTTATTTGGCAGATTTATATAATTTAACACCCGCTATTTTTATCGCGGTAACAATTTTGTTTTGCAAAGATTATTGCTAAGCTGTGCGGGTTGTTCTTTTCGAATTATGGAGAAATATTTAGTGCCAATTGACAAAGTACGATCAACGAAGATTTGTAAACCAAAGGAGAAACGATATCAGCAACTGAAAATTCAAAATTTAAAGGTTTTGACCAATTGTTTTATTAGTCGAATATTAAATGATACAGTTATCTTGTATTGTGTAGGGAGTAGTAAACGTTGATGAGATTTTGCGTATAAAATCATTGTTGAAAGTACCTAGTCAATCACCTGAGGTGATCTCAAAATGCCTGAACATTCTGTCCGAAAAAGTTCCTTCTGTGGAAATCTTAAAGTCTACGAAAATTGGTGAGTAGCTTCACAAGGGAGATTTATTAAAGGAAATCTTGATCTTATAAAAGTTATTGTAACAATATAAGACTAGACTGTTCTTATTTATTGTAGCCAGAGTTGTTCTAAACATTACAAAGCATTTGGATAGTTCATTAGCATCCAAGGCAAGGATCATAGTGGATTCATGGACTTCTTTTCACACCAAAAAGTTAAGCAGCCAAAAAATTGATGTGATGTGTGACTATGAAACCAATGCTGCCAGACAGAACTATAGGAACAGCATCAAATGGGTCTTGTCTGACAACAACGATGTAATGTCATAGCACATGCATTACTGTAAATTTTTTCTTTGAACAGTTTTTATATCCTAATAAAAAGATAATTTGATGAAATAAAATGATTGAATGGTTTTCCAGGATCATTCTGTTGCTGCGATAGCAGAGGCCATAGAACGAGAAGTGTTTCTGAGGCACAAGTTGATAAGGAAGACATACAGTCTGGTTATCAGAAAGATATTAAGTCAATTAGAGAAGAATGAAGACGACCTTAAACGTCAAGTTCTCCAAGGAAGCATGTCTTGCTGCGAACTCGTGTGTCGATTCGACGACTATAAGAATACTTGAGTTTGAAATTTATATTTTATGATAATGATTGACTGTTTCTCCATGATAAGGATGCTCAGAAGTAATAGATTGACTAAAAGTTGCTTGATTTTAGAATGTAAATATGTACCAAATTGATTTTAGTTCTTTGGTTTTTATTCTTGAATTCAGTGATTCATAAAAATGGAGGAAAAACTGACTCGAATCAGAGTCATTTGGAACTAATCATTGGCATCTTGATTAGCTATCAATTTGAACCAGAATATTATTTATTAACTATAATCATAAATAAAGTTGATCGCAGATGAGATGCTCTCAAAGACTGAAATGAGGTTGCAAATAATAGTTCTGGTTGAAATTGATTTTAAAAATTCAGTTTTCAAAACTTTTCAAGAATTAAAAGAAATTCATTGCTCAGCCAATATTTTAAAGGTCATTGGCTTCTCTCCTCCGGAGCACAGTTGAACAGCTTTTGCACAAAGGCATTGACCACTTCTGCAAATAAAATGTTTAAATTGTTATCAAAGTGGACAGTTCTTGGATTAGCTTATCGTCCAATGAGTCATTTAGATTTATAATAATTATTTGTCAATACTTGTGGAGATATTGTTAGGGGTTTTGGTTACTAGAATAATCAATTAATCATGACCAGTCCTGCAGAATACGAACCGAATCTTTTCCATTTGGAAGTGACTTTCCATTGAATGAAGAGCATGTAATATGCCAACGAGCTGAGGAGAACTGAAAGGAAGCCGACGGTCGACTTTGTTGGACTGGTGAGGAGAGGTACGAGGACATACAAGAAGATGATGGAAGCGTGCATGGCGTGTATCAACACGGGTACCTGTGAAATCCGATGTTATGATTTATTTACATTGTAAAGTGTTTCATCAAAACAACAAAAAGAAATCCCTTCAAAACCAGCAGAGATTATCTAAATGAAAATTGAACAGCCTGGATGAAATACTGCATATCAGCAGATAATGCTACTAATTATTATTTTATTGTAACTAATAAAAATACCCACTCAACAACAATCATTTTTATGAATGCTAAACTGGTAAAAGTTAGCAAACGTCACGTTAATTTATTATCTCAATTTACAATTATTTAAACAAAATGCTTCTTCTGATTGCTCTGACCAGTTAGCTAATCAATGAGCTAACAACGCTATTATTATTATTATTATTATTATTATTATTATTATTAATCAACCTTAAACCTGTCGTCCGGCACAGCAACAATGTTGGTTGGCCTGAGACGCCTTCTCAGGTAACCGATGCTAACCAGGAGACCACCAACGAGGCCACTGAACATGATGTTGGTGAGTATCAACTCCACTTCGAAGGACCAGATGAAGATCACGGTCATCAGACCCTGCAGTTCAATTGGCTGCCTTAATTTATTCATTCCGGTATCGCTACTAATATTAATGACGCTTGATTCATCTTGTTTTAATATTTTTTTTTTTATTTAATATCCTATTAATATGATTTATAATATGTGTATATTATTATTATTATTTAAGTGTATATTGTCTGATCATGTTGTGTTTATTACATTATTATTGTTTGATAAATTCATCTTTAGCTTACAACAAATATGACTGAAATCATTGGAGTGGCTTGAGATATGCTGATGAAAGAGAGAGCAGATGGAAGGTGGTTGTTCCTGGCTGCTGAAAATGCCAATCTTTAAAAAAAATCATTAAAATCTTTACCATGACATTTACAATCTAATAATTGAGCTCAATAATTTATATTTATTAGTATAACTTCATAAGTAATGGATTTATTTCATACTTTCATGTTTGAATAGGATAATAGCTTGTGGCTTTAACACTTTTACATAAATTGAGCCTTATCGTAATCACCTGGATGCAACCAGTTGGCCTGAATTGGTGCTGGAACAAGCAGTCATTGATATCAGAATGGACATTATCCAGCCTATTTTCGATGATACTTTCATGACAGAACTCTTTTGATAAAATTGAATATTTTACTGACTGTCACTGGTCTCATCCTTTACTAATTGTTTGGCAGACAAGACTACTGTTAATGCTAGTGTATCCTCAATATGCTCTAAATTAATTAATAATAATAATAATTATTAATGAAGATAAATTTATGCCTACAATGGCAACAGCTTCTGACGAGAACAACTCTTGTTTGCTGAGGACCACCAAATAAGTGATATTGACGAGGGTGAAGAGAGTCGTCAAAATGCTGCTACTGAGAACAATGGCCAGCGGGAGGGTTCTGATAACGATGGTTGAGCACAATTATTCGGTAGAATTATTATTATAAAAAAAATAATTATTTTAATTTAATTTCTAATTACAATTATTAAATATCTGAGCCAGAACAGGCTGATCATAACCAAACGAATTTACAATTCCAAACATTTGCCTCAACCTGTTGGGATTTTCCAGCTCCTCTATGATAAAGTTCAAGGCTGACCTTTGGGATTAATTGATTAAATAATAAATTAAACTATTAACTAGTAAATTGGTAAAGAAATTTCTAAATGCTAACCAGCCGCTATAACAAAAGAGGGTAGCATACATGGCCAAAACGAGACTGCCAGGTCCTGTATTGGAATCTTGGAAAGGATCTCTGAGATTCTCCACTCTACCTATAAAGAGTTGTTCAACTTTCAAATTATTAAAATAATTTTTTTAATAGTAATAATGATGGTTATTAGTTATGGCAGCATAAAGAGAAGTGATGGATTAATGAGCCTCTCAGTTAACCTGTGGCCATGAAGTAAATGCCAAGGATTGACAAGGCCAAAAGAAGGCAAATTGATAATCCAGACATGAGACTCTGTCCTCGAGCTAAGAACTTTACATTCCTGCAGTTCAGGACTGTTAATGTAACTGAAAGTGAAATTAAATTTGTAGATATAATTATAATGGAATAAATTTAAACTTCACTCCTATAAAGTTATGTTTCTGAAAGCTGTACAAAATATAGACAATTGGATGTTATACTCACTGGCCATAAAGGTTGCCAAGAGCAGTATGGTTACCCTGGGTATTTCACAGTGTTGAAATAAAGGCTTAAGGAGATACCGTCCAAAGATGATGAGCTTCAATGCATTACTACCTGGCCTTACCACGAGAAGATGTTGCCAGACGTACACGAACCCAATGAAAGGATTATACAATTCACAAAGATAGGGATATCCTTCCCCTGCCACCGGTATGTGAATTCCTATCTCCACATAGACTAAGGCCCCTAGGATGGAACTCAGACCTCCCACTATCCAGACAATTAGAGTCAAACCAGTGGAGCCGGCATATCTTAGGACAGTCTGAGGTGATATGTAAATTCCTCCACCTATCGACAGACCGATTATGATGGCCACACCGTAAATTATTCCCAATTGTCTCTTTAGTCCGACTTTTGAGGGCATCGGTTTGGTTGATCCTGGAAACTGATTATTTTCAAAGTGACGAACTTCCGTGCCATTTCTTGATTGCATTTCTTTGCCAAGGTTTGGCTTTTCTGGTATTCTAATTTGTATTTGTTGCTATTTTGTATAGGTACAAATCAATTTATTTGGAGACAACGATTAGCAATCTATTCCTGGTCAGCAAGCCCTAGAAGACCAAGACTAGTCAGTAATGAAAATAAGCACCAGCCTAATAACTCGTACAATCAAAATAAAAATAATAAATTGTTTCTAGCAATTTGAAAATATTATAAATTTCATCCGTTCACTTACCTTGACGTAGTAAAGAGTAACAATCCCCCTTTTTTAACTTTTCTAGTCACTTAAAAAATCGAGTTTATTGAATAACAATACATCAAACCCTGAGTAATTGCATGTAAACATGTGGCAAACTTGAAGTAGGACACAAAGTTGAAGTTAATATTGATTCAAACCTGTTTGATGCCATTTCATTTCTGGACACACTGTTCTATCATTTTAAAATTTGATTGTAAACAATCAGACTGATGTTAAAAGTATTTTTCAGCTTCTCCAGAACCATCCAATCTTTTGGAACTAATGTTTTAATTGAACAATGCAAACTCATCACGAAGATGCAATAAAACGTCACAACATTGATGACCCCTAAACACATGTGCTGTCACCATCGAAATGACATAAATTCGCTGAGATGACAATCGCATCAGTCAAACTTAATATTCATCAGACTCATTTCAGCCTTTGAGAGCATCTCAAACACTTCGACTAGGTTTTTAAATACAAATTATTTCAAATTCCAAAGAGAACATAAAATGTTGCAGCCAACTAAAAACCACGTTTATTTAAGGTTAGCGTTTATTTAAAAATATTTTCAGTCTCAACACGGCCAGCCCACCACAAAAGCAGTTCTTTCTAGCCACAAACAAATTTAAAAACGCACACGTCCCGAGGCGATGCTAAATAGATCGTGAAATGTGTCGATCGATCGCATCGAGGGAACGTAGGAGGCCGTCAAAAGAATACGAACCGAGACATGATCAAGAAGTGGTCCGAGCCGTCGCGTTCGTTCGGCATCCGTCCGACGTCTTCGGAGGCGTTCGGCAAATCCAACCAATCCAAGAGGTGAAGTCCCTTCTCGCGAACGGGGAAAGAATGGAAACGCCCTTCCTCCGAAACCTGGGTTTTGGCACAGGAGTATAGAATGTAGTCGACGTTCAATTTGGCTCCGTGATGACTCGAGGTTACGAAAGGCCTTAAGTGGTGGGGATACGAAGAGACGAAGTTCAATCGATGGAAGATGCCATTTCTGCGCTTCCTCAACTCGGGGTCGAAAAAGCCGTCCTTGAAACGGCAGCTTCGAGTGATCTGGCGGGGAACGAACGTGCAGTTCTTGAGGCAGGCGTCGTAGAATCCTCTCGGTCGGTAATCGGGCGGCGGCAGACCCGAGAGATCGGAGATCTTCCTCTCCGACCAGTCCAGTCTTCCGCCGCACAAGAACTCGTAGAGCCGACTCCCGGGCACGAGATTCAAGTCCCCGCAGAGAATCGACGGACACGAGTGAAACTCGTCCCCTTCTTCGGTTTCGACTCGATGCTCGTATTCTGCTGTCAGCTTCTCCATTTCTGCGAGCAGAATCATCAACTGAGTCGTCTTTATGTCTCCGCGACACGGATTGTACAAGAGATGAGTGTTGGCAATGCAAAGTACGTTGTTCTCCTCTTTCGAATTGAACTTCAGAGCCACCAGCAGCGCCACGTTGCTCTTTCCAGGACAATTGGCATCATACAGATTGTATTCGATCATCTTGCTTTTCATCAATTTGAAGACATCAGTCTTGAAAAACGTCAGGCAGCCATCCTCGTTGTCAGCTCCCGGCCTCGCCTTGAAGATGCCGTGGTAACCTGGAGGCCACGGGCAACAAAGCCATAGAGTTTTGACTTAGAGTCATCTCCTCAATCTGAACCTACCTTTTTTCGAGAGGCTTGAGTACAGCAACTTTTTGAAATTCAATTTGTTTACCTCTTGCAGACACAACACCTTGTTCGGGTAAAAAAATAACTGTAATTTGAAGAAAACACCTCTTAATAAGCAATAACTTGCGTCGGGTTGGTATTTGTCGATCTCTTGGATCAACCTCTTAGACCTAAAGTCCCACTTCAGATGGTTCTGATTGCAGTCACTATATAATTCCAAATGTCGAACCAACAGGTTCTGTGAGAGAACATTGTAAGAAGCAACGGTGAATGTCTGACCATCAGGATGTCCGTTGCAAATCCTTGGATATTGGCTTGGGATCCAGTTGCGAGTTTGGTCTGCAGATAGAAAAGAATATTTACTTAATTGATATTGATAAGGCTACATACCTTTACATATTTGTCTTCCTCCATATGGCTATTTTATACTTCTAAGTAATAAACACTAATGACAAAAAAATTCTTTTATATAATTACATAAATATAATGAATTGCTGTTTATAAACATCTAATGCTATTAATATAATGAATTGCTGTTTATAAATTATATGACATTAAACATCTAATCCTATTAATTAGCACAAAAATGTTCACTTTACTTATCTAACAGCTGTTCAACCTCTCAAGTCACCACACAAGCTGCCAGATTTAAATATGCTATGTCAAAAATTGATACAAACGCATTTAAAACTATTGATTCCACAATCAATCCACATTTTAGCAACGAAGTAATGTTGGCTATTCATAATAACGAAGCACTACCTGGATTGCCAGAATCATGTCCAAGTACGTTCAACCTTGAAAACTGAGCAGCCAAGCTGCATAAAAACCAAATCCACGAATAATCGAACAATGAAACTTTTCGGAGGGTTTGACACCCTTTGTGGAACTTACCTTTCCGCCATCTGACGTTACGTGAGTTCACTAAAAGCCGTGAAATCACAAAACATACGGCAACAACAATATAGTATATATTTTACATATAGAAACGTAATAAATTTTAAACTATTCCCCGAACTGAGCCCACCTGGAAAATAATGAACACTCACTGGGCAGCTGGGGCTTCCGACGTTTAAAATTGAAGCAATTTTACTTTACCGCTTTTCCTATATAAAATGAAGCTATTGTTCTGCAAATCAATTTAGCGATTTTTTGAAAAGTACCGCTATTTTTAATTCGATATTACTCGCTCGTATATTTTTTATTATTTCTGGAAATAATAGTGAAAAATCACAAACCAAATTGACGTACTTTTTATCATCTTTATCATTTGGCTTGTTTTTCTTAAACTGTTCAGTGAATTATTAATCTATTACACGTCAGGCATAAAAAACAATTCGCCACAAAAACATAATAATCTTATCATCAGGATCTACGCCACAATGAGTAAAGAAGAGGACAATCCCCACTTTGTGAGCATTTCAAAAGTGCAAATGCTGACGTAATTTAGTTCACTATTACAAAATGTAATGGCTTGGTTTTTTATCTTTTAATCCACAACTTCTAGAGAAGCATTCGAAAGAGAAAGACACTGCACTGTGTTCAAGTGGCCGGAAAAGTGGGGCTTTTTGGTAAAACTATACGATGACGTTAGTCATTTAAAGGTGGCGACTTTTGAAAGTAACGATTCGACTAAAGTTATATTCTAACATTTGTATGACAGATGACAGAACAGCAGACGAAGAGACCCATTCATTGCAGTCATAAAAGAATAAACGATCCTTCACAGCCATTCAAACTACCCGAGGTGCCTCCGAGAGATCCTTGTTTGCCTCTGACAGAATCACAGGTATACGGATGGTGTGTGCCAAAGTGATGCTATAACTCTGAAAACGTCCACCAGAGATTCTATTTAGAATTCCATCATTATTTATGAACTTTTGAAATAAACATATCCAACGACTCTCACAAAAATACAATTTTATAAAAAAAAATAGCGTTAATTATTCAGAGTTTGTAGATGTATGTCATGTAACCTATTAGACATTATTATTTCTGCTATCTTTAGCCATTTGCCATTCTTAACCAGAACATTCCAAGACGCCTCTGTAATTATTATTCTGCAGACTATCGTAAAATTGAGTGTCACAACCACTGCGCAGTGATTGTGCAAGCTTTTAAGTGAAAATGCAGTGAGCAGTTTAGTGTTATTTGAGTTGTAAAATTTAGAAAAAGTAATTCGAGTACATAGTTTCTTTCTTTAGTCGTCCGAGTTTCTTTTAATTTTAAAAATATTTTCTGTATTTAAATTAATAGTAAAAATCGCAGTTATTTTTGTGCGATTCGTCGAAAGTGTCACGTTTAAGTTGAATAAGACAGTTAATAAATATAGTGCTAGACTTTTCAACGTTTCGTCGTAACTCTGCTAGTGTCTACGTAGTTGCCGAAGTATTGGCATGGAGGATATCATTATCGATGCTCTACAAGACTTACAGTAAGATTACTTATTTTTATTTATGGTTGAATTCACCCATTGATTCAATATTTAATCCCCTTTTAAGAAATATGCTGCGGTTTATTGTAAACTGTAAAATGTAAACTGGCTTAAAGCCGGGCTTGCGATGCGTTTACCAATGAAATTGTAAAATAAAGATTGCTAATGGCGATTATCGTTGAATTTTTGAGTAGAAGAGAATGATAAATCGTGTTCTACAATGATATTTTCAGATTGAAAGTTGTAAATAGGTGGATATTTTGGTCTGTCTCTATTCAATACAATGCAAAAATTTCACGAGCATATGAAACTTTCAATTCTTAGTCCTGAAACAAAATTGTTTAAGAATACAAGCTTATAATACTTTTTGAATCAGTTTTTCTAAGCATTTGTCACATTTTCATTCTCAAAGTAATTGAAGAAAAATTCAAAAACAAGCACAAACCTATAGGTTTCTTTTAGTCGTAAATATACTTAAAAACATGTAAATAAGAATGTGGGTCTTTAGGTTAGATTTGCGACGAGTTTGCTCATCCATGCGTGAAGCTGTAGGCCACTTTAGGTATGAGCTTGCATTCAGATGGATGGGATTTTTTTTTGCTAAGATCATAATTATGGGTACTCCTATTCTAGGATAATCCAAAAATTTAAATGTTTAATTGGTCATTGGTCATCTCAAAGGATATGTGGTGATACAATTATTTTGGCTCATAAAGTTTCAAACTTTGATTGAACTATGCATTCAGTCAGAAACCGATTGTCATTTTAGTTTAATTTTTTAAAACTAATTAATAATATTGATTGACCTTCACCATAATAGATACACAGGAGTTGGGAGCAGAGAAAAGCTAGATGCCCTTGTACATGAGCCTCTAACTGTCGAATACTCGAAGCTGGTGGAATGGCTGACCTTGGAACTGGCAAAACACATGGCTCTCGAAGAACACGTCTGTGCCATTTCGGGTGCCTAAGCGTTTTATTTTTAAATTTTAAATTATGTCTAAAAATGAGCAAATTTGTGCAAAAGCAAATGAGATACATGCTCCTGCGATGCTCTTGTAAACTCATGAATTGTGCATTATACTCAGAATTTACATTACTCATAAGTTGCCCTGCAAACCTAACTCTTCTGTGCTGCCATTCTTGGAAATATTCTTCTGAAATAAAAACTGATTTGGCAGTTAATTTGCAGTGAAATTAGCAAACTTGTAGGTGATGTTCAAAAGCCATGTTTCAATTGAATTTGTATGAACAAACAATGTTTTGAATTTGTATGAACAAACAATGTTTTGAATTTGTATGAACGAACAATGTTTTGAATTTGTATGAACGAACAATGTCTTGACAGGAGCGGGCGATTCCGAAAGTTTCGTCATGGAACTCAGCGGTTTTCTCCGGGAATATGGTGAGAATTTCAATTCATTTACTAATTTAATGTTCTTGATTGGCTGATCATGAATGATGATTATGAATAATTCATTAATTCGTTATTAATTTTGATAATCAATTGATAATGATTTTTATTTGTAATAATATTCATAATAAATTTTCATACACTTGCAACTGATTAATATTTAATCCAATGGCAACCTCGATCACGTCAGGCGGTTACGTTCCTCGAGTCCTTCTGGAAGGACCAATGAACAAGAGGCTGGAAAGCAAAGAAAACAAACTCTGCCTCCTCGACTTTTTGATCTCAGAACTTCAAGCCGTGAGACTCGTGGCCGTTGAGAAACCTCACCTGCTTCCTAAAACAACCAAGAAAGAAGTCGTGAGTGTTTCACCTGGTTGTTGTTGTTGCTGTTGTTGAAGGCCAGTCGATTGAATGTGACTTTCAACCGTTGTTTATGAGGGACTCGATTACTACCATTTTATTACTTTTACTCGACCTGGTGTCCATGTTTTGGCACAAATTTATTTAATGATTATTATAATTAATTGTTTGCAAGCATCGATTATCAATAGCTGATGATAGAAATGATATTGATTACTATGGTTATTGATAATAGTAATACTTATTGATTTTCAACATCAATTAATCACTTCAGAAAGAATCCTCCCCGGCCACCCACCTCAAAGAGCTCCTCACTCGACTCAATTTCCCGAAACCGCCCGAGGGAATCAACTTTTATCAAATCTTCAGCAAAGTCGAGACCAAAGTAACCTTTTATTTTCCTATTTTCCACTTAATTCCAGTTAATTGCAGGAAATCGTGATATTTTTTTGTCTTTAATTTTTGCAAAAACGTGTGCGATATTTAATTTCTTTTAAGCATTTTAAGTGTAATTTTTATTTTCGTAAACTCGATCGTCGATCGCAGATCAAAGACATCCTGTCAAAAATCGAAATCGCCCATCTCAGCAAGCCGCTCCTAAAGGCCACCCTGTCTCCTAAACAATGGCAGGACTTGGATTTCATTTACGAGGCACTGAAGGCGGAGTACGAAACGAGGAGGAACATGCTACTCATTCGTCTCGACGTCACCATTCAGTCGTTCAAGTGGGCCAAGAAGGTAAGCGGACGTCGCTTCGTGCCGTCGGCAGTCGCACGAGGCCTTTCGTGCGTTCCCAAGAATGCAGTTCGACGACATCGTAAACAACAGACGCGTCGTTTGACGAGTTGAGTCGAATTCGATTTCATTCTCAGAACGAAGAAAAGGTCGCAGAAACGTATTCAAAATACCAGGAGAGGCTCAACAGAGATTACGGGGTTTCGATCGCCAGCATCCTTGCAGCTCGAGAAGGTGAACGATTTATTTTAAATAATCGAGTAATTAAACTTTATATTAATTAATATAATAATAATGATAACAATAATTCATCTTTTTGTTTAAATTGAATTTTCATTTTATTCCTATTTCCCAGACATCCTGAAAATCGAGAAAACGAGCAGCGGTTCTTCGAGGGAACGAACGAAGTGCAGCATCAACAGGCACCTCATCGGAAAGGTAGGAAGGCATTCTCGCACGACGGAAACATTTTGCTCGATTTTAATTCCTTTTCGATTATAAATCCTCATAAATTGTTTATTAAGTTTTTTTTTTAAATTAAACTGAATTTAATTCTTTAAAAAAAAATGACTACAAATCCTAATTCAATAAATTCAATGTTTTAATCAAGGTACCGGACAGAGGAGGACGTGCGTATGAACTTGAACCACCGCCTCCTGAAATGCCTTCATTTCAACAGAGGCAGCAACAACCACAGCAGGGCTTTGGAGGTAGACGAAGAAAATGAATAAAATGTCGTTAATTTTTTTTTTTGTTATTTTTATTTTTAATTATTTTATTTTATTAATTTCTTGATTTATTTACGAGTTTTATCGGTTTGCCGTGGATTTCTGTAAGTCGTGAAGTAGGGTCAGGGTCCGAGCGGATTAGGTGCTAAACGTAGCCAGTCGTCTTTTGCCCGTCGCTAGCGTCAAACATTCGAGTTTGAATCCGGCTTCGCAAACCGGAGGGCGTTCGACGGGGTCGATTCAACCGCGACACGGTTTTCAGGAGGCGGTCGAGGAAGAGGAGACGGAAACAGGGGAGGATTCGATCGGGTCAAAGGCGGATGGAATGACAATCGCAACAGCCACGGCGGACAGGGTCAGGACGGACAGGACGGGTACGGAGGTCGAGGAGGTCACGGGGGAAGAGGAGGACGAGGAGGAGGAGGAGGTCAGTGGGGATACAACCAATACGACGGTCAACAGTCAGGCAACCCTGCTTCGAATTTCTTTGGAGGAAGCACCACTCAGAGCTTCCAGGAGACCAGGCAGAGCAGTGGCGGACAACAGAATGGTGGATACTACAGCTACGGCGGTCATGGTGGCCATGGTGGTTATGGCGGCGGTGGTGGTGGTGGCGGTGGTGGTTATGGGGGTGCACCAGGTGCCCCCGGTGGCTATGGGGGTGCACCAGGTGCCCCCGGTGGTTATGGCGGTGCGCCAGGAGGTCACGGTGGTTATGGCAAGGGCCAGAACGATTACTACAGCGACCAGCAGCATGGTAAAGGTCAGTTCTATCAACATGACGACAGATCATCGGATGGCAGAGGTGGTCGCGGTGGTAGAAGAGGTAGGGGCGGAAGAGGAGGAGGTGGCGGTGGTGGCGGCGGCGGTGGTGGTGGCGGTGGTTGGGGTCGCTACTGAAGTCTTGCAAGGCCGAGCCGTACTTCGAAGTGTGATAAAATAGTCATATCTCAATGTTAAGCATCAATCTCCTCGCTGTATCTGTGTTTACATTTATCTTATCCTCGCCTGAGTTATGTCGAGTCAACAAACTTACAAAAATAAATCGATAAATTTCTTGTTTTGTCGTTCGTCGTTTGATGGCTTTCATCCGATAAGGTGTAGGATTTGAGGAGGAATTAAAATCTGGAAAACTAGCCGGCTGTCTAACGATGGTGGGCGCAGTTGGGGTGGCGCTGTATGGCTTTCCGTTGTCGCGGCTTCCGGACACTTTAGATTGGGGTGTTTAATGGGTCATTCGGAGCCGATTGCCATCTGACTTCGAAAAGGTATGTCACTCAATTGGTAGAATTGCAGGTAAAAAAATTGATCAAAAGGACTCTGCAATCGATTCCGAATCTAAGTTGGATTACTGAAGAAATATTTAGTTTTATTGGATGAGTCGTAGTCAAACAGAACAATCATCAAAATAATCTAAAATTATTAAAATAATTTTATCAAAAGCAAAAAACATCAGAAGTTTAAAAACATGCTCGATTATTCTCACTGCACTCATGTTTACAATTGTATTTATCGCTCACGTTAATAAACATTGGCCATCGCAACGCATATAATTGACTAAATACTTGCTAGAATAAAAATATTAAAGAAAAAGCATGGACATAATAGATGGACAATTTGATGATGCAGAAGATGATGTTAGGTAAGGACTCATCTTAAATGGTGTTAAAAACTTCTAACCAGGAGTGCAATTTATAACCTTGAATTAACAATATAACTTGATAATATTAAACTAATTACATTAAAGGCCAATAAAGCTGTTGAGTGATTTTATATATTTGTTAAAAATGTTCCAAAAAATCTTCGTTTACACCTAGAAATGACAGCTCCTCTCTGCAAGAAATTAAATCAGATGTTTTGGATTCAATTAAATCGTTGTCTATGAAAGAACCTATTGAGTGTGAAGATGAAGAAGAAGTAAATCCCGATGATGATGATGATGAAGATGATGACGAAGATGGTACACTCGAGTCTGTCGAGTGGAATACTCAGACATCAAGTACGAATTTTGTTTTTTATTGCTTTTTAGTTTTAAGTTGTCCTGATTTAGTTTGCTCAAGTAAAATAATTTTGTTTGCAAGACATAACAAGGCAGTACATGCAGTTTGTTGGTAAGGTGAGTAATTATAATTATTTTACAATAGAAAATCAAGGGCTCTTTCATGAAGTCATATGTATTAAAATGTTGCACATCATGAAATCCTAGGTCTCTGGTGGAACAAACCCACAGACAAAGTCCAATCATGAATCTGTCATGAAAAAATATCAAAACAACTTGAACTTAGGTTTGCAGAATAATCAATCTTTATTAAAAGATATTAGTTAGTATTAATTATTAAATACTAATCTCTCTTTGACCCCAGGACTATACAATCCCTTGGTAGGCAAATCCTTCAGAAAAGCTGACGATCATGTGTGAGTGGTTTGCATGATTCAATGCTGGGAATTTATTACAACAAGTTTTACACAAAATTTTGGCAGATGACAAACGATGAACCTAATTAATTAATTAATGAAAATAAAGTGCTTATATTATTGCTGATAAGATGATGACAGCTAACCAAACAACCGTCCACATAACTACAGATCGAGGCACAAGGACAAGTCGGACCAAGCGACCGTTGAAAAAGCCCTGGACAAACGGACGACGATGATCCTTTACAAGATGCTGAACAGGGTCTACTCCGGCATCGATGGTTGCATTAGCACTGGAAAGGAAGCCAACGTTTATCATGCCACATCCATGGAAGGGAGGAGTCTTGCCGTGAAGGTATTTATTTAGTTTGCTTTGTTTACGTTGGAAATGCCCTTCCATTGGTGCATTGTGTACCAAATATATTTCTAAAGTATTTCACGGCAATATGATTTATCTTTTGAATTATAAATCATAATAAATGCTTTAACAATGTGTCTTTAGGTGTTTAAAACGGTTGGTTCGGAATTCAGAAACAGAGATCAGTACATGGCAGGAGAGTACAGGTACTAGTGACCAAAAATAACTCCATTTAATTTACCCATTTCAATTACCAATGATTGACAAAAACTAAAACATGATTTTAAATTTTTTTAGATTCCGTTTCAATACTTGCACGAAGGATATTCGTAAGTTGGTGCCAAAATGGGCCGAGAAAGAATTTAGAAACTTGCACAGGTTATAGAAGATTTTCTAGTACATAGTGATTTTTACATCCTTACAACTTTTAATTCATTTTTTAAATTAATTTAAAAATAATTTAAAAAATATTGAATTAAATAATTAATTACTTAATTAATATATTCTGGTTATCTGTTTTCAATCTAGAATCTTCAAGGCAGGCATTCCCAGTCCCGAGCCAATATTCCTGAACAACAACGTTCTGGTCATGGAGTTCCTGGGAGAAGATGGAAGGTTGTGACCAATCACAATGTCACTTTTGTGAATCATTTTGATTTCCACAGAACCTGGTTCAATATCAATTAACTAAATTGAAAATATCTGTGAAATTATAATAACCTAATAATATTAATAAATAAATTAATTAATTAAAAGTCGATTATCCAATCAGGCCAGCTGCCAAGCTGAAGGACGTGACCTTGACGTGCGAGCAAGCTGAGAGGTTCTATGTTGACTGCGTTCGAATGATGAGGACCATGTTCCAAGAATGCAAACTCGTGCATGCAGATCTCAGTGAATTCAACCTGCTGTTAGTGCTCTTTATTATTAATAATAATAAGCCATTATCGTGATTATTTATTATTTTTGCCTATTATTATTATTATGCTAATATTGTACTTTATCGGCATTAATTTATTTGTTCACGGATAATGCCTATGATATAAATCAATGGTAACACCCAAAATAGCTGGATTTTGCATAAATTGAAAAATTATTATTTTTAAAATCAAAACCATCTTCTGTGTTCTTCAGTGTGATCAAAGGAAAGTTGTACATGATCGATGTCAGTCAGTCAGTCGAGATGGACAACGAGAATGCCATCAAATTTCTCAAGATGGACGTCAAGAATGTCACCACGTTCTTCAGGAAGCAGGGCATCACTACCATGACTTTCAAAGGTTTGTTGGAGTTTGTCACAAATCCGGACATTGAGATAGAGTCGTTCATCGCGAAAGCCATGGAAGATGCTGCTTCTGGAAATGACATAGAAGAGAATGACCTTGAGGCATGACCTTTGATTTTTTTTTAGCTTTTTAAAGCATTTGTCTAAATATTTTTTGAATATATTTGGGAATATTACCTAACATTTATGTATGCATTTGTCTAGGTCCAAGTTGAAATCTCAAGGACTCTTGGAGAATTTGAGTCATATGGTAAAGATTTGAGACGAATAGATGACAAGAGAATTGTAAGTAATGTTAACTGTCAAATGAATCTTACCACTCAGGATGTGTTGTTAATTTTGCAGCTGCATGAGCCACTCTTCTTTACCAAAAAGTCTGAAACAAGAAACGAGGAAGAAGCGAGCGACAGTGATGAAGATGAGCAGGAGGATTGTAGTGATGGAAGTGAGGATATTGAAGTTGAGAAAGATTCAAAGAAAAATGAAGACCATGCCAAGTACTTTAGACCACGTAATGAATCTCCTGAGAGCAAAAAGGTTGATGATAATTTGTCGTTCTATAATTACCAAGTGTATTTAATAGCGATCTACATGTGTTATAGAATTGTGTAACTAGTGGTAATATTGAATATATAATTTTAGGAAAGGAAGAAAGCTATAAAAGAAGTTCAAAGGACAAATCGACAAAACAAAATTCCGAAATCTGAGAAAAAAAGGAGGATTAAGGTTTCAAAGAACAAAAAGTCATAATTTATGATTTTTAGGCATGTGTTTTTGACAAATTTAAAAAATAAGGCTGGGGACTTAGTTTTCCAAAACTTGGTTTTGACTTATAGCTTTAGTTAATAGTGCGAAAATAAAAAAAAAATTCTAACATTATAACTGGGCAGTTTCGGTTTAAGAAAATTGAGTTTTTAAGCAGCACAATTCCTTATCAACATTTATTTGAATGGGTCCGCCGCCGACAAGTAAACAATTGAAAGCGCTGATCCTGCTCCAAGCTGGGTTTATCACAAATATCAAAATTCAGTCGAGTTAATGCCTGATTCATAAATTCCGCGAGCGACATGAACGACAGCTGCAGCAAAAAGCAAAAGCTCAGAGAACCTAAATGGATCAAATCAAACGTAAACCTGCAAAAATGTATGATTTGCGCCCTTTGTGGATTCATTTTTGGAATTGCACACCACAGAGCTACTGGTAAGAAATATGGCTAATTTTATATGATGAATTAGACAAATAGTGTTTAAAATGCAAACTTTTTAGTGCTGTATCCAAACGTTGTACAGCAGCAATTGATTTTTAGAGAATTCACCCTGGTAAAGTTTTGTTTATCAGCCCTTTCAACAAGTAATTTTAAGGTTTGAGCAAGTGGTTTGGCCATTTCAATGTTCAATTCAAAACTATTTATTTTAAGGTATGTTTGCAATGTCTCTATTGGCCATGGCACCCCAGACAAGCAAAATGTTTAGCATGGCAACAAACCGTTATTTCAATCAACTTTCTGAACGATCAATAGAGACGAGAAGCTTAGGAGATCTATTGGCTGGTATTGGAATGGCATTCGCAGGATCGGTATTTCATATAACTTTGATGAATGATAGTGCAAGCTCTTGAAACTGCTATTTTGATTACTATTTTAAGTGTCCTGTAATCGTATTTGCACAATTTGGGATGCAACTACCAAATTCAGGTAAGATCAGACATTACCATGTTGGGCTTCTTTGACGAAGGTCACTTATCCATCATTAGGATTTACTCTCCTTGGAGACTTTTCTGCTATCATCATTATTTGCTTGCTAAAAACAAAAGTAGATTCCTGCCTCAAGCCATCAACTGTGGAATCCAGGAACCCGTTAGAGTATTCCTAGAATCCTAATTATACAGAAATCTCATTAAATTATCCCTTCTTGGATCTAGATGGTCACGCTCTCCATATTTTATGCTCTCACTCCCAATTGTGGCCATGTTTGGCATACTCGTCTGTGCATTTGAAACCTTAATCCCTTTTGATGTAGATTCATCGGTAAGAATGCTAGGAGTTAATTTTGAATTTTGTACGAGCTTTAATCAAAACTATTCGTTAGGTGACTTCTGTGAATAAGGGCTCCATTTCTTCATATCCATGGCCTCCATATATCTGTGGTATCCTGTTTGGAATACTACAAATACCCATGATTATTTCAATTCAGGGGACCCTTATTGGAAATGATGGTGTGGAAATAATAGCATCTCGAATTTTTCACAGATATTTAAGGGATGATTTACTAACGGACGTGCAACGGCCATCTTTGTCGGATGCATTATTCCAAGTGGGATAATTAATTAGGAAATGTGCAATCATCTGTAAAAGGACACATTTATTATTGCAGTTGCTGTTTGTGGGAGGAGTCACATTGGGAGCATTCCTATCTGCCTACCAGTCACATTCACTGGGCACAGGTCAAGGAGTCCATCCAATGCTGGCCTTAGTAGGAGGGTTTTTGATGACAATTGGTTCAAAGATTGGTGGAGGTTCCATCTTGTGAGTTAAATCCGAGCACAGATTTTAGGGAAACAATGCATTTTTTAATTATTTTTGCTTTAGGAATCATGGTGTGACAGGCATGGGATTACTATCCATACAGAGTTTTTTGTCCATAATCTTGACATTTGTCATTGGCAGTGTGACAGCACTCATTCTGCATTTACCTGGGTTGTTGTGAACAACCAAAGCAACATGCAATTACAAGCAAGTCTCTACAGTTAAAGAAGAGAATTCTGGTCAAGGATATTTCTATACAAGACTTGCTACATTTTACATGTGTTTATATTTATTGTTTAATTCCAATGTTTTAACTGTTTTAATTTAATTCAGTTCTCTGTTTTCTCCTGATTTATAAAGATCAAAATGCAGTGCAAATGTCTTCAACGTCCTTCGATCATCTTGTCTCTGATCAGAGCAGACTCGTCAAACTTTATCATGAAGGCCGTACCCTCGTGCCAGTGTGCAGTAACTTTGGCAGGCTGTTCGACCAAACATTAGGTTACAAGCAGACAAGATTTGTCAGTAACAATTGGCAATACTAACAAAGTTGCTAAAGTTCAATATAGATTCAATGATGCCTGCCATGAACGCAGCACAATTTAAACTTGATTGTCTACCTGAAGTTGGTTAGAAAGTAATATTCAAATAAATTTGTATTTGCTTTTGGTTCATACTGGAAAAAATAACGGTTCTTAGTAAAGCAAAACAGTTTGAGAAAGGTTATTAAAATCATTCTAAAGCACATCATGCATTTCTATTTCTCAGCTAAAACAGTATAAATGGTCAAGAAACTGACCTCCATCTGAAGGGTTTGAGATGAATTTGTTCACTAACGGATCCTTATCAATGATATAATCTGAGGTTCAAATGTTGATTAACAAGTAATTTCAATAGTAACAATAATGGGCAATTATCTTACATATCTTCTCATCATCGTTGGCATGTTCTAGCTTGTCTGCTTCTCTACCAAATAAGCTCTGAAATTAGTGTGATTAGGTCAGAGTATTCACAACATCCAGATTGTAAAAAATGAGCACCTTCCAAACATTTGACTTTATAAAGATTAAGATATTCACAAGTTTAGTTTCTCGTTTATATCCCTTTTCTCGAAGTACAATTACGTCCAGAAATCTTTGGCCAACATGCTGTCCGTACTCTGAAAGTCTGAGATTACGTTCTTAGTTTTTAACAGGTAATATGGGTATTGATATCAAACGAAACATACTTTTGCTGGAGTTCGGGAATAGTGTTAACTCTGTTATGGCAATACTTCACTATTTCAGAAAATAATAGTGCGAAAACGCTTATGCTAACCTGGATTAAGAAAAACAAATAGATTATCAAGCCCTATTGGAACCATTTTTAAAGTTTGCATACCTCGTTTTTACCTCGACTGAGCGATTTGTCCAATATATTAGCTTTACTTTCTTTTCTGAGTAGTGCCATAACTTTGCAGAACGAAAACCTAAATTGCTTACTGGGTGTCGGCGTCAGATGGTAAGAATTTTGATAATTTCAATAATAAAAATTAACAAAAATTTTTACCCGTGTGATTATTTACAGAATATTTTATATTACCTTTGAGCTTAATATTTTTACAACTAGATCCAGGTATCAAACTTTTAGTATTAATATAAAACAAACCTGTAATTATTTAAATATAATTTTTTAAAAATCAAGAATTGTATTATTAAATATTAAATGCTCTGTCGATCTTTATCTGCCATTGTATTATCATTGGCGCATGCTACATCTAATTTCATCATAGTTTCAGTTTTGTAGTGTCGATCTATTGTCGCAAGCATGTTGTCGAGAAGTCTTCGTCAGATTTTGTCTAAAAGCCTGAAAGCTGATATCACCAGAAATGTAGCTGGTCGATCGCTTAGCGGGATGAAATCGGTTTTAATCCAATGCCCGGTCAGAGGACATTTAGATAGAATCATACCTGTGAGGTCGTTTTCAGTGTCTAAGTCATTTTTTGACTATAAAATAGCTGAGGAAGACAATTATATGGTTAGTTCTAAGATTGTGGCAAATTGCATAAGTATTTAATTAACCGTGGAAAAACCTATATTTAAGTATGGCGAGGAGGCTGAAGAATGGACAAAAGTTAACGATGATACAGATGAAGCTACAGGAGCATTCAGCAATTTTGATCTGTCACAGAAGACTATCAAAAATCTCAATAGTAATTTTTTTTTATAATGAATGCCATCATTTAATTCAGTGCTTATTAAAATTGTTTGTGATCCACAGAACAAGGAATTAAATATTTGTTTCCTGTCCAGAGCAATACTTACAGACCAATCTATGATGAATACGATGTCATTGTCCAAGCCAGTAAGTATCAGTAATTAATATCTTTTTAAATATTTGATTGTTAACAAATTTTATTTGTCTTCTCAGGAACTGGATCTGGAAAGACTGTAAGCAGCTGAATCTTAAGCATGGTCTAATCAGTTAGTTAAAATGCATTTCATATTTCTCAGATGTCTTATGCCATCCCACTAGTGGAGAAGTTGCTCTCAAAGAAAAATAACTCTACAAATCCCAAGGTCTGGATTCCCTGTCGACCCGTGTTGTTGTGAACTGAATTTACCTGAATCTGGTCTTTGTTGTTTCAGATGCTTGTCTTGACTCCAACCAGGGAATTGGCCAATCAAGTCGCGCGAGTGGTGGAGTCGCTGACGGATGATTTGAGAGTGGTTCCAGTTTATGGCGGATCTTCCATTTCTGTGCAAGGTTGTTAGAACAGTTATTAAATATGAATAATTATTGGAAGAAAATATCGATTAACACGATACGCTTTCAATGTCATACAGAAAACCAATTGAGGAGGAGAGCGGACATTGTTGTCGGAACTCCGGGACGCATACTCGATTTGATTTCAAGGGGTTCCTTGAACCTCAGGGAATTGGAACACGTCGTCCTGGATGAAGTCGACAGGATGCTCGACATGGGCTTCTCCGACGACGTCGACAACATCCTCAAGAACAGATACCAGAAAGGTTCGTGCATCTGCCGTTTGTAGAGTGGTATTCTGCTTGCGATTGCTTGTTGTGTCATGTTTTGATGTCTGATGTTTCGTCTGTTCACAGAGAACAGGGAAAGCAACCCGCAGACTCTACTCTTCTCAGCCACTGTCCCTAGCTGGGTACGAGAGACCTCAAAGAAGTATTTGAGTCGTGATCTGAAAATGATTGATCTTATTGGCCAACACTCTAACAGGACTGCAGTGAATGTCAAGGTGACGATTCATTCATCACTCCTTCATAGATAATGCAAAATATTTACTACTAATTAATTTAAAAATACTTTCATCTTAATGTATATCTGGTGAAAAACCATGGAAACTGTGAGAAATTTGAGATTATTATTCTCTTATATTTCCAGCACATGGCCATGGTTTGCAGTACCTCGGACAGAATCGGGGTCATTCAGGACGCCTTGAGGAGGTACTCTGAGGACAACGAGGTGGCAAAGGTCATCGTCTTCTGCCAGACGAAGAGAGAGGTTGACTACTTGTGCCAAAGCAGGGCTCTGGCTGGTAAGGCTGGGATGCTTCACGGAGATGTTTCCCAGTCGATGCGAGAGAGCACGCTCAGGGTTAGTACAGATTCGACTCGAAATCTGATAATCTATTTGGAATGTCTAATTTTAAATATGTTAAAATCTGGAAACAGATTCCATGGAATTTAATTGAGCGAGATCATATACCAACATTCAATATTGATTGGCATTGCAGAAGTTCAAAGAAGGTCAACTCTTGTGCCTGGTGGCCACCGACGTTGCAGCTCGAGGCCTGGACATTCCAGACGTCGATGTCGTCATCCAATGCTCTCCTCCCACGGTAGGCAGACGTTTGATCGTAAAAAACAGGGATGGGCGGAAATAGACGGCAAATTACGATATCATAAAATGTTAAACGTGTGAATTATCGATCGAATTTTTTCCAGGACGTCGAGTCGTACATCCACAGATCCGGAAGGACGGGAAGAGCCGGAAAGTCTGGGGAGTCGATCCTTTTGTACACTCACGAGGAGTCGAGGGACGTCAAAAAGATCGAGAACATTGCAGTAAGCAATCGATTCAATTAATTATTTAACGACATCGATCGGTTGGTGTGTTGGAGGAAGACAAGAATAAATAAAATGATTTTATTTCAGGGTTTCAACTTTGAAAAGGTCAATTTCCAAAGATCCATGGAAGATGTTAAGAAGGAGGTCTTCAGGTTGGTTTTTAATTTAGTAGTAATCGATTAAAAATATACCAGGGCTGCACCCGGCAAGGTTTACCTCGATCTTTTCTCCGACAGGGCCCTCGGCAATGTGAGTGAAAGCAGTTGCCAGAAATTCGAGGGAATGGCCAAAGAGTTGATGGAGCGTTCGGATCCTCTGGCCATTTTGTCGTCTGCCATCGCCGTCATCGCGGGACACGAGCAGAAGTCTCTGATCACGTTCAAGCCCGTAAGTTTTTTCTACGAATGCTGCAATAAATAAATTAATTATATAATTAAATGTTAGAAATTGAATTCTAATTTATCATCACTAAAATGACCAACAGGGTATGGTGACCTACGAGTTGAAAGCTGAAGGGAAAATCTTTGACAAACAGTGGGACGCTGAAAATTTTATGAAGAGGCTTGTTCCGGAAACTAACGTTTACTCTGTCAATGTCTGCGCCAATCAAAAGGTAAAAGTTGCAAACATTTATGTATTCATGCAGTTCTCAGATCACGTGTTAGTTCGACGTGTGACAAAATACGTCTCGTTTTGTAGAGCCTCGTCTTTGATGTCCCGATGCAAAAAGCAAAGGCATTTGTCGAAAGATGCCAGGAAGACGATTCTTTGACTCTCAAAGCCGTGGATGTCCTGCCGGATCTCCAGTCGTCCGTTTCTGCCAAGAGCTCTTTCGGTACGGAGAGACGCAGCTACGGATCGGAGAGGCACGGATCGGAGAGGCATGGCTACGGATCCGAGAGGAGGTCCTCCGGCTTTGGCGACGACGAACGTCGCTGGAGGTCGTCGGAATTCGACTCCAGGCCGAGGAGGAGTCTTTCCCAATTCGGCGAAAGGAAGTTCGACAGAAACAGGACTTCGTCCAGGCCCGAAACTGTCCAACGCTGGAAGCAGTCTTGGTCTTAAGTGGATTCTTGACAGTTTTTCTTAAAAATATAGGTTCTTGAAAATTTGTTTAGGGACTTTTTTGGTAGGTTAAAGAAGATGAGGAGTATTCCAATGATTTTCTTGGTGACATAGATGGAAATAATAAATGATTATCACAAGAGGTCTTTACTAGTATTTGCTCTTCCTGTTGTGCTTCTGTGACAACATTATGTGAGATAATTTTAAAACATGCCTTTATTTCAAAATGAACTAAAACATTAATAAGTCTGTTATGATTAAAAATGAAAATTTGGTGTTACTGCAATGTGTGTGGAGTAGTTGCTGGAAGCATTTCGCGTTTTAAGCATACGACAACGGTTTGAAATGTTTCGTTGTAAGCAGATATAATTTAACTGAAGATCTCCTGCCGAGGTCGGGGTAATGTCGGCGTCTGACGACGTTGAGATGGTGGTGGCGATTGCCACTTTAGCTGTTAATGCATAGACGTGAATTGCAAATGAAATTCGTACCGGAGCCAGCGACTGACCGATTGTCGAGCGGAGTCTCCCGTCGTGGTTCTAAGTGTCTGCATGTGATTGGGAATCTGTTTATTCAGAAGGCATGCTGATGTCGTGCACGCTAGTGTCAAAAGTCCTATGATGCTTGATCAAAATAGGGTCGATGAAGTTAATTCGGACCTAACAACCGATGATGTACCGCTTAATAAGCAGTTGTCAAGGCCATCTTGATAACGCCATCTTTAACCTATTTAACAATTTAAACTTGTTTGTCGCATAGCCTCGAATTAAGTTATAAAAATGCTAATATATTTCTGTACAATACTAGGTACATAATAATAATAATAATGATATTAATAAAAATAATAATAAATTTATAAATACGATTAAAAATGGGAAATGACGTGACCGGACATCAAATCTCGAAAGAAATGGCGTCTTTGGTGATGTCAACCATTTGAATTTCGGAGTTCATTGAACCGATGGAAAATGTCGTTTTTATTTTTAGGTTTTAATCTCTTAAAGGTTGCTGCATAGTTTTTGAATTTGCAACTGTTTCGAGCAGCGCAGGGGAATTTTTTTTTTTTTTTTGAAAAAATTAGACGCATTTAAACAATTTCTACAAATTTTAATAAATTAATTCTACTAAAATTCATCGCAAATCTCTTAAAACCGATGAAACTAATGAATTAAAATAAATACCGGAGGCTGACGACCGCCCTCCGCCATTTTGATTCGGTTTCCTTTTTCCTTGCTATTTCGGTACCAAAGATGGCTCATCATTTTCCAGTTATCCCACTTTCGGCGATAATAGGGAACGTCTGACGGGCTAAATGGAAACGAAGGAGAGCATCGCAGGGACAATTTATCATGCAAACTGAGCCCCACGAAAAGCTTCGCTGACCCGTTCAGAGCCTGTTGGTGACGCAAAACACATTCACTTGTGCATTAAACATGGCCGCCTTATCATCATCGTCATCGTTCACACCCCATTCATTATTCACTCTCGGTTCGTTGCAATTCGTCCGAGCTACCCTCGAGTGGTCGAGCCATGGTACCTCCTGCGTAGCATCAAAAGATAGACGAGAGGCAGACGATAACTTGCATTGGGGCGATAATTGAATTGAAATTACATCGCTCTATGGGGATCAGCTCGCAGGGGAAGCAGAGGTCATGATGAACGATGGCGATTTTTTTTTTGTTCGTTTCAATTCTCATCCTCTCTTTTGTCGTTCGTTCCGTTCGTTGGTTCGCGTTGGAAGCTCCGAGATTTTCCGGAGGAAGTTGAAGGTCTCTCATCTAAAAATTTCCTGCTTGCTTTCTTTAAATAATCGCTTTTTAATGGTTTCGCATTTCCTCGAGGGACTTGCCTCAGTTCTAAGAACTTTATCTTCTGGATTTAGGCTCGAATATGGGAAGAGTTGAAAATCAAAGTAATTAACCTGCAGAGGACCACATCCAGAATCGCTTCTTTTATGATCGGTTGACTTTAAAGACAGGTAATGAAGCGAAGGTTATCGAAAAAAAAAAGCTGATTTCCTCGACATAATGGAAAACCTCGATGCCACGAATAACGGAGGCCTTCCGGATTCATCAACGTATCTTCTTTCCAGACGGAAAAGCGAAACGTCGTCTTAATCAGCTTTGGCATGATCGCGATTATCTTTAATTCCCAATCTTTTCCACGCAAACTTTCTTTGAGTTTTTCTTTTCTTTTCTTTTCAAACGACCATTTACACTTTAAGAGAAAGCCTTGCGAAATGAACAGAAATTCGTGATTTTAAATTTAATTTTTGTTTTCAGTTATTTGCTATTATGTTTTTTCATCCGCGTGCTCTGTGAACAGAAAAAAAATCCTTCATGCCTAAACGAACGAGGACCTCGGATCTCAACGAAGATTATCGAGCGGTAAAAGAGAGAATTTAAAATTCCACGAGGATTTTGCTTCCCTAGCGTGTTTATAGTTCAATTAAAATTCTTCGGCGTTGTTCCAAAGATTTACGATAATCCAAGATGGCGGAATCCCGGCCAGCTGCCGAGGATTTCACGGTTTCCAGGAACTCATCCTGCGATTAGGGAAAGGATATCAACAAGGAATATCTTTCCATTGAAGGTCGACCATTCCACAGCTGACAGCTGACGTCACGTCGTCCATTGAAAGAGCAGACGAGACGTACCGATGACGTGTCGAGTCTTGAATGGAAGTTTTTTCTTACAGTAATCAATCTCATCCAGGCGCTTTCCTCCTGGAATTAATTATTCCTCTGCGCATGACAGGAAAGACCTTGCTGGAATGGCCGTTCCACGTTCCACGTTCCACGTGCTATGTGGGGGTGTCCGATTGCAAAAAGTCTTGCCAAATTAGCTCTTACTTTGAACGCTTCTAGGGCTTTTTATCTCCGAGAAAACATGGTAGAATCCTGGACGAAGAGATAGCGAGAAAGCAATAGCATGGCGCTCTCTCATCTCCGTCTGCCAAATTCTTTCCACTCCTGGAGAGTTGACAACAGACGAACGGTTCAAAAACCGCAGTCACTCGGCTCGTATTTCGGTGGGTTGCTTGCATGTCCGAGATCGGAAAACACAACATTTCCAGCGCGCAGCAGTCACATTTGGAAGCACAGGATGCGCGCTCCACTGCAAAAAGCTCAAACGTGTCTCGTCTAGTTGCCACTCTTCTGCTCTCTCTACAGTACCGTTTCATTCCATGCGAATTTGATCTTCTGAGTGTATTTAATTGCAATACTGAAATAGATAGATTCTAAAACATAACCGAAAGAGTGCAATTTCTAAATGTCTACTGCTTCAACGATTCCCGGCAATTCCGTAGGAAAGAAAAGGATAGAACAGATCCACAGAGTGAAAGTCGACTGGGACAAGTGAGTTAACGTTAACTACGAATTTGATACAGAAATATTACTCAGATTATCATCCGCGTCCGGCTATTCTCGTAATTGAGAACCTGATAAATCGATTTGTTGCTGACGCAGACGTCTAGAAGATTCGTAAATAAACAGGCAAGGCTTTCAAAAGCGGATCGAGAACAATAGACAATTTTCTCCAGCCAGACACAAGACTTCCGTCTTCCCCAAAGGGGACGTTATTTATTGATACCTAATTTCGCCAATTCTACATTTTTATTTCGACATTTAAGCCATTTTTGGCAAAAATTTGAGTCTGCCTCATCGTAACTAGCAGTTAATCCCTTCTTGGTTGAACGACTTAATGCCAGACGACAGACTCTTTTTATTTATAATCGATTAAATTTTGATCTAATATAAGCTCAAAACACGCAATTCATTTTGAATAAAATGTCCGATTGAGCGAAGAAACGGTTAAAAGTTATTTTAAAACTTTAATTTTCACATTTTCGCCAGAAATTCTCGTGGCTTTCACCCAATCATAATCCATCTCTCCGCTCGAATTGTCATCGGGCAGTTAGGCGGAAATATTTCTTTTTAATAAAAAGTTTTATCTCGATGGTAGAGCCGGGTACCGGATATGTCTCTGGGGCCTGCACTTGTCCCATCATTCCCTCTATCCATCATAATATCCATCCGGCCCTTTCCATTCTTTGCCATGGAAATGGCCCGCAAACAAGAGTCTAAATGACTCTTTCAATAAAAGAGTATTAATGTCGTCCACAACAAAATGTCGGCAACATCAAAATTCAGCCGTTCTCCCGGGCAAAACATTATTTCTGCTTATTGGACTTTCCATATCGTCATTAAAAATCGAAAATGATTATGAATTGTAAAACCCAGTTTTCTTTCTTAAATCATATTTGTCATTAATAAATTCCTAACGAAGTCAGCACAAATTGACATTTCTACGAGAGCGACGCCAGTATCCTAGAGTTTTACGGCGTGCGCCGTTTAAAAGTGAACTTAGTTAAATTGAAAATGAAAAATAACTGGCAAAACTAATTGAAATAAAAATTTTTCGTCGAATAAAATAAAAATACAACAAAAATAAAATAACGAAATTCGTAATCATCGCGATCGCCGGACCGTTTCCTTGTCAATTTTCGAATCCAGTTTTGAATGGAAAACTGCTGGACGGAGAATTGATAAGGGCACGTTGATGGCAGGAGACATGCATGATGGAAGAAGCTTCCTTTTCTGGAATCGTCCCGACGTCATTTGGACTAGGGGGCCATTGACCAGACTTTCCTAGACTTTCGGTGAGAAACAAAAATGTTCCAGATTTGTTTTCATTGGGTCGATTGTCACTTTCTATAGTCGTCTTCTAACGCTTCTAAATTACAAAGTATCGCTTCGTGAACAAATAATGTCCAACGAACTTGTTTCGACTGAAACTTTAGCTTGAAAAATATACATTCCGAATTATATTTGAATGAATGTTTTTAACGCTGAAATAAAATTTAAAAGAAGCGTAAAATGTGCAAGTCAGAAGTTAGGAAAATAAAGATAGCCATTAACTTTCTCCTCGTGATCGCCGAGTTCCAGCGAAGTACCAATCATTTTGAAGGGCCACGTCAACTCTGCTAAGAACAGCTGGAAACGTGAAAAGTGAAAGATATGAGAGCAAATATTTGCCGGATTTAACTCCAGCGTGAAATTCTCTGAAAATTTCATGAAAATGAAATCCTTCGACCTCCTAGCGAGTCATTTTGTGATTTCATCAAATTCTTTTCCACGGCGTGGAATCTTGAAATCTTTCCAAACGATATCCGGGCCTTTTAAACCGGCATCATCATCAGGATATTTGGTGATTCGATCACGAAGCAATTTTTGAATTCGTTATTTTTTTTTAAATAAATAAATATATCAGTCTGTAGATTGATAAATTAAAAATTGTGGGTGACAATTTGTTGAAGGACAAGTGAATTTTTTCTGAACTAACAAATACTCGACTTTTGAAAAGGGCTTTGAGAGCAAATAGAAAATATTTTCTGTCGATGCCTCTCGTGTACTCTCATTCTCGAGAAATATCACGCGATTAAAAAAAAAGTAGACTCGTTCGAGCTAAGAGTAAAAAAGTTTCCTGCATCGATGCCAACCATTACAGTTTAAAATCAACAGACAAATGCAATTAAAATCTCGGCAAAGCCTGAAAACACATCTACACAAACATCAAAAGATGGAAACAGATTTAGTAACACGAATCTAGAATGTTCTCGGTCAAGCAACGGACGGGAGATGCTACAAGTTCGACCGTGGACTAAAATTAGACGCAGAATCAGAAGATCAAACATTCACTTATGGCTTTTGAAAATGGATCATCTTCGTAGTCGTCGTCGTCGTCGTAATCGTTATCAGAATCACCGGAGGTTAGCAGGTCATTTCGAAATGGCGCCAACTTTTGCAATCCCTCTTTGCGGGGTTTGGAAAACCACAGTTGCGTAACGAGGATTAGGAACCGTTTTCTTGAAAATATGAATTTGTCTTTGTATTTTATTAAGTTCATTAAGCTCATTATTTTAAGGTGAAGTTGTGATGTTACTGCTTTTCGACGTGAACCTGAGCCCAGTTTGGTGATCTTACTCCTAGGTCACGTAGTATAGGCTAACTATCTGGGCTCCTATACGATCAACATCATCATCATCGTCGTCGTCATCAACAACAACAACAACAACAGCAACAGTATCGTCACCATCACTGCCGTCATCATTATCATCATTACTCAACACTTGCAAAAGCTCCATTTGCAATTTAATCAAACATCAACGCGATCAATGACTCCTTCCTTCAATCCAACATGGCGTCCTTCAATCATCTTTTTGTGTGCGAATTAAAAGATTTCTTTCGTTTCGCACTCTTCAATCAGCTTTACGTGCAAACAACCGCGAATAAACAGGGAAACTAAAGTTGCAATCGTCGAATCATTGGAGGCCAAAAGCCCGATTCCCAATCTGTAATTCGGACCAGGATCAGTTAGCTGTGCACTACTGGATACCAGCCCGGCTCGATTGACTTAGCCGGCCTTTCAACCGATCCACACCCTCTCCTTTTTAACTCGCTCTCTCCTCGGTCTGTTTATAAATAAGAAACCAATTCGCATAGAGGCTAGTTGCGCTGAAAGGTTGAGATCCGAAATGGCCAAATTCGAACAAGTTCTCGTCTTGGAGGTGGCTTCGGCCAAGGACAAGAATGCCGAGACAGACGGAGGAAAGTACAGGCGCGATTCTCCCTGGTTGGTGGAAGCTTTCCTCAATAAGGGAGTGAAGTCGGAAATCATCTTCATCACCAAGGCGGACACGGCCGAGACCCTAGTGGCCAAGTACCCTAACACGGCTTTCCTGGGTCGCGTGAACCCCATGGATTACGAGGAGATCAGTATGGACGAATACCTGAAGGTTTTACGCGGTCTCAAGGAGGCCGGCGTTCTCTTGGGACCGGAGGCCGATCATATGGACAGACTGGGCAGTAAGATGATCCTCTACGAACTCAAAGACACCTCTATGGGCGTCGATGGCGTTCTCCTGCACAGCTTCGAAGAGATGGCCAAGAACGACGGCGAAATAGACAGGATCATTCCGGCCGGAGGACCCGCAAGAGTCCTGAAGATGCTCAGAGGATCGACCGGTCTTGGAGTCTGGAAGCTCGAGAACATCGACGACGAGAAGATCTTGTTGACCGACGCTTATACTCAGACCTCCGAGGAAGTGACAAGGAAAGAGGTGAGCATGATAATTTGCATATCTGACCTTTCTAGAAGGTCGTTGGCCTCTGTTGATAAATCGATGTTTACATCATCGTCGTGATATGCTAGGATTTCTAAATTCAATTCTATCTTCGTTTTATACGTTCAGATTGACATTATGTTTCTATGTTTCATAGGTCATTCCAAAATTCCTTTCTCTGTGCCAAGAGGACGCCATTAGCATGCCCTTCCTGCCTCTTATCAAGGACGGAGAGTTTCGCTTCCTGATGTCTCGCCACGCACTCCTCGAAATCGTCCACAAAAAGCCGGTCGACGCATCGGCTTTCACGGCCACGCTTCGCTCCGGTGCCGTCTACACGACCTACGATCCGGCCGTGCACACCAAGATGGCCGAGGCGGTGGTCCAGTGGTCCAGGGACATTAAGGACATCCTCAAAATCGAAGACGTGCCCTATTGGTGGTCCGTTGACTGCATAGAGGAGGAGGTCGAAGGTGAACCGAAGGCCACCGACATCCCGAGCAGCACTCCCGGAAGGAGACTCGTCTTGTCGGAGATCAACTGCAGTTGTCTCGGTCTCGTGGCCGACACGTCTGCCGAGGCCAAAGCCAAGGGCATGAAGTTTGCAGCCATGATTGCAGACATCGTACTCGCTTAGGGTTAAGACTTAGACTTTGACGGTCTTGGCATTATTATTGTTGATGTTGTTAGCGACGATGATTTAACTATTAACATCATTGGTTAGGTGGCTGTGTTATTTCATCCAGCGAGGGACAGACTTGCATGTAACTCGGGTTGAAGGCACGTTTTAAATATGTCATCGTTTTTCTTTTTTTTTTGAAATAAAAGTCTTTTTTTTTTGCAAATAAAGTTGTTTGGTTATAAATGTCGTCGGAGATTTATTTATTTATTTTTTTTGGGAGGCGTTGTCGCTACACCCACAAAAGGAGGAAGGAGCTAGCGAATGACAGGCGAGAAAAGGAGAATTAGGTCGGGTCAAAGTTCGGGAGGATATTAATAGAACTAACGGGAGTTCTGAAAATAGCTTGAAACGACAATTGCCAGACTCACGATTCCAGAGGACTACGATTTGCTTACACGGCGCCAATGTGTGTTCAATTTTTCAAATTTACGATTCGCCAGAATGCACCGATGTGAACTTAATTTTTATTTAGATCGATGCAATACCTAGATTTGAATAAAGATGGCGGTCTGTTTGGTAATTAAATGTAAAAAAAAAAGAATTATTTTCACGCGAAATTTATTTTTTGGACATTTTAGGGACCGCGTGTTTGTTCGTTGACATATTTTGAAGCTGAAGGAAGCTATCCGCTTCCTCAGTCAGGCGCCAGTGAGTTATTATTTTTTTTGTTGAAGCAAATCAGTGAAAGGTCTCGTGAGAGAGTTTACTAACCTCTCAGTCATCATCATCATCATCACTATATTCATCATCGTCGTCGTCGTCATCAGCATCCCTGTCGTCATCATCATCATCATCACGTCCAATGGTTCGAGTATTTTTGTTAACATCAAAGCAGTGATTTCAAATCGAAATATTGAACGTGGCCTCCAGTAACGACATTTGATTTTTTTTCCCTGCTTTTGCTCCTCGAAGCCTCGGGCGTGAACAATGGACGTGTGCGTGTGAATACTGTACGTGTGAAGATTGTACGTGTGAAGAGTGTACGTGTGAAGAGTGTACGTGTGAAGATTGTACGTGTGAAGAGTGTACGTGTGACGTGCTTACGTGCACTGCACTGGAACTGCACCTAGTAGAGATGACCTCGACTTGACTCTCGGCTAGAGTCCACTCTGCCTCGAGGTTTGGGTAGTACTGGAGTACAAGTGGAGTTGTGCATCCAGTACAAAAGCACCTGTGCGCGACGTACGTGACGCAAGCGTACGTGTTAACGTGTACGTGTTGTGTACGAATGGCCGTTCGTGCCAAGTTTGGTCCTCGCTCTTTTTCTTAAAGTCACAAATTTCATCGGAAATTATTTCTTATCTATGTTCATATCGTTGCTTGTTTATTCATTTATTTATTCATTATTATCATATTTTTTGGTTTGTTTATTTGTTTACGTTCAATAATATATTGTTGATAAATCTTATCTCTACTCGAATAGCCTTCCCTATCGCCTCCCTTTAAAAATATTCCAAATTATTCTGGAGTGCAAGAGGAGAAGGTCAAAGTTCAGCCGAGCGTCTGCTAACATCAGAGCTTAGATTAATTAGGCAGTCAGAAATTCTCGTCAAATTAATGCGTTCATGAATATTCATCGTCCCCGTTCTTATTCTTCGTTTCATTGGCTGGCAAATTATTGACAAAGCGTCACGATTGGTCGGTTCCGTCAACAACAAACAAAGTGTTTTCGTCGTCATTAAAAAAAAAAAAGAGTTTCCTTGGAAATTCATTCCCTTCATCTCCTTTCGACGATTTTGTTTTGTTGATCGTCACCTGTAAATTGAAGAATCCAACGAATGGATTGATTGAATTGGTTGGATTGAAATTGGATTGATTGAATTGGTTGGATTGAAATTGGATTGATTGAAGTGACATTGATTGGAGTGTCATTCGAGGAGTTCAAAGGCCAGGACTGGTCCTGGTATCAAGTTTCACTTTCGGATTGAATTGGCGACTCAGCGTGGCAGTAACCATGGTGATGAGGGACGCTGGAATTTCCGAGAAATTGGAGCAATCGTTTCGTTTTCATTGCCGGCAGACGTCAAATGTTTGTCGCATTCATCGCCATCGTCGTCGTCGTCGTCATCACTTTCCAGAGAAAATAGCACTTGATTGGCAAATTAGGTCATGGTGAATTAAAAATAAGAGATGATTAAATATTTATTCGTCAATTGAAGCATAAATTAAACGTTTATTTACCAATATAATGTTTTAAAATAATTTTCTTAAATACTTCTTCCCGTTCATCCACTCACATCTCTAAAAATAAAATTTAAAAAAAAAGAAGAGAGACTCTGGACAAATTTCTTGAAATCGATTCAAAAATTTCGACCATCTTGCTCACTCACATGATGATGATGATGATGATGACGACGATGATGACGATGACGATGATGATGACGACCTTCAAATCAAGTCTAGCAACGAAAGTGATTGATGTGGATTGAAATTGATTGATGTGGATTGAAAGTGATTGATGGCAAATCAGTTCAGATTGAAAGGAATAGAAGTCAGCAAATATAACAGCCGGTGACTCATTGCTCATGATTATGATCCTGTTTGGTCGAGGTCATGATGATGATCTTGTTTGGTCGAGGTCATGATAATGATGCCAGCCATCGAACTTGTCCGGACCAGTTGTGATAAATTGAATAATTCCTAATTAATTTCAGTCTGAACTTTAAAATCTCGAGTTTCCTGTTAAGTAATTATTAATAAAAATCAATTATCTTGCAAAATATTACTTAATTATTATTTCATAATAATAATAATAATAATAATAATGATGATAATAATAATAATAATAATAATAATAATAATAATAATAATAATAATAATAATAATAATGATAATAATAATAATAATAATAATAATAATAATAATAATAATAATAATAATAATGATAATAATAATAATGATAATAATTGATCTCTAAGCAAACATTCTCCAGGCTGAAACCTGTGTTTGTTTTCTGAGTCTGAAAACAGTCGAAAGATTAGTCACGTGGTACGAGTGAATTGTGAAGGTGAAGGTCGTAGGGGATGGTGATGATGATGATGACTACGACGATGATGATGATGATGATGACGACGACGATGAAAGTTTTGATGATTCAAGTATTAACTGGAATTATGTAGAACTTCGGAAGGAGGAGTACGGATGATGATGATGATGATGGTGATGATGATGGTGACGGTGATGATGGTGATGATGGTGATGATGGTGACGGTGATGATGATGATGTTGTTGTTGAAGGTTGCATTGTTTGAATTTTACGTTTACAATTGAACAACCACTCACGATTGATCCTCTTGAGAAACGATTGACCTTTGACCTCACTAGTTAGTTAAAGTAAATATTTCTGCATAATCCGACCATCTATCCACCAACCCACCCATCCATCTATCCTTGGTGGTTATTGATTGCTATAAATAACATAAAATAAAATAAAATAAAATAAAATAAAATAAAATATTCATTTTAAATTTAAAGCAATTAAATTCGACTTTTTCTTGAAAAATTCAAGAATAAACCACCAACGAACCCAGAAAATCTTCAGAAGTGGAAATCTTTTAATTTTCTTTATTTTTCGTGTCCTCATTTTTTTTCACGCTTCGATGATTACACGGGATTTGACACGATTTCCGTGTCGATTGTTGCGAGGTTTCAGCTCTTTCGGAAGAAAAATATTAATTGATTAATTCCATTTTCATAACAATTGTTCCAAAAAAATCAGAGAGGAAAGAATAATTTAAAGAATTTATTAATTATTTGTTTATTTTAATAAATAAATAAATAAATAAATTTTAATAAATAAACGGTAAACAATCGACGGGAAATCGTTGAAATCGTTGAAATCACAGCTGCTTGAAATTAGGAAAAGAATTAAAAAGATGAAACACACCTGCATTTTGCATTTCTTCGAGAATTTGTTTCTCTTCAAACGTTAAAATTCTTTTGATTCAAAAAAAATAAAAAATACGTGCTCATGCAATCACTATCGTTAAAACGACGACGATGATGACGATGACGATGGTGATGATGGTGGTGATGATGATGTTGATGATGACGACGACGATGATGGTGGTGATGATGATGATGATGATGATGAGAAAACAAAGTGACAACATTAGAAACAGTTTCAAAACCACACATTTCGAAAGTTCAAAGTGCATCCCCCCCCCAAAAAAAGTCTCATTTAAAACAACTTAATGCAAACTCGAAATAGAACGAGTGAACAACGGATGTTAATTATATATTATATTATAATTATAATTATATAATTATTAACTTATAATTAACTACCACATACAAATTGTCCGAAAATTGGAGGTTGGGAAGCCATTTTGAAAACAAAGATGGCGACTCTTTTATTCACAAAAGATGTTTAATGGAACGTACACCTCCGACGGTTCATTGGCTATTCTTGCATAATTCGAGATTTTTTCACTCACTCGTCGCTTTCTGGATTTCAAGTAAATAATAATAATAATAGTATTAATAATAATAATAATAATAATAATAATAATAATAATAATAATAATAATAATAATAATAATAATAATAATAATAATAATAATAATAATAATAACAATAACAATAATAATAAAAAAATTGTTAAAACTCGCTCGTGAAACAAACGACAATCGGTTTCTTTCGTTGAGAAAATAAAAAAATTAAAATATTTAAAAAACAATTTAAAAAAAAACTGTCGGAGAGCGTTGAGCGGGTGAAATTAGGAGCCGATTATCATTCCACATTCCACGTTCGCAAATTGCAGCCTCTCTTCGTCCTCCTCCTCCTCCTCCTCCTCATCATCATCATCATCACCAGCAGATCCTGGTAGTTCGTTGGTGACATCCAAAAGTTGTTCTTTCCTTCCTTCCTTCCTTCCATCCATCCATCCATCATGTGTTCATAATTGTAATCTCTCGATCAGAATTTTCTGTTTCCAAATCCAGTTTGGTCTCGAGAGACTCGTGTAGCATTTCAGATTCGAGAGAATTAGAAATATTAGATTACAATTTCAAATCATTACCGATTAATATTTCAAAACGTTTTGTTTCCTCTGTTAATAAAGAGATTAATAAAGAGATTTGGAGGCCGAAAAGGTTTTGTTTGAATTACTTTATTATGCTAATAAATCAGAAGTTCACTTTTAGTGCAATCGCATTATCATCGATTATAGTTGTCGAGCTGGAGACCATTCACAGCTAACATGAAAACTACAAATCATCGTGCTATGTCCCATGATATTCTTTATTCGTTCTAAATATTAAGCAAAAATAATTATTTCCATTTCATCTCGATCTTCAAAGGATTTGCTGAAGTTTGATTAAGATCTTTTTGCTTCATCAAAGACCTTCAAATTTCCCAAGTTTTTCATTTTCTTTAAGAAAAATTTATTAAATGGAGGATCCCGAGGACCAACATAAATTCCAGAAGTAAAGTATTAATTTGCATTTTAGGTGAATTTTTGATAAAATCATATTTTGAATCAAGATTAAAATATATCGTGCAAAACCTAATTTGAAAATATTTAATAATCGCATTTATACATATATTAATTATCTAGTCGCCACATCATTCAAATTTATTAAATAATCCCCTTATGTCGCCCCAGTAAAAATTAAAAATCTTAAATTATTTATTTTGAAAAAAAATATTTTTGAAGTATTTTTGATTAAACTGTTAAAATATTGGAGCTAATTTGTTTGCTTAAAAACAATTAAATAAACTTTATAAATTTAGCTTCGCTTTTAAATGATATTATTGAAGGGGCGTTGGTAAACAAGAATCAAAAGTCTGCTCCGAAATGAGCTGATGCCTCAACAGGCTGCCGGGGCATATTACATAAACTTTCCATTCAATTTTTGCACATATATTTCCGAAATTTTGGTAAATTTAACGTGTCGCTTCTATATTTCAATGTCATATGACTAGCACATCACCGAAAATAACGCGAATGAATTGTTTCAGAAAGTAATATTAAATACGAAAGTAATTTATTTTTAGTAGGTTTATTGGGCTGCGCAGGACTTATGTCTTTTGGTATTTTGTAGATGAATCGTGATCTGATAGAAAATTAGTCAAATGGAACCCAGTGAAAAGCTGCCTCAGCTGTTTTTCAACGGAGATGCGACATTTTCCATTCCATGTCCTTTGACGGACCTGAAAAAACTTGCGCCGAAATGGACCCTGGCAGGGGATGCTCAAGTAAATAATTATTTCCATTGTTTTCTTGTTGCTTAATGTTTATTTTTGGGGTGAGTAGCTCTCATAAATTTTGTTTGAAAGTGTTTTTTGAATTACTTCAATCAAGCATAAACATTATCAAGTATTTAGGATCTTGCTTGCTTTGATTGTTCTAAATCTTATTTTTTGAAGCCTTTATACGATAAAAACACAATTCATTGAGAAAACAAATGAAATTCATGGACTAAAACAATTTCAAATTCTCTGACAACAGCTCCTTGGTTTCATGCAAAACCTTTCCCACAAACTCATCTCTCAAACGAAAGACATTCAGAAACAGTTGAACAACTTGACTTACAATGCAAAGGTCGATCGAGAATTTGCAAGAAATTTTTAATTGATTTTATGTTTTTCATTCAATGTTTTATAAATTTAAGTTTGTTTATTTTTGAATATTGGTATTAATTAATTAATAATTATTAAATAATTAATAAATAATTATTAAATCTTAAAAGAACTTTTTGATTCTCAGATGATGGATGTCAAATTGAACAACACTTTCAACGACTTCAATGCATTGGCCAACATTCAATTCGTTGAAAACGTTTGTTTGAATAAATGCTTCCCGATTTAGAAATTGAAACTGAAACTTTTTATAATTTCCGTCTCCAAAACACCGGTTTTGAGTTAAACCGAGATCCAAATGATTTCCATCAAATAATTATTTATATATTTAAATAATTATTATTGTTATTATTATTATTATTATTTATATATTCAAATAATTATTTTATAAAAATTGAAATTAAACAAATTATTGCAATAATATAAAAGTAAATAATATTTTACATTTTGAATTTCAGAGGGTTTATGACGAGGACCCTTGCATTCCCCAGCAGCAGATCGAAGAGAAGCCGAGGAAGGTGTGGTGAATGACAGAAAAAAAATTATTATTACTGGACAATAAACGTCATTAAATTATGTTCTAATTTAATCAACTTCTAATTTGTTATCGTGTAATAATAATAATAATAATATTATTAATAATAAAAAAACAATTTGTTCAGGCAGAGGCGAGCACGGCCGAGAGGGATGCAGAGATGATGATGATGATGAACGAAGCTGTTCGACTGTGCAGGGAGGCTCTCATCTGTCCGTCCGATCCAGCAAAGAAGGTACGTCGCGATGATGATAATGATGGTGATGATGACGATGATGACGACAACGATGGTGATGATGACAATAATGATGGTAGTGGAGTTTATTATTCGTTGAATCCTCAAATCATAACAACTTTATTTTAAAGTTGGTGATAATGATGCTATTTAACATAAATGTATTAGTGTTCTAATTATAGTAACTGCAATTATAATAATTATAATTAATTAATATTAATTAATATTAATTGTTAATTAATTATAATTAACGAAGGGCCGTTATGCAAGGACTCTTCCAGCTCTTTTAAATCGTCAACAGAAGACTCTGGTCGACGATCTAAGCAGGAACAAGAAGGGTCTGAAGTTCATTCAATTATAATTTAAAAAATAATAACAATAATAATAATGAAAATATTATTATAATAATAATATTATATAATATCTATAATAATTAAAATATTATTTTTAATGGCATTATTGATGATGGTAAATATAATACAAATTATAATGCGTTATTATAAGTGTAATTATAAGTGTTATTGTTTTTATTGTTGTTCTTGGTCTGTGACACATTGGCCTTTCCACGAAATATTCACATTAATATTAATTTATGATAATTTATAATGACACCCCTTATGCTACAGCCAATCAGATCGAATCGTCCTCGAACGACCCTCCCACTTTTGAGGAGGCAGATAAACTCTCGCAGATGTCGGACGCCGGCGAGGCCGGACGGCCTTCCAGTTCCCTCGAGTCGAGTCTGAAGGTGAGCGTCATCATCGTCATCATCATCATCATCGCCATCGTCATCATCATCATCATCGTCGTCATCGTCATCATCATCATCATCATCATCGTCATCATCATCATCATTGTAAGACTTTTTATTTTCGTGAAATGGTTTTGAAATTCCAGGCAGAATCTCTTCAAGGAAGGAAGGAATCAATGAAAGGTTTTCCTTTTAATAATTTGTTGCTGCTGGCTTAATATTAATAATTATAATAATAATAATATTAATAATTATAATAATAATAATAATAATAGTAATTATAATAATATTAATAATTATAATAATAATAATAATAATAGTAATAATAATAATTATAATAATAATAATAATAATAACAATAATAATAATAACATTTTATTTCATTAATGCGTGGTTAGATCTGTTCGCCGATGACGACGAAGAGGATGATGGCAACCTGTTCTCGAAGACCATAAAAGTGCCTAAAACTATTGCAGTGAGTTGCTTTATAAAGTGTTGTTGTTATTGTTGTTTTGTTGCTATTTATGTGTTGTTGTTATTGTTGTTGTTATTGTTATTATTGTTACTACCACTAATAGTGAGGTTGAAATTGAAAAGGAAAACCGTTTTTTCCAAATACGTTCATTTCTTTGCAGGCCGCGAACGTCAAGCGACTCGTAAGTTCGTCGAGTGCAACGTCAAAAGACAAAACGTTCGCAAACAAAGGTTCGTCGTTCGTCGTCGTCATCTTCTCGGTCGATTATCGAGTAACGAGTTTTGTCGACGTTCGTCTGAGACGGGAACGAAAATCGTTGCAGAGATAGCTTCGTCCTCATCCTCTTCCCTGGCTTCCGATAGGCCTGCGAAGGAAAACAAGGGCAAGGTCAAGAGCCTGTTCGACGAATCGGACGGAGACGGAGAGGACGACATCTTCGAACAGATTTCCAAAGTCGTCGACAAACGACGGACGACCGCGGATCGTTCGAAAGCAGACGACGAAAGAGTTCCTCCGTCGCCCAAGAAGGTCTTCAGAATATATTTATTATATTACTTCATTTTAGAACATGTCTACTTTGCTTGGTTGTTATATCACTTAATGTATTTAATTATTAATTAATTAATTAATTAAACTTTTTAAACATCCCTCAGGTTCCCGTCGGTGCGGTGTCGGTGTTCGGGAATTCGTTCGAAGGTCGCCGACCTTCTCTCGTCCAATCGCAGAAGCCGCTCTCGAATGACAATGTAAGACGTCGAGCTTGTAATGTGACGTCGCGAATAAATTATTATAATGTTTGATGTTCTGAATAAATTATTATAATGTTTGGCATCGAGATCTCATTGGTGATGAACAACCGTGCCGTTGTTATCGATGCTGCAAAACGATGCAATGAATTTAAATTAAAAAGAATTAAAATTAATTAATTAATTTAATGGTATTAATAAAAAATAAATTATCATTGCTAATTGATATTCACAGGAGGGGTCGGACAAGCCCGTAATTCAGCCATCGTCGTCTTCTTCCTCCTCGCTCGACTTCAAGACGAAGCAGCGACACCTGGCGACGAAAAAACCTCTCAGCCTGTTTGACGACGACGACGATGGGGACCTCTTTTCCTCGGCCAATAAGAAGCCCGACGAACCGAAGCCCCCTGAACGACCGAGCGAACGAAAGGTCGCTGCGGAGGCTCGGAACGAAGACGTTCAGAAGTAACGACGATGATGTTGATGATTACAATGATGATGATGAATTTCATTAATACACAATTCAATATTGCATTTATATAATATTATTCACACAAATATTTTAATAATAATTATTTATTAATAATGAATTTAATTAATTCATTGACGCCGACCAATCCAGGATCCAAAAACCAGTTCCCGCCAAAAGTTTGTTTGATGACGACGACGACGACGACGATGACATATTTTCCAAACTCGCGAAGCAGAGCACGAAAGCCAGCGAGACGCGTGCCGAAGTCGCAAAGGCAAATGATATGTTAATCATATGTTAATTATGACCGAGGCTCATGAATATTAATGACCGTGTCGTTATGCAACTACAGGTAAAAGAGACAAAAGATGAACAAACGAGGCCATCGAATGTTGCTCTGCCACCCCTCACTGCAGGTGGACCTCCAAGGAAGAGGTGAATTAATAATTGTAACCATTTTATTATTAATAACTTAATTAATAATTAATTAATTCATTACTAACGAGCCTCGTTTGATTTACACGATTCAGTGATGCTCCGAGTAAAAAAAGCATCTTTGATGATGATGATGATGTCGATGTTGTTGGTGATGATGCGCTGCTGTCTGTCAACGGGACCGAGCAGACGACAAACGAGGTAAAGATTTTAAATCCCTTTTGCATTTTATTTATTAATATTTATTTATTAATATTATTCATTTTTTTAAAATTGAAAATCGTGAAATAATTTAACTGACAATCCTTCGAGGAGGTTCAGAAGTCAACGGCTACGAAAATCAAATCGATATTCGACGAAGACGATGAGGAAGAAGACGACGACGATGGGGCAGACTTGTTCGGGGATCTGTTGAAGTCCACCAAGAAGACAACTTCAGAAGCAACTGTAATTAATAAATAAATTAATAATTTAAATAATTGAACCAATTAAAGTGAATTAAAATTAAAATTAGGAATAATTGACTCCATAACGTTCAAACATGTTTCTTTAGAAATAACAATTACAACATCAGCAGCAGATCATCATCATCATCATCACCATCATCGTCGGTTACGTTGGAAACATTTGATGATTCAGGTGAAATTAAAGTCAGAAAGCACGGCAGACGCCACAGGATCAAAACCTCCGCATGTCCTTCCGTCCGTCGAGAAAAAGAATTCCGTTCTCGGAATTCCCCAGGTTTTGAAAGTCAAGAAGAGCCTATTCGACGACGATGACGATAACGAAGATGACTTGTTCTCGAATCTCTTGAAGAACAAATCACCTGCGATTGAGGTGTGTTGTTGTTGAATCAGCTGTTCGGTTGTTGTTTGTTTCATCTTTAAAGATGGAATAAATTTTTAATTAATTTTGTTGTTAAATGGTTTTAAATGAATTTTAAACATTTTTGTGAAATTAATGAAAAACTGATGTTAAAAGAAAAAAGTGATCGAACCACCACCACAACAACAACAAGGGATCAACAAACTTCAGGAAGGACAGAAAACAACAACAACAACAACAAACGAATCCATTCAACAAAAACAACAACCAACAAACGAATCCATTCAACAAAAACAACAACCAACGACCGTGGATCAACAAAGTGACTCAAAGGAAAGTGAATTTAAGATCAGTGTCAGTCCCCAGAAAGTGAAAGTGAAAGGAGATACAATTTCAAAACTCCAGGTTTTCCTTTTTAATTTGTTCTTACTTTCGTTCTGATTAAAATGTTTGTATTTTCATTCCCGTCGTGTCGTAAAACCCGTGAATATTAATGAACCCTCATTAGCATATTCATTAGCGTATTATTATATTCCATCCAGACGTCTCTAAACATCGATCCTCTGAGCCTCGGACCGTTTTCGCACAAAAAGTTCCGGAAGGAGTCGGAAGACGCGAAGGCGGACGAAGGAGTCGAAAAGGAATCCGATCCTCGCGTCGTCGAAGGAGTCACGACAGGAACGTCGGATTTGGACGTCGGGAAGACGAGGACCCTTCCTTCTCTCGTGAAGGTGGATCGTTTTTAAGGATTTAATCTTTAATTATATTTTAATCGATTAAATCGCAATCGTTCGATTGTCTGCATCCAGGGCAGGCCAAAGGTGACGGGGAGGAGGCGTCCCACGACTCGAGATCGATCGATCGAAGTCGAACAAAACTCGAGTCAATCGAACGCCAACGTTCGTTCGACCGAAACCGAAGTTTTCCGAAACGACTTCGCGGAAGGCGCTTCGCGGTCGAGCGACTCGTCCGTTCGACCGCTCGACGGTGCGCGAACGAAGGACGGAACCGTCGACGGAGGTCCGTTTTCCGGACCCGCAGAAACCCGCGAGGAATTCCCGTCGGTTCGTCCGCCGCCGAAGCAGGAGGAAATTCGCGATTTCTTCGACGCCTCGAGCTTCGACCGACGGGAAGAGACGGAAAGGAAACCTCCCGAATTCGCGTCGAACGACTTGGAACCCCCTCCCCTGTTCAGCGATGACGACGACGACGACGACGATGAAGATCTGTTTGGCAACTTTCAGAAGAGCAAGGATTCCCCGAAAAAAGATGCTTCGAAGCCAAAACAGGAAACGACGCGAACGAAGGAAGCGAATTTCACGGACGAGGACACGAAAACGGATTTCGGAAAATCCAAAACCACTCCTGCCTTCGATGATGATGATGACGACGAGGAAGATCTTTTTGCTGCACTAAAACTACCGTCAGGTCCGACGCCGAAACGCGTTGCACCCGTCGTCGTGGCGACATCAGTCAAAACGTCGTCTGCTTTGTTGTTCAACGAAGATGACGACGACGACGATGATGATGATTTGTTTGCTGACGTCAGCCTGGTCAGGAAAGGTTGTAATTTTTGAGCTCTTGTTTTATTAATTAAAATTTAAAATGAATGATGATGATGATGATGGTGATGATGACGATGATGATGATTGGTATTATTTAATTGTACTGCCTATGAGACATTATGGAATTGATATTTTAAAGTTAATATTCCCTATATTAATTATTATTATTTTAAATACTTTCTTTTAATCACTTTTAAAACCAATTCCCAAAGATCCCCCGAAGTCCGACCTACGACCTCCGAGGTCGACCGACGTCTCCAAAAACGCTTTCGTTTCGACCGCTCCTTCGAATCCTTCGACCGGAAAGTCCCTTTTCCAGGAGGACGAGGAGGAGGAGGATGAGGATCTCTTCTCGGAGAAGTTCGTCGCGAAGACCTCGAAGAACAACAAAGGACCCACGAAAGCGGTTGCCAAACATGGGAATCTGTTTGAAGACTCAGGTCGAGTGATGGATGGATGGATGAATGAATGACAAATGGATGATGTTATCTTGTAATTGTTTTATTTAAACCCAAATCTGAACATGAATCGATCGATTAATTAGTTAATCATAACTTAACTCGAATTAAAAACAAATCGTAATAATCTTCCGTTTTCAGACGATGACATCTTCAACTCCTCGTCCAATCACGGCTCGTCTTCGAAGAGCGCATCCAAACCGCCCTCCGTCGCTGCCGTCAAAGTCGGAGGAAAGTCTTTGAATTTGTTCGGGGATCCGCTCAGTAATTTGTAAATCTTACGTCGGATCGGATGTCGTTTTCGTTCGTTCGTTCGTTCATCTTTTTTGATCGATCATTCTGTTTGAATCATCCCAACGATAGTGTATTTCCAAAGTACTCGTATCCGTTGCAAAGAATGTCAGAATCTTTTTTTTTTAAAGAAGATGTTGTTTTATTTTTAAAATGTTATTTTATCATTTAATTAAATTAATTGTTATATTATTAAAAATTTATTTTTTTCATTTTGTTAATAATTTTAATTCTTTCTCGTTAATTGCTGCCTCTGAATCACAGATGATAATAATAATACATTAGATCACAGATCTAATTCTAATGTTTGATTGGTTCGCATAAACTCCAATCTCCTCGCACTTTTGAACATTTTTTTCCACTTTTAACGTTAAATTCATCAATTTCTGCTGCCATTGGAATGTTTCGAAATGTGACGTGAAAATGTAATGTAACTCCTCGAACGTCCTCTTCGAGTTCGTGCAGGAGTTTGTTGCGGGCTTGCGAGCATTCCGAGATCAAAGATCCTTCATTTTTCAGAAATTCGCTTCTTTAACATTTGACAATTTAAGGTTTTAATGTTTTAATTATGTTTATGTTTTGCTGGGCTGGGATGAATGCCAGAATACGTATGTTAAGGTTAGGTATATAAAGTATATAAAATCTATCTTTATATAAAGCAACAGTTGAATATAATATGTTAGGCGACATTAATCAGACTAAAGTCTTGAAATTGAAAAGAAAGAATTGTTGATGATGTGTTTTTTTAACGAAGGAATGAGACCAATACAATGTTGTAGGTGCCTAATTTGGGAAAACCCCGTTTGAGGATCTAACCAAGAATTACAAAAATTTGATATTGTATATTAACTCCAAATTACCATAAAATCAAATCTAAAAATATTGTAAAATTAGACCGCTTTGGAAGAGTGTACGGCTTTTCTATTTTCATGGTCTAGCCCTAATGCTAGTCCAAACCTTAATCCATTGTGTGATAAGGACGATTCGAAAAACAAAAGAGTCCAAGGATTTTCTATTTTCATGATCTTCCAACCCTAACCCTAATGTTAACCCTCACCCAGATTTGCCCAATATGAATCTCTAATAAATCCAAAGTGAAACGACAACGACCTCTCCTATGCATAATATCTTGACCTAAATTATTCAGCTCGGATTCTAAAATTAGCTTAATTTTTTCCTAAGTGTTTTTTAACCTCTCGAGAAAATATTAAAATTACCTTTTAAGCTGTTCTTCGAGAACTTGAATCTATTTTCGGTTTGCAATCACGAAGGAAATGTAAGCCATGCATGCTGTTTTATTTATTAAATGTACTTTATTTATTCACCTTTCAGCTCATTGCTTCCGCAAAAAAAAGAGAAATCTCTCAAAAGTATTGTCACTTCCGTCAATTTCATCATCATTGCCCGACCATTACCATCACAACTATCATCATCACCGCCACCATCACAATCATCATCATCATCACCACGATCTGCCTACTTAAGGCCAACCAAACAAAACCAGTCAAAGCAGACAGGAATTTGATTTCGAGTATAAAATATGTTTAAGTTTCCGCATGTGGCTGCTACAGGCAAAGCTCAGCAAAGCAAAAAAATTTCTCTGAGCAGTGTGCGCACACAGCACTGTATTTCTTTCTATTTTCTGTGTTCCATAAAAGCTTTCAGACTCGTTCGTCGTGCAGCTGGTTCCTGGAAGTAGTTCACTGTTTCTGTTGCTGGAAAAGTTACGGACGATATTGTCTTTCTTTTTATTATATTCAATTTATAAAAGATTTATCCATTTCTAGTTAAATTCGCCAAAATCCTTGGAGTTATTCATCACCCTGTTAAGTTGTTATCTTGATCTAAGTTTTTAATATAAACATTTCTTTTCTAGCGGTTCAAAATATCCATGTTGGAGGGGAAATATTTCGTTCTGGTCAGCAAGCATTGCAACCTGACTCTGGGAATTCAGGACAACAGCAACCAGGAGGGTACGTTGGCCGTTCTGTGCAACAAGAATGAATATGAACCCCACCAGGTCTGGTACGAGGACGTGGCCTCAGGGACCATCAGATCGAAAGCCAATGACTTGTGTTTGACACTCACAGGTTAGTAGCACGATCACTGTTTAACTCAGTGTCCTGGCAAAGCTTCTGCAATATATTTTATAATAAATTATTTTATATTTATATTTTATATTTATTCTTAAATCAATTCCTTAATTAAATTAAAACTTCGAAATTATTGGCCATTCGAATGAATAAAAGTGGACTGAGATATAAAACAGGCATCACATAATGCGTCATCGTAGACAACAAGCACCCTAAAAACCCACGCACCCTCCCGTCAGGAAATCGGTCAGACGAAAATCGATTTGGAAGCAAAATGGCTGCTCCCACATAATAAAAAAAAATCATTCTAATGTTCTTTTATATGATTAAAATGGTGATAATATTACAACTTCGTACACCGGGGTTTCCGTCAGTAGGGATGTGCGATCTCATTTTAGGACATTTTTATTTCTCTCAAATTAAAAAAAAAATCAAATTTATTTCATTCTCAGAGGGGGAGAATCGAATTCGCCTGGCGTCGTACAAACCTGGCGACCAGAGCCAACAGTGGAGGGTCAGTGGAGGTGTGGTGCACCACAGGGTCTACCACAACAAAGTACTCGACATCGTCGACGGAAGGCAAGATTGCGGTGCAGTCCTCTGCTCCTGGGACTTCCATTCTGGTACAAACCAGCAATGGGAAGTGCAATAGTAATATAGTCTTCTTGTTTTTGCCTTGTAACTGCTTTTTATTGATGCTAGTAGACGTGTTGGTTGATTCTTATGATTGATTAGTTATTGTATTCGATTATTGTTACAGCTTTACTGCAATGTTTCTCCTCAGAATGTCATGCATTCATAACTAACAATCATTTGCTAAAGTCTCCCGGCCAGGCTGTTCTACATCGTTAGTGAATTGAACGGCCTCGTTCTTGACATCGCCGGCGCAAGCCAGGATCCCGGTGCCAAACTCATCCTTTGGGATAAGAAAGGAAGTGAAGCCAAGAACCAGCTCTGGTACGAGGACAGATCGGGTTTCCTCAGATCGGCACTCAACAATTTTGCTCCCGATGGTTCAACAGCAGGCATGGAAGCTCTGTTAAATACTTTACAATTTTTTCTAAAGCGTTGCCGATCAAAATATTAATAAACTAATTTTAATAATAATAATTTTGCTTTCGAAATTTTTAGAAATTACCATGCAACCGTTCGCCGAAGACAATCCGAACAGATGTTGGTTCATTTACGGCAGTACGATTTACCTCGGCCAAAAGCAGGACCAAGTGTTCGACATCCTGGGAGGCAAAACGGAGGCAGGGGCTGCCGTGGGCGTGTACCAGTCCCATGGAGGACAAAATCAGAAATGGTATCAGGAATTTGTCAACTGAAGCTTTTAATGGGAGATTTCTATCGAGGCCTATCGGTGTTTTGTTATTTATGCTTTTGCTTTGTCATAATTTCAAGAACGGACGCGAAAAGTGAGACTGATTGTAATTTTAAAAGAATTTAGTTCTGTTAGCTTGAAAAATAGATTAATTCCTTTTAGTCGATTTGTTTCAATTCATTCGCCAGGTTCCATTCATGGCTACATGTGCGCCCCACATCGATTAAATATTAAATTTTTTCCAAGTTTCTAAGTGAGTGAATACCAAAGAATAACAAAAATAAAACAAAAAAAATCAACGAATAATCAAATTCAAATGACAACCTGCAAAGATTTAAAATTTTTCACTGAAATCACACGCAATAACGAAGGAATTAACCAAAATAGTTGACTTTTAATGATACCTCAGCAATGACCCATTAACAGCCAATTAACTTAGAAGTGTAATTACAAATTTGTAATTACAAATCTTCGTATAAAAGTAACTATGCTACGACTACAAATTCAGGTATTTGTGACGCGCGTCACGTAGACAGTCCACTTTGTTTGATGAACGACCCCCAAAGTCGAAAAAAAACAAAGTATTCAATAATTTCGAAACTTTGTAAAGTCCTGAAATCAAGAGAACAATTCAAGTGGTTCATTAGCTCCTCAAACAAAATAAGAGCCGCATTCCCCTTTCGGATCGGCTGCTGCCTCCCACTTGAAACGAATATGGCCGCAGTATTTGAAAGAATTTGAGAGAATCCACTTTTAATCCATATTTTGAAACAACGTTGATTATAAAATGGCCGTTAATTAATTTTTTTTTCGTTTTCGAATATTCACAATTCGGAAGTTTTGAAGTCTTTTTTGAATCATTGAAAGTTCTTTTCCTCTTTCGGATGGTTTTCTGTTTTGAAACTGAATTTCAAACTAAAGAATGGCGAGATGTTGCAATGTATTGAATACAAAATGTCCTTCATCTTTAATTTCCGTCTTTGTCTGCCTCACTCGATGACTCCACGTTTTTCAGATTTAAAAATCAATTTTAAAATCCAGCGATGACAACAATTAATTAAGTGGCAACAATTACAACAATTATAAAACAACTCATGCTTTTGCAAAAAATCTGATCCGCATTTAGAAAAGAGATGAGCAGTCTTTTAAGGGTTTTGGAAAAAATATTTCTTAATTTATAAACATTAAAAAAAAATTTTTTTAACAATATTCTGTGAGTAAATTCAATGTTTAAAACCACGATTTACGAAGGGTTATCTTTTAAAATTATCAGAGTGGATTAGAGATGGCAGCAGTAGACAGAGATAGCCAGACAGCGATGGACTTGATCTTCTTCTGTTAAGAAATAAATTAACAATTAAAAAACTGCATATAACAGAGCTAAACTAACTTAAATTTTAAATATTTAATTTAATATTTAAGTAATTTAATAATTAGATCGATGGCGGATACTTCCATGTCATCATTCGTCGAACCAATTTGGGCGCGGGCCATTACTCAAAGCACATCCTTTCATGAAAGCACAATTTTAATTTTCCACGAGAAGATATTAAAAATAAAATTTATTACTTTTTAGTTTAGTTTTATGCCTTAAAAATATGCAGCCAAAGGGTCTTTCACTTTCGAGATTCTAATAACCTCTATAGGCCATCGACCAAACCACCATCCTTCAAAATCTCACAATTCCATTATTTCATAAAACATCTTACTAATTATTACGTAAAATTACCTTTTGGACATTATCTGAAACCCAATAATTCCCCGACGCAATTGATGCCCCAAATTGTTTCCTTTTACTGCGGCGGTAAATAGAAAAACAACAACTAACAGTAACAAGCCTCCCTAAATTAAACAATCCTTATAAAAAAAAAGAAGCTGTTTACTTAAGTAACTGAAGAACAATACCAGCCAGCAATGAACTTCCCGCACACAACTCGAGTAACAGTAAAAAAGATTTTGAAAAGGCTTAACATAAGGCAACATTTAACAAGTAAGCACGATATGATTACGATTGCAATGCCTTAAATGTCTCTGAATTATGCACCACAAATGACCCATTGGTGCGAGGCATTAAAATATTAAAAGGAATCAACAAGAACTTACAAAACCATAGCAAACCCGTACTATTTTGAGTTCAATCCCCATCCAAAGCAAAATGTAACTTCAAAGTCAACTTCTGAGCTCCTAAAGCAAAGTCAAAGCAATTCACCAACATTTAACCCATCACCCACGCATTAGGCACAAAATCTCAAAACTTCCAAAATGTCTTGAAACTTGAAATAAATTCAATTAAAATATTTAACTATTTAATAATGACCAAAACTATTGGAAACTCAACATTGCTGCAAAAGGACTAACACATTTGCTCTACATCATAGTCATTATCACCACCATCATCATCATTATTATTATTATCATCATCACCGTCATCATTATCACGATCACCTTCCTCCTGTCTTACAAAACAACAATCTCCTAAAACAAATATTTAAATCACGTCCTAAAAATAAAGCACGGAAATCCCTAACTGAGATCCTTTGGATGACTTGTTTCAGTCGTTTGCAGCTTTTAAGGCCTCATTAATTAATTATTTATTAATGTTAATTAATTAATTAATTATTAATTATTATTATTTATTAACTCCTCCTCGTCGGGCGGGAGCGGAGTTTGCAGGATGATTTTCATAATTTGCCGAACGATGCGTCTGGACTGACGACAATCGGGAAAGTTCTGAAAGTTTAAAATTGTTTATTAAAATTAAAAATTAAAATTAATTTCATAAAAAGTCGGACTTCTTAACTCTCCAGCTGCAAGTGCACATAAAATTGCAACAATCGACCGATTGAAATTGTTTCAATTGTCACAAATAATTTTATATTTTAAAGGCACCGCGACTGCCGAGAATTTTATAAAACTTCATTTCTCTCAAAAAGAAAACAAACCTTATAAAAGGCAGGGTACTTTGACAGAACGTTTTGATTTTCTTGCAAGTGCCGAGCGAGCTCCGGCAGAGTCGCGTCGGCAAAATTTCGATCTTCGGACTCCTCGAACTCCGAAGGAGGAGTTTTGCACTCGCCTCCTCCTCCTTCTTCCTTCTTTCCGTCAACGGATCCGTTCCGACGACATCCCCCTCCGGCGATGAACTCCTTGCAAAGTGAGTCGATGACTTCGATCGACCTCGACGACCTCTGCACGACGGCGGGACCTTCCGACTGCAACGACTCCGAAGCACGTTCCAGGAGTCGTTCCAAATCGACGGGAAGGTCGGAGAGTCGACGTCGTTGCAAACTGGAAACGGTGTTGAGCAACATGTCGAGCATGTGGCGGCAACATTTGGCTCGAATGCAATCTGCGACCGTCAACGTTTTGCATTTTTCTAGAACTTCGGGATTGGGTTCGTTGCAACTCAAAATCTCGTTCAGAATCGAACAAATCTTTTCAACTGAAGATGAGAAATTGAAATCATAACTTTAATTTAAATTTAATAATTTAACAATTTAAATAAAACCTTCAAATGGTTTTTCCATCTCCTTGTCCTCTCCAGAAACAGTTCGAAAATAATCCTTTAAACCTGATTCAGAACTTTCTGAAGAATCGTTGAAAATCTTCTTCAAAGTTTCAACGAGAGCCTCGAGGTCACAATTTCCTGTAAATTCATAGCAGTATTTTACCAACATCATCTCAGAATTGAACTTATTTTTGAAAATAAAAGTCTAATAATTTTAAAATATAAAAAAAATAATAAAATAAATTTATGTGTTAAACCACAATTCAGAAAAACAAATCCACAAAAGCAACAGCACCATCGGGGAAGAGAATGCAGCAGAAATGAAAGCAGAGTAAAAGGCGAGAGCCGTCATTGGTCGACTCCAACTTAAGTAGGGCATCCAGGAGCCAATGATTCGAGTCATCTGATGAATAATCAGCAACAATTCAAAGCATAATTTTGAATTAAACTGTAATAAAATTCAAAACTGTGATTCAATGATTTGATTATAAATACATTTTAAAAGCATTTACAAGTCACAAGGATATTATGAACATTGCAAATGGCCGTATCCTTCCAAATGTTCACCTTTTCCTGGTTCCATCAGTCGTTCCGCGATGAAGAGGACGACACACAAAGACACGTCGATCAGCAACTGAAATTATTTTGAACACGTCATCAACTTATTGTCGTCGTCGTCATCATCATCATCATCATAAGCATTATCGACATCATCATCATCACCATCAAAAATATTAAAAAGAAAGCAACAACAACAAGAACGAATAAAAGGCACCAACATTTTCGAGAGTTTGGCCGGATTGTCTCGTGTGCAGAACGACGAGGAGTCTCTTTTGAACGTCGGCCATGTTGCTTGTTTTGACGGACGAACGCTTCCATTTCGAGACGCAGGTTTCGAGCGTAGTGACGACAATGGAGGGAATGCCATCTGGTGATTTTTATTTTTCTCAACTTAACATTCAATAAAATGCTAATCGAAATTAAATATCCCCTCGGTTCGATCAAGTAATGATTTTATCGAGTGACAAATTTATTTAACCGGCATCCAGGTCGAGGGGGCACGACCTGAGGGAGGCCAAGACCTCTGGCACGAACTTGAACAGGAGACTCACCAGGAACTTGTGACACAACACAACAAGATCCAAGTGCTGAAATTGAGCGAATAGAATTGCAATTAAATTTAAAACAATTTAAAATCAAATTTTAAATAAAATCCATTTTATCATAATTCATTAAAATTATATTTTTTACTTCACAACCTCATTAATATTCAAATTTATTTCAAACTATTCAAATCATTGTAATAATACCGGGCTCCGCCCTTAATGAATAATTACCTCGACGCCAGGCAGTTTCTCGAGAAACTCCTCTGCAGTCGGCCAATCGCAGGCCAGCATCAGCTCGGCCGAGAACCTCCACGCATAATCGAGCATCTCGTCCGAGTCCCCCGTTTCCATGGCGACCGAGGAAGCGACGCCGAGGGAGGTCGGGTCAGACCTCCTCGAGATCATCGAGATGGCCTCCTTCGATTTGCCGAGGGATAGGTAGCTAAAAATAAACCGGGCGGAAATACCGGTCGGTTAGATGTCCACGGAAATGGAAGACGTTAAAAGGAGAAAATTAAAATGAAAAAGTTGGATTTATTTGAAATAAAATTAAAATGTAAAAATAAAGAAATAAATAAACAATACCTGTTGCCACTATTAATAATAATAATAACAAAATGCAGAACTGACCACTTGGCAGCATATTCGAAGCTTCCATTTTGAACAGACGCCTCCGAAGCAGAATTCAAACAAACTTCGAGCAGTGGATTCGAAGAGTTGAGTCTCGACCTCGCAAGGCAAAGTGCCTCCCTGTCGACGAACGAAAACCATTCGAGCACGACGCGAATAATCGATTAGCGACGAAGGATAATTAATATTCAAAACAAATTAATTAATATTCAAAGCAAATTAATTAATATTCAAAACAAATTAATTAATATTCAAAACACAATTGTCGTCCAAGGGGTGGAAAAGAGCAAAGAGGACTTACCTGTGGAGTTTGTTGTCGAGTAGCAGTTTAACGGCCTCGGTGACCATTCCTGCAGCTTGGAGATACGTCGACGCCTTCACGAACGACTTCTCTTCTGCCAATTGTTTCGAGTAAGCGACGAACATTTCCTCCGCAAACTCGGGCGACACTGTCGGTTCGAAACGTCGGTTTAAAAAAAAAGACGTCGGATGCAGGACGAACGAATAAATTATGCTAATCGCGAGTCACCCGTGAACGCCATGGCAACGACGTAGTCGTTCAACAGGCGTCGATCCGCCAGTTCCCTGAAGCAAGAGGCGTCTGCACCTCTGAAGACCTCCAACGTCACTCGACATTCGACGTTTCCCTGCTCTTTGTGGTGTCTGACTGGAAATTAAGAAATTTTTTAATTTAGGAATATTTCAAATAAAAGACTGATTTTAAAATTAGTTAACAATTAATTTTAATTTAGCTGACAATTAATAACTCATTGACTCGGGCATCGATCGTTAAATCTCGACTACGGTCGCGTAAATGATGACCAATCGGCTTCGATTCCACATTAATCATTCATGATCGGTTCTGACCTTCCCGTTCGATCATTTGCTCGTTGGCTCGTCTGTTGACGAAGCATCCCAGGTGTGCGGAGTCGTCGTCCAACGAGATCTCGTCGCGATCGCCACCTGCACGAGAAACGAATTTCCATCGTCGGGCAAAACGATCATTATCATCTCGGGCAAGATGTAATAACTAACGATAATCAACTTCATCTAACATTCTAACATGCAAACAACAGTAGATTAACGAATAAATTAATCTTCGATAAATTTCATTTTTTTAACGAATAAATTATCCTTCGACGACTCAAAATCGAACCCGAGAAGAGCAGGGAAGCGAGTCGCACGCAGTCGCGTCGGTTGTCGTGTTTGCTCGAGTTTTCCTTTTGACTCGAAACCGGAAGCAGTGAACGAGCCTTTCTCCGCACTGAGTGGAAAACGATAATTCGATTTTAATGGTATTCGATCGGAACTCGTTAATATTATGTCTAATATTATTATTTTATATTAATTATTTATATTATTAATATTAAGTCCGTTTTAAGATCCATCACCTCGCAATAGAAGATATTGTTTTCAAATATAACAAATACATATCTACCTTTCTTGTCTTTCTGTCCAAAACTTTCTGGAATGCTCTCCTATTTAGGAGAATATTATAATCAGTGAAATAGTTTTTTGAAAATTGGTTCTGAATAAACATGAGCGATGCAACAATTGACTCCACCTCTTTGTTTTTGTCTCCGACCCGAGATGACGAATCATCTTCGAGCAACTCCTCGAAGTTGTTGTCCGAGGTCGTGGCTTCGTCTTGTTGCTGTTGTTCGGAGTTGCAGGGAAGTCGTTCGTCGCTCGAAACCGACGACCTCAGACACTTGACCTTGAAATGCTTCTCTGAAAACACAAAGTTTACAGATGAAAACAGGACGATGACAAAAAAAACCGCCTTCAAAATGCACCCATTCGACCCAGTCACCTCTCGGTGGATTCCTGTCCTTCAATTCCTTGTACTTCCAACCCTGCATTGTGAAATCCTCACCACCGCTGTAAACAGTTTCACCATCCGAACTCCAAGCCAAACTCAGAACTTGTCCGAGGTGACCTCGATAGTTGGCCAAACCTCGTTTCTCCGAAACGCTCCACACCTGTCATGTTGCGAACGGATTTTAGTGGAACAAAAACAACGACTGCCACCTTGTTTTATATCTTTTTTAAATTAATTTTAAATTAACATTTTTAAAACTATAATTTCAAATTTTATAATTTAATAAATAATTTTTTTAAATAATAATAATAATAAATAAAAACATGTTTCCATTCACCTGCACCGTGCCGTCCGACGAAGCAGACGCCAGCAGAGCTTCCCGTCCCGGTGCCCACGCGACCTTGTTGATCCTGCCGTTATGACCTTCGAGGGTGATCATGCACTCGCTCAAGGTCAAAGCAGAATCAGACTTCTGCCACTCCTCTGCAAGGGAAAAAACAAAGCATGTCATTTAAACAATTGAAAATAACAAAGTAAATTCTTTATTAAATTTATAAATTATTATATTTATTAAATTTATAAAAACGAAAATTAATTTTATTAAAAATTGATAAATTTAATTAGTGCCATTTTAATTCATAATTTCCATATATAAATATATATTCAATGAGTTGCTCAGTCATCAACAAAAAGCCCGTGTACAATAACATCATCATCATCATCATCAACAACAACCAATGACGTTCTTCAAGTCGAAGACGTAAACGTCGCAGGATCCGGTTCCCACGGCGATCCACCAGCAGAGGGGCGAGGAGGTCGCGGGGTCGAAGGTCGACGAGGGATGCCACGAGATGTTGTTGATGATCTTCCTGCAGTGACTCACTTTGCAGACGACCGACAGACGTCCCGAGTCCAGGACTTCAATGGAACTGTTGAACGAGGCAGGTGACAGTTCAATTATTTTTATTTTCAAACAATTAAAAAGGTAGGTTATTAATATAATAATAATATATTATAATAATATAGTAATATATTAATTATACTATACCATTATATTATTTGGGTTACAACACACACATCGCATTATGCAGTCCCCATTGCAAAGGCAATTGATTATAAAATAATGTATTATTATGTATTATAATGTATTATTATGTATTATTGTGTATTATTATGTATTATAATGTATTATAATGTATTATTATGTATTATTGTGTATTATTATGTATTATAATGTATTATTATGTATTATTGTGTATTATTATGTATTATTATGTATTATAATGTATTATTATGTATTATTGTGTATTATTATGTATTATAATGTATTATTATTTATACATTTATTTGCACCAAAAACATCAGAAAGTCCTTCGGTACAAACCCGTCATCGTGTCCCTTCGCCAGGAATTTAAAGTCGGGAGAGAAACTCAGTTCACTCACGTTGGATTTCTGTGGATAGATTAAAAAATTAAAAATTAAATTCTTAAAATTCGAAAGAAATACATTTTAATTCTGTTATCTCTAAATCTCCCTATTATACTAGATAATTCAAGCAATCCAATTGGCCGACAGATGGACCAACCACGTGTCGGGGGCAGAACTTTGAAATAACGTCCTCGACGTCATTGGCCGCCTCCCTCATGAGGCACGGGTCGTGCACGTGAGCCACCGCATCTCCGATGCTGTAAAGAAACATGTGACCTGCAAAAATATAAAAATTTAGTTTTTGTTATGAGATTAAAGATTGTGAACTTCAACAATTCTCGTGGTGATATTATCGGTGCATCCTTTTCACCACCATCATCATCATCCTCATCGTCGGGCACTAGAAAATTACTTTTTGTTTTTGGTCCGATCATGGGACCCCACACCAAGTTGTGCACCATCTTCTTGTGAAACGTCGCAGACTTTTCGATGTTATCACTCCTGTTTTATTAAATTACTTTAATAATTTATTTTAATTTAATTTGAACAAAATGTACTAAAATGTAATAAATTATCAACTCACGACTTGGAGAAGACGTCCCTGATGATGCCCACGGTTCCCTCTTCGGTCGCGAACGCCAACATCCTCTCGTTGTACGGATGCCAAACCACCTTCGGGCGAGGAAATTAAACCGCAATGTATTCGACGAATTGAATATTCAGCAGGTCGCGAATAATTAATCGACCGAAGTACGGAGGTCGCTCACCGAGGTGACCTTGAACTTGAGAGAGTGACTGCTGAAATTGGAACAGAGATCGTCGTCGTTTACGTTGAACAACCTGACGATTCCGTCTCCAGCGGCGACTGCAAACGTTTCTAAAAAGAGAAGTCAAGAGGACGTTGAAGAGGTGGGCGTGAAATTAATTGATAATTTGCAAAAAATATTTTGTATTTAAATTAAAATTCCTTTCGATGCATAATGAAAACAACCTTTCGACACCGGAGACTGACTGATGGAGTAAACGAATCCTCCCGGCGTCGGCAGACTGAACACGGCCTTCAGAGCATCCACGTCCCAAACGACAATCTGGAAAATCATTTATTATTTGTTATAATCAAGTAAATGTCAAGAAATAGCAAATATTTTGAATTTACGAAAATAGAATGCGCACCAATCTATCCGTGGACACGCTCAGAGCCATTTTGACTCCCGACGACGATATCCAGGTCGAGACGTTGATGACGCTCTTCGTGTGACCTTTGACCTCCCCGGCTTTCAAGGGTGTCGGTTCCTCCCCCTTCAGGTCGTAGAGGAACAATTCTCCACTGAAATTGAATTTCGTTGGTCAAAGTCATTGGTTTGCAGCCCACGGCTTTGAAACAAACGGTTGTCGAGAGCCCCTTCATCTCGACTCGTTCGATTAGTTAAGCATCAAAACAACAAACTATTATTATAATTAATATATATTAATTAGTATCACTCACTTGCAATTCGACACCAAAAAATGCTCTCGAGACCAGGCACAGGTGCTAAGAGCCAGCCATTTCCTGACCTTGAACTTCTGGTAACCTTCCAGGTGGACGACCTTTTCGGCTTTACCCTCCGCCGCGTTCCAAAGTACGACGGTCCTGTCTTGACTCAGAGACAACAGCCGAGGTTCGTTTGCATCTGAGGATCGAGAGAACGAAGGAAAGAAAGAGGGAAGCGAGTCAACTATCAGACAACAGGTGAAATGAAGAATTAAAAATAATAATAAATAAATAAATTTCTCACCAGCAGAGGGCTGCAACCATTGGAGCGATTGAATTTCATCGCCGTGGTCTCGTAGTTTGTGGACGAGAAGGAGCGACTTCTTGTCATAGCTCAGGGTCATCACTATGCCTGCCTTCAGGCTTTGAAGATGAAATTGTGGTGTTTTTATTTTTTTAGTTTTGTAGTTGCCAATCATTTAAAGATCCAGTTTTTATATAAATTCAAGTGTTTCTAAAACATAACAAATGCAATGGACATTTCTAAACTAAATTTGCAAAAAATTAACAGGTTTCAAGCAAAGTGAAGTTAAGAGCATTTTTTTACAACAACTGTGAATATCAACCCAATAGCAATGATTCCACTTCCTTTTGGTCCAAAGGCAAGACTGGTGATGGCAGAGGCGGAGTGGCGCACGTTCCAGAACGAAACGTCGTCGCTCAAATAATTACAAACGATCAACCCCCCTCTTTCGTCTCCGCTTGCGATGAGACCGTCTTCAAAAGGGCAGCATTGAACGACCGTGACACTAGACTTTACAAAGCAGCAACACAAACCTCATTATTATATTTATAGAAATCTCACATTAACGAAAGCAAAAGTTTATATTTTAAAATATAATTTCTGTTAACTTCATTAAAGATGTCATCTAACCATGCAAAGCTCAAAACTAACTACTTACTTTATGGCGCTTGTGTTCATAAATTAAATTGTGCTCCAAGTCTCGTGAAACACGAGTAACTTTAACCAAACAGTCACTGGCACCGCTGCAAATTATCTTGTAAATGTTTCCTTCTAATTCATGTTGCGAATGAATGCTGACGCCATTAACTCGGCCCCGATGTAGAGCCACAAGGACCAGACATGTGTTCATCGATTCCGAAAGGTCCAGTAAATAAACTCCATATTTCGAACCAAGGCAAAATACTCCAGTCCCATCGCAGTCAAATATTCTGCTGCAATTCCAATTAGGAGAAGGCGGTAGAACGAACATCATTGAAGGACCGGCGATGCTCCAACGAATGCTCTGACAAAATAACTGAGTTTACTTTTAAAAGGCGCCAAATCCAACAACTCTTCTAATTATTATTTATATTAATTCGGCCAACTTAAACGGGCAAATTTATTCAATTAACATGCATTTGTTTAATAAATTGTTGCGAAGCTAAAATATTATATTAATTGTAGAGCATCTTGGGAACGTTATTTCAGATTTTTCCAGTGGAAATAAAACAACACTCGGAGAGTCTGATGGATTTTTGTTGCTTTTTATCAAATGTTCCGGGGACAATGAGGGCCCTTCCACCCTTGAGTAACTTTTTAATGTAAAAAGAAAAAATTGCCATCACCATGTAAAATTTGCCCAAATTTTCTTTTCAATCTCCATCGATTAGTCAGAAGATCCTAAATACTGCGGCCACTGCACATGTATTTACACACTGCCTAAGTCTATCCTCCATAAATTGTTGTATTCGTGGTAGGTATTATCATTTGTGAACCCTTAATATCAGAACTAAAAAATGCAACTCGCATAAAAAAATGTCTTCAAAGGGTTTTTCATCATAAAATAAATCTGCAAGACAAACACTGTTGGAACTGTTCTAAATCGTTGGCGCGGGGCCTTCGTCAGGGTATTGAAACTTGCCACATCAAGCTTCACAAAGTCATTGTCACATTTCAAAACGTTGAAGAAGAGTTTGAAAATAAACATAAAATCTAAAACTTTCAAAAAGCAAACAAAAAGGAAGACGGTAAAAAATTATCATCAAACATTCAATATTTCCAGATTAATCGACTAATTGGAGCGGTCACAAAAATGTCAGCTGGTGTTCAATGGAAATCTGATCGGAGGGAGTTCTGTGAATCCCCCAAGTAAATATTTCCATCGTTGAGTCTTTTGTACTTGGAAGACCTAGAGAACTTGGAAGGAGGCGGAGATGAATCGCCCGATTGGGCCGGATTGGAACAATCACCTCTTGATGCACCAATTTCGTGGCTCGACTCCTCGTTGTTAAGGATCAGGTTACTGGAGGAAACAAAAGATTACAAAACGAATGAGTCTGACAACCATTTGGACATTCCACCCAGATTTCGCTTTTATTTTTATTTAAGAATTGATTGATTGGTTAAATTTATATTTTAGGAAAAATTAATTCTTGCTTGAAGTTTAAGTCTCCGTCTTGTTTCCTCATTTTCTTGAGAGATCTCAAGAGTTTCATGGAAACGATTTCTGTTTTCCAAGGCCAGGTGAAGGAGCCTTCGTATTTCATCATTTGCTTTCTTCGATTTTATATTGTAGGAGTTAATTGAGTTAATTATTTTAAATATGTTTATCAACCCCATTATCAAGTAATTCAATTTCCAATGGCTTCAGACGACCTCGGTGTTGCCTCACCTGTGATGTTTGGCCAACAGAAGCAGACAGATGGAGAGGACTGCAGCAAGGAGAACCAATATGGCCACCAGAAAGCACATGATGAACTTGAACCTTGGACCGTCATCGCCATCGCCTTCATCCCAGAAGGAATAATCCGCTCGAGGCGCTTAATGGTTGAACGATCGGCATAATTAGCGTAATTTATTAATTAATTCATAGAAAACCTACGATTACAGGCTCAGTTATTAACGAGTCAATTAAAGTAATTATTTATATTCGCTCTCTCATTTTTTTTTTGGGTCAATTTTAGAGTCTTGAGTCGCATTATCGCAAATAATTAGTTTAATTACAGGACTTATTTATCTCAGGTTCTGCAGGCTATCAAAGATAAACATTTCTAAACAGCAAAGACAACAATAATTATAATTACGATATTAATAACATCAAAGCTGAGATGATTTCCAGGACTTTTGTATGATTTTGCGAGCTTTTGAACTAACCATTATTTAAATACTTTTAACCGAAATTAATTTCTATTAAGAATCCACAATTATTAATTAACATTTGATAAACATGTTTACATACCAAGTGATTTTAAAAATGATAAATAATTCTTAATCGATGCGTGATGATGTCGAATAGCTTACGTTGGACGTCCATTGTTCGTTCAAAGATGCTCCTGTTGAGTCCCATTTCCTCCTCAAACGAGTAAGAGGCTCTGAAACCCTTCTTCCGGTCGTCCGAAGTGTCTTTCCATTCGGAGTCGGCCCGGAACTGGACCAGCAGTTCCTTGCCGGCAGAGATGACAAAAAAGGGTGGCATGGCTCCGCAATAGATGCCGATCACAGGGGACTGAGCTTTGCTCCCGTCTATGACCTTGACGTGATCGGCATTCTCCGTGCAGTGGCCGAGAGGATGTTCTTGTAGTCTGAAGTAGAGGAAATCGAGACGTATGCGGTGTTTGGGGTTGGAAGACCAGAGACGCCAGGTGCAACTAGACCGGGGAGGGTAGGAACGAAGAGGATAACCAGAGGACGCGATTTCACCCGGACTTCTCTTTAGGACGGCATTGCAAGTCCAGTCTTCAAAACAGACGCCGATATTAGTACGGTAGTGGATTTAAATAATGTTAAGTAATGGTAATTACAAGAATAACGAAAAGCCAATTAACGAGTTAAGTAATAGCCAAGCAATAGTTAAGTTAGGTTAACCAAGTTAATATTAAGACCTGCAGAATAAGAGGCTCTGAATCCTAAATTCTCATTTTCTCCATCGCTGAGGAACCTAATGGTGACCTTGTTCGATTTGGTGATGTACTTTGATGTCTTTGACGGCAGGCAAACGGGTCTTGAACTTTGATCCTCAGGGGTGAAGTCAGTGACGAGGAGTCTGTCACCCGAATCTGGATCGCACTTTCCACCATCCCCGAGTTCCAGATGGAAGAAGTTGATGGTTATGATCTGCATAGATTGCCTTACGATGACCGATCGCGGTAACACACACACAAGTTCGAAGCATTGACATTTGCAGATTTTTGTTAATCATTAGTTGCCATAAAGGGTTCCATTTAACTACGTGATCTTTCTTGGAATGCCATGATTTATTTGATAAATTGTTGAGTACCTGGTTACTGGAGGCACTGATGTACCACGTGCATTCCTCGTTGGGGGCATATTTCAACGGCCAACCCGGAGAAAAGAAATTCTTCCCCGGCAAGGTGAGATTCTCACCGCAGACTGCAAGGATACGCAAATATTACAATAAAGTTTATGATTAATTGGTAATTAAATAAATAAAATAAATATTTGATGGGATTTATCGATGTATTACCGTAAACCGGCATCAAATCAAAGTGGTGAGCTGCAATTTTATCAACTTTTCTAACAACGACGCTTTCCTCGCTGTTCGTTGATTCGAAGCTGAACAAACACGTCCCTCCCCCGTCGACCTAAATTTAATATTTTGACAATTCAAACATTAATATTTTAACACATATTCCTAAAATAAGTAAATATTAATGTTGCACTAATTGTGATCACGCAATTTTGATATTTGTTATTTTTGCCAAACATTGCCATCTCTGTTTATGATAATGAGTGCTTCCAAAGCGAACGTCGTGGCCTCTCGTTCGAAACGCTTCGAAGTACTTTTAGTAGGCAAGAATTAAATAAATTTAATTGCTTGGGAAACCTGATAATCGAAGGATCTGCAGACGAATTCCCGCTCGTCTATGCATTGTTTGGCGCAATCTTCTGGGGTCGAGTTCGTTGTTTCTTTGATTTTCTTCACGGTGGAACTCGCGTACAATGTCGGATGGAACATGCGCAAGTGGAAATCTGTCCATAAAATGTGAGATGACCACGAGGGTTACAGGGGAAAAGCCAAACAAATTTCAGACCTATTCTCTCGAAGTGATTGCAGTTAGCTAAGGTGACGTTAGAGAGATTGGCATGTCCGGCCATGACGGAAGTGTCGCTGAGAAGGCAAAAGTTCAGATCCTTGTCGTGGAGGTAATCGAACGAAGCGCATGCGAATTTTTCTTCGTCGAGACATCTTTGGGCGCACTGCTCGACCGAGATGCCCCTGAATGTGTGATTGTAGAAGACCTTCCCACCGAATGGCCACAACATGCCCGAACCAAAGTTGAGAAAGTTGTTCATCGGGCCATAGTCTTTAGAAGCGGATGAATAACCAATTTTTACTAGAAAACTCGTAAACAATTAACTGATATCCGATGAATTTCAGCTCACCGATGGTTCTTTCGTAAAAGTCCATCGTATCCGAGTAAATTGCCGGCAAAGAGCCTTCGACCGGAGAAGCACTAATTAAGAAGCACGTGCTCGGAGATCTGAGATGATTGAATCCGTAACAATCGAATCTGGTTTCGCCGATGCATCTCCAGGCACATTCTTCCAGATCCGTGGTGCCGAGTTCCAGGCGTTTCTGAACGGGCAGATGATGGCTCGATATCCTCGTGAAGTAGGACAGGGAAATGCCTTGAGAATTATTTTCATAGGATTTGTTGATGATACAAGATTTGTAGATTTAGTCGTAATTTTACTTCTGGATTGTTTATTACTTTCAGATGAATGGTTATATTGGATTGTTCTGAGTTGTTTCAACGTAGCTTTCCATTAATTCGGAGGTTGTACAATAAGTGCTTTGAACTAAGCGTAAATTGCAGAGTATGACTTTGCATTATTTTTGATGGCAGGACCAAGGATACTTAAAAGTTCAAGCAATTTGCATTTAAGTTCAGAGTAATTTCCGTGCAAAAAATTGATCGAAGTAGTTCGATAATTACTCGGCTGCAAATCAATCGACTTAATGAGGGCTGCAACACTAGCAACGGCGATCCATGGCTGTTTTGGCGATCCATCCTTCTTGGTTTGTACTCACGTTCGTATAGGTCGTACCCTTCGACTTCTGTTTCGTTGACGTCCTTATCTCTGGAGTTGACATCGTAGATATGGCAGGCCTTGTTGGACAATTCGTAGCCCACGGACTTGCACCTGTCCGAAGACCCGCAAAGGGCCATGCAGTCGTAGACCGTGAAACGACCCGAGAAATGTTCCAAGGGGTTAAAGTTCAACTTGAGGTCAGCTCTTCTACTGAAGTGACCCCTGTAGCCGGAGGCTAGGGAGGTCATTATGTTTATTTAATTAAAGTTAAAAACAGCAATTGCAAGATTAAAAAATAATGGTGGGGTGATACTTTACAAATTACCACATCTTCTAGTGCCATCTGTACTGCAATCAAAATAAGATTTATGATCAACCAGAAACCATTTTTCAGAAATTAGTGCGAGAGAATTATTGCACGTTGCGAAATAACCGTTGGTTATTTTACGATGATGAACAGCATAATTGCAGAAATAAAATAATAATGTTAATAATAATAATAACAACGCCATAATTCAAGTCTGATCAAATTACCTCGCGTTTAAATACTTAAATTGCACCCCATTTTGTAGCAAATCATGGTTCAGATGGCTACGATTGAAGGTGACGATACTACGAAATCAACAAGTTGACCTTCAGAATTCGACTCACGCGCAATTACTAAGACCATATTCGTCCCAAAACTGCGCTTCCTCAAAAAATGCTGCTCTGACACTTGTTTTTCGTTTATTTACATTTTTTTTTGTTTGTCATTAATTATTCTCCTTGAACTTTAGTAATTTTATGTCTTCGAAGATGGCACATCAATTCGATGACAGCTCCTCCCTTCAAGAATACAAACAAAGTTGAACGTTTACCATTTTACGTTGTAATATTTTGAATCTGCAGCGCAGAAAAATTAAACAAGCACAGTTTTGCCTGTCTTCGGTTGCCCTTTGATGGTTCAAATTTTTGTATCTTGATAATTAGCAACAACTGACGATCGAAAGTTTTCGAAATGAACCTGTTTTGTTTGGATGTTTGAAATTTTCAGGCCGAAATAATTAGCTCAGCGTTCTCTTCAGCTTTGGAATTGTTGAAAATGCAGTTTTTGAGAAAAACATTTTATGATCAATATTTTGCAGCAACAAAAAATGCATTCATTTTTATTATACATATACATATCAATTATTAACGATTTAATCGTGTAATAAACAGTTTTATCCTAGACAAACATCTTACCGGAATTTTCAGAAATCCCAAAGAATCTCGAAAGATACGTTATCAAGTTTTAATATGTCATCCCTATTAATTAATTTCCTAGGAAATCTTAGTACAGAAAATATATATTTTCCGTATTAATAACGTGCTTTCCTACCCACCTTCTCGTGCAAGGAAGAGTAAAACAAGGAAAATGTTGTTCGACATTTTGCGATCTATGAAAGAATAAAATTCTAAAATATATCGAACTGTTTATGTCCTCAATTATTTCTACATGCACTTGCTGACTCTCGGTCTTTTATAGAGGTCGCATAGGAGAACGCAATCTCTAGCAGCTCTTGAGCAGTTTCCTAAACCCTTTGTGGTGTCACCTGATGCTGAAAATGTTTTCTCACTTGAAGTGATAAACATTTTTTGCGCAGTTGGATGGTAATTTCAGAAAAAATTTCCACTGCAATTACGAAGAATCAGCGCTCCAGATTCAGAACACTTTCGTGAAATTGTTGTACTCAATTGTCCTATTATTTACTTTGAACGTTTTGGCGTGGGCGTCTCGATATATTTTTAATCTTAAAAGACTTAATTCTTCAGTAAAATCGCTAAAGTTTTAGCGTTAAATGTTTGTCTAAAACGTGTGACATTTTTGTGGAGCTACTTATAAATTAACGACTTGTTTGTTTATGTCACGACAGTTGCTAAGTGCAATGTTGCCTAGCCAAAATATGGAGGATTTTGATAAAATTGAATTAGAATTACTCCAAGAACATAAAAAAATGTAAACATGCTTGTTCTGTTAGACATCATTTTCAAAAAGTAACTAATACCGAACTTTCTTATATTAGCATTGAAAAAAGAAAGGCACTGCTGAAAAATTCACAATTTTACAATTGCAAGAGATCAGCAACTACGACGTTCACCTGTGATTCAAACCAAGCCAGAGAGAGAAATAGTAAGCTTAGTCAGGTATGGCAAGGAGATAAGATCATGTATTATTGGTAATACAATCAGTGATTTTGCAGAGGCTGACAGATGCTGTGAATGACTTGAACCACAAGCTGGAAAAATATTCCAAAGAAAGCAAACTCGACATTTTACAGGTTTGAAAGAATACAGTAGTAACTCCAAAACAAACTTTCAAAGCTGTAAACGCCTCCTGATAACCCACTTACTAGATTATCCACATTTTAATTCAGGAAAATTACTGGACCACTGTAACTCAGTTATTCCCAGATTGGTATGAGGAACTGCAACGGCGCAAAGATACCCGAGAGAGAAAACCGAGCAACGCTTCTACGAAATCCCCATCTCTCCCAGAACGATCTAGGTTGGCCCAACTAAGCACCTCGATGCATCCTTCAACCTAACCTTTGCCTTCTATGCCAACAAACATTTTATTCATAGAATATATTTTCCATCAGCCGTGATCCCCGAGATTTCAAGGCCCAGCATAGTCCGTCATTGCAGGCCACAAAAACCTACACGAGGACCGACGAACCGGACGTCGTACCGTTTAAGCTCGACAGACTAGAAACGCACGGCAGAACCGATTCGGAGGTACGCACGGAAACTGGCATTCCTACCCCGACGTCCGACACATCGTCTGCCAGGGAGCCTTCCACTCCACTACCGAGCATCGAAGTGAAACACGAGCGAATCCAAAAAAGTCCAAAACCAGATCATCAAACACCGATGAACTTTCGTTGGTCTAAGGTCAAGAAAAAGGCAACGAGATTCAACGTTTGACCACACGCGTGAAACAACACGACTCCTCGTTTATTACTGGGACGAACGTTTACCTCCGTCCACCAAAAAAATTCCTAAAAATTTAAAAGAAGTCAACAGATGGCAGAATTACACGACTTCAATGGCAGAGATTTTCGTCGAGGAGTTTCTAAATAAATACGAGCCGGACTCTAGCTTCGCGAATAAAATGCTAGTCGGCCTTGCTGACTGTCAGAAACTTCACTTTTAACCACAACAAGCAAACATGGATAAGCGCTACACGTTAAAATAAAAACAATAAAATCGTCAACTTGTCCAATAATTTCACTCGTGTCAGCATTCACATCTATAACTCTATCACCGTCGTCGTCATCATCATCATCTACATGGCATAACTATTGGCAGCGTAACCCCCTCCCGAAGCATTGGAGTACCCTCCGACCTGCTTTCCTCCCTGGTACATGTTTCCTCCCGATTCCCTGCCTTGATGGTAACCCTGACTCGACTGAGCTCCCATGGGGAGCCACCCCGTTTGCGCGAGCGCCGCCTGAGTGGCCGCGATCACCGCCTGGTTGAAGGCCGGTCCGAAGCCGATGGCGGTCAAGTCCGGGTTGACGAGGCCGGAAGAGGAGACGGACTTGTCGACGGGGGAGTAGTTCCAAGACGGATTCCTGTGTTCGTTCGAGCTTTTCTGGGGCCATCCGGCGCTCTTTTTGTCGTAACTGTAACCTTTCGGGGCGGCGCTGCTGCACCTGACGCTGTTCCCCTTTATGATGAAGTCCTCCCCGCAGAGACTCTGCGCCACCTCGGGGTCGGAGAAAGTGACGAAGGCGAACGCCCTGAAAGGTTTCGGTATGAAGACGTCGACCACTTCTCCGTAATTGGCAAAGAAGTCCCTGATGTCGTCGACGGACATGTCTTCGGTGCAACGACCCACGAACAGCTTCCTGCTGATCGGAGAATCTCCTTCTTCGAGCTAAAACGAAAAGTCGTCTTTGTGCAATCGCCGGGCACGAATTTGCCAAAACGTTTTCACCTTCGACGACGGTATCTTGACGTCGCACCATCGTCCGTCCAGCAGATGTCGTTGGTTCAGGCAGTGCTTCTGGGCCTCGTAGTCTGCAAAGCGTATGAATCCAAAACCTTTCGACTGGCCAGACTTCAGATCTTTCTTGACCTTTGAAAATTAATCTACGATTAATCGACGATTCACCGTGCACTCGAGCAGAACGGGGTCGAAGCACGTCGAAAGGAACGAATAGAATTAAAATCCGAGACACTCCTCTCCACGTGAGCAGGTAAAACTCCATGCACATCTGTGACATCTGCCCATTCAAAAGAGCAGCCACTCTCCTTGCAACCTCAACCATACTCTGGTCATTCCACTAAAAACTACCTTTGTTTCTTTTATCATTTCTTGGCAGGAGGAAGCTTTCAAAGCTGCAAAAGTCCTAACCAGGGACTCTAAGTCTAACTGCCTGATCTCATTTTAGGTACTACTGTATGGTCAATAAACATTTTATGCATCATTCTTTGTAGTGACATGAGTATTATTTTCTTAATCGATCAGTAGGCAATATCTGCTTATCGACAATCGGTTAGGCTTAACTAATAGTGGAAATTTCAGATGTCGACATTCAAGAATTTGTATCGCACCTGGACCATCAAAAGTTCTCCAAATTTTGAAAAATAATTGTTCAAATCATCTTCCGTGCTCTTCCAGGGAAGACCGAGGACGATCAGGTCGGAACACTTGGACTTTTCTACTTTCTTGGTTTTCGCTTGCGGCTTTTCGGAAGACTCCTCTACTCCCTTCCTTTTGTAATCTGTAGTTGTACAAATTAAATTATTCAAGCACCTACACCAAAGCTTTAAAAAAAATTCAACAACCTAGTTAAAAGCAACATAAGTACATCAAACTAGGAAGCTATAAAATAAAATTAAATCTGGGCTGACAAACAGTGCAAAGCTGCTGACATGGGATGTCTACATCCCCTAGCTTTATGATGTTTACTTGTTTAAGTTCAGTTGGGAACTTCACAATTGCAATTTATTGGGAAACTCAAACTTCACATATTGAGACATTCCCAGCAATAAGCCAGAATGAGTTACCATTAGTGTTTAAGTTGCCTTAATTTGTTTTACTCTTTGACATTTGGTGATTAAAAAAAATTGTTTAACTCCAACGAATAAATTACTACCGTTTGTCTCTTTTGGGTAAACTACAATGTATAAAGGAGAGGACCAGGCTCCATCCGGGGAGTAAAGATAGCCATCTGCTAAACGAACTCCCCTCATCACCCCTGTAGACGGATTGCGGTATTTGAGGCCACAGGCACCTGGGAATTGAGCTGTAAGAGTACTCAACAATAGATTGCCGTTGTCTTCGAGAGGAACCTCTATGGCTTCCTCCTGTTCATCATCAGCAACACACAAATAATTATTCATTTCTTTCGGCCTTAACTACAGCTTGGAGACTTCAACACAACGAGCCTGCACAATGTCCAAAAACACGCTCAATATCCCAACAAATAAGGCGGAAGCTCGGAGCAGCGACGGGCACAACGCGCAGGATATTTTCAACAAAAATGCATAATACTTAACGCTATTGAAAATAATTAACTTAATAAATGTTTTATCAATAAATTTTATTACGGCAAAAATACTTCAAATTACTAAAGTTTAACTAAGGTAATTACTGTAATTAAAGTGATTAATTCGGAATAATTAGTAATAATTTCCTCGAACTTATCAAACTTTTAGAGCAGAGTCATTTGAAAATTAGCTGAAATGTTTAGATTACATTGGCGTTGTGATTCATGGTGATTGACAGTTACGATGGCTTTGGAGGAAGACAAGTTGAAGATTCGGCAGGTTTTGTCTGCGACGATTGCGAGCCTTTGCAATAACGGTCTGGATTTCAATTCTGAACTTAAAATTGAAGGACTTATTGGCATCACTTTAGACAAGGACTGTGTTTTCTTAGTAAATATAAACGAGGTTCTTCCATCAAGAAAGAGAAAAGCAGACTTACATGGAAAACAGCCTTTAGGTGTGAATAAACCCAGTGATTGTCAAGCAAAACGCAAAAATGCCACTGAAACAGCAACTCACATAAAAAAAGAACCTCAAAGTCCCTCCGCGGGAGGCAACGCAGCCAAAGATTCTCGTGCTTCAGAGTCATTCCAAGATCAACAATTCAACGTGAAAGAAGAGCCTTCAAAAGTAGTTAGTGAGCGACTGGAAACAGAATGTCTATCTATGCAGCAACACGGAGGGGGATATGCAGAGGTGCAGAAATCAGTGAAAACAGTTCAGCATCCAGAAGGGTTGGTGGAGCAGAAGCAAGTGGAATGGAAGACCTACGATGCAGATGGTCGTGTTCTCGAGCACAAAAAAGTCGAAGCCGTACAGACCATGGCACAGAATTTGCAGACTACTGACAGCAATGCTCACTATGCCAGCTCCGACATGAACCAGAATCAACAGGATTATGATAGCCAGTTCAATAATCATCAAGATTATTATTATAATCAAGAGTTTGACAACTACGACGAGGCGTATCATGCTAACGACCAGAGTTATTATGAACAAGTGGGATATGATGACAATTATGACATCCAGAGCCATTCATATCCTACGAGCACCAGGGGAAAGAAAACGGCCAAAAACTGCAGCAAAAGGGGTACAAGAGGAAAAACATCTTCAAGGATTGACCACGTGAGTTTATTTTTTGTTGTCATTCATAAATACAACCTATTCAGCTTTTTTGCAAGTTTTAAGCTTAATTGTGGAAGTTGTTGTCTGACACAGTTGTTTTAGTTGTCATTAATTAACCTCAACTCAGACTGGATTTATCTAATTTATTTATTTAGCCTATAAATAAGTATGGGCTCACAACAGATTGAGTTTGAATGAAAAAATAGAGTTCTGATGAGCTTCAAGCATCGCTTCCTTGAAGTTTTCAAAACCCTTTCAAAACCTCGAAGCAGAATTCCGAGCAGAGGCAACGTCTTTCGAAAAGTCCGTCTGACGGTTCCGGCAAGACCGGAGCCACGAGAAACAATCAGAAATCGAGGCATCAATTCCAACAGCCCCCAGCCAAGAAACAGTGCTTCCAGCAGCAATTCCAGGAGCACTACCCTCCCGGCCATCCCCAGACCTCCTATGCGTCCTCCAAGTCCCCGGCAAAGGGTCGACCCGGCAAAGACCTGATGAAGAGAGCCATGCAGATGGTGACCGAAGGGAAGGTCTCGGCGGGAACGGCCATAAACCTGTTCGGGATCCCCAAGTCCACTTTCTACAAGGAACTGGCGAATTACAAAAAAGCGGTCGAAGAATATCCGGACGATGGCTACAACGCAGAGGACTGGCTCGAAAATTCTGCAGAAAACGACGAATACGGATATTCGGGCTACGAGGAGTATCAGTGAAGTCGACGTTGCACTGTGGCGTTTCCTGGTGATTTTTCCGTACCGGACTGGTTTTTGTTTGACAAATACATTCGACCTGCATCCGCGAATGTCGAGGTGAGTGCGGAACTGACGTCGCATTCGACCGTTTCAAATTAATTTGCTTGACTGTTGCAAAGAAAGGTAAAGCCGTCGATTTGAATTGGAGCGAATTTATTTGAAATGTCAAAAAACACGACATAAAAACCTTATTCACTTCAAAATGAAATCTAAATTTAAAATCATAAAGCAGAGTAAAAATATTTCGAGCGATCTCCCGCCTCGCGGTCGCCGCACGTCGTTCCGGACCCGATGATAACGAAAAATGGAGTAAATGGATAAAGCAGGCTGCTGATTAGGATGTCGTAGCTGGGAACGTGCGACGATTTGCAATAAAACATCCAAAAACAGAAATAATGAAAGGACGCTCTAAAAACTACGCGATAATCTCAGACCGACGACGACCAAAATAACGGCAGACGACTCGAAAGGAGTCGAACCCGAACGGCAACTAAGCAAAAATCCTATCCTACGATGGTTTGCTTTGCCCGCAATCTGAATTCAGAACTAGTCGATTGGCAGTGGTCTATTACTTACATTTAGTCGAGCTAAAAAGATGAAGCCATTCAGCAGAATTTCCATGAAAATATAAAACGTCCTCACGAAATGACGAATTTTAGTCAAAAGTGAATTTGGCAACTAACGACGACGACGGAAGTCCGACGTCAAAAGTACGAATTTCCGCGGTCACCAGACCTCGCACTTGTCGACGGGGTTCATCGGGGAACCTTCCGGGCAGTCGAACTGCTCCGAGAACTCGCGGAGATTGGAGACGGATCCGACGACTCTGAAGTTCGGCAGGCTGTGGGAGTCGCTCATGATGGAGTTGCTGACGTCGCCCGGAGTGCTGGTGGTGCACCACACCTGTCGACGCGAATAAACGTCGCAGAAATATTTAATTAATATCATCATTAATATTGTCTTCTGCAGAAGTGAGCCTGGCACGCAAAGTCACAAAGACGAGCGGATGAACCCAAAGAACCCTCACCTGTGCAAAAGCGATGAAGAAAAGCTGTTTGTGGCTGAAGTCGAGTCCCGGCAACAGAGGTTCGCGGAGCGAGGTTTCCTCGACGAGTCTGTCGTAAGCGTAATAAGCCGACTTCAGACCTCCGTTGTCGGCGATGTTCTCGCCCAGCGTCTGCTTGCCCTTCAACTGAGTTTAAAAGTTAAATTTAGTCAAAAGAAATTTTAATCGCAAGGCATTTTTAGGATTCGATCGCATGCAACTCGTCGGTAGCGACGGTCGAGAACGGGATGGGACGAGTTCGGACATTAAAAATACTTATCTATTTATTTGTTTATTTATTTAATTATTGTATTATTATGATGAAAAATATTTAAATTGCGACGGAAATCCTCACGTGCTCGTCACCGACGGAATATTTGGTGTATTGGTCGATGAGACACTTGGTTCTGTTCTGGAAAGCTTTTATTGAGTTTTCGTTCCACCACATCCTCAGGACTCCGTGTTTGTCGTATTCACGGCCTGATTCAAAATGATGCAGAGTTTTATTTTGCCATGCTTATATAATAATAATAATAATAATAATAATAATAATAATACAGGCGTAATTACATTATCGTAATAATAGTAATAATATACCCTCATTTGGCTTTTTTGTGTTATTAAAGAACCTCCAATTTTATTTCTATAAACTTGTTCCTTGCTGGTTTACATAATGTTTTTTTTTCTGCATGAATTTAATTTATGCGATAAATTATTTTTCACGTAATCGGAAATAATTCGGAGATCGTCTCCTCGTCCGTCGCCGCGACAACCTTGATCGTCGAAGCCGTGCGTCAGTTCGTGTCCCATGACCACGCCCACTGCTCCGTAATTCAGCGACCTGATTTGAGACGGATCGGGTGAACGGAGTCGAACGTCAACAGGAAAGTTTGAACGACAAATAGAAAAAGGCATCGAAGGAAATCATGGAAATGTTTACAAATGTGTGTTTTTGAAAGAATGTTCTCACTTTGGAAAGTCCTTGTCATAAAAAGGGGCCTGTAGGATGCCTGCGGGGAACACGATTTCGTTTTTGACGGGAGTGTAGTAGGCATTCACTGTCGGTGGTGACATACCCCAACTTAAAAACAAAAAATTAATAAACAAATGATTTTCCTGTGGAGTTCATCTCGAGGATAAATATGTTAGTTTTCATTGAGTGATGATGATGATCATCATAAACAACTAATGACTTTCTGATCGATGGTTGCTTGAAATCGCCAATCACCTCGATTTCTCGGGCGTTTTGCGCAGTTTTTCCAAAACTTTCCTGATCGTGTACTTGATGGCCCTGAAGTTGTTCATGAAGAACTCATCCTTGTTTATCTCCAGCTTTGAGAAATAAAATGCATTTGATATTCATGAACATGAAAACTCCAAAAACAAAAATCTTCCTCGGAAACTCGAGGCCGACGTTTACGTACGAACCCGGTCAAAATCTCGTTTTTAGAAACCACGTGCCGGCATCGATAACGAGGAATACTAATGAGGAACGATGAATATTCAACGACGACGAGTCTCACCCCGTCGTACTTCGAGTCGAGTGCTGTCGAGTTGAGAATGAACTCCGGATATCCTATCTTATCCACCACGGCATTGGCCTGCATGGAAAATGCACGTTAAATGAGGTATTTATTACAAACAATGATAACGTTATTATTATCAGAGTCGTTCATTAATTATGCCAATGAGCAATACCTTGTCCACAGCAGCCACTCTGGTCTCCTCATCCATCCAGGCCAGATTTGGCAGGTTGCCAATGAAAGCCTTCTTGATGTTTCTGATCATCACTTCTGCCTATCAACATCATGTGCACTTGGATCCCATGGTAACAATCATTAACATTAAAATAAATTACCAGTGTTAAATATTTAAAATAGGATTTAATTAAATTTATTGCGATTGTTATTATTATCATTATTATCATCAGCCAATGAAACCAACTCATTCTCAAAATTTATACTGTCAAGAATGATGCTGAAATATTTAAAATTGCATTCAAAGTAGAAGATGCACAATGACAAGAAACTTGTTTGAACAACAACAACAGCAGTGACCAACGACAACATCATCATCATCATCATCGTGACCATTGTGGTTCCAGGCGTCGTCAAGTTTTGCTTAGAAAGATTAAAGTACTTTCCGACCTTTGACTTCAAAAACTCGGGGAGGGAAACCAAGACACAGAAAAGTTGGACCGCACGCACTCGTGAAGAGCCGGTGTTTACATCTCGAAGAAGCGTCTCAGATTTAGATCGAACACAGTGCACTCCTGCCTCATCACTGGGTTCAGTTCTGCGATTCAAAACATGTCCTCCGATTGTTATTCTTTCAACGGAAGCAGAAAACAATGGTCCTGTTGAAAGCTGTCGAAGGAGTTTGACGCGACAACCGATATGCGTCGCAGACGATTATCACTCGGGAAAGCAAAAAATCAAATGGAATAAAAAAGAATCGAATCCACGGATCATCCAGAGAAACTTGTCCGAGTACATCCGAGTACTTCTGTCAATTTCTTTCATTAAATCCTCACAAAGGGTCCTACAAAGGTAAACACTTAAAAAGATGATGATGACTGAAATGGACAACGGACAATCGAACCGGTGATCGAATTAAGCCATGTGCACCGGGGAAGCATAAATTATGCAAATGAATCAACGAACTCCGCATCATCGCAAAAAGTTTAAAACAAAATCATTTGTTTTACTTTTAAAAATTATTTTTTAAAACTGTTTTAAAATTTTTTTCCAAACACGAACTCCCAATTTGAGGTTCACATTTTTTTCCTTCCCAAGAGTTTTTGAAATCATCATCATCATCATCACCACCACCAGCATCATCATCATCACAATCTTTAACAACAACAAAAACATATCGAGACTCATTGATTGTTTTGATGCAAACTTTGAAAACTCTTTTGTTCTTCTCTTTTGTCTTTCAAAATATTTCAAATAGAATGTTTGCAATCTTATCAACCAACAACAACAACAATTACCATCTTTACTGGTAAGCCATTTAAAAGGTTATTTTAGATATAAAATGAATAAATAAATAAATTAATGAATGAATGAATGAATGAAAAGTTAAGCAGAAAGCAGGAGATGCATCTCACTTCATAACTCACCGACTCCTTGCTGTCCCTGTGGAACTTCTCACGGACGTACATCGCTCCGAGGGCGAAACCGAGGATGTTGTCCGTCTCGGACACGCACGACCTCCAATGTTCCTCTTCCCCGACCGTGCCTGGTTTGCCAAAACAAACGATCGTCATCACCACCACCACCACCATCATCGTCGTCGTCATCAGCACCCTCATTCTCTGCTGAGTTCCATGCAGACCTCGCATCGCTTCAAAGACCATTCACCCAAGGGTTTCTCGACATAAAAGTCCTTCCTTTAATCCATCCTTATGAAGCACATTCGTTCGTCATCATCATCGTCGTCGTCGTCATCATAACTGGCATCATCATCATCATCAACGTCACATTCTCCATTGCAGTCATCAAATGGCAACGTTCATTTGTTTGTTCCCTACGAACCCATGAGAACTTTGAAGAACTCTCTCTTTGCATCCCTGAAGGACTTCGATAAGAAACTGCTGTAGGAGTTCACCAGGTTCCAAGCCATGTAGTTGTGTATCGTCCTTTGGCAGATGACGAAGAAGAGACGTTGATGACGAATATGGTGATGACGACGACGACGATGGTGATGATGACGATGAAAACAATGGCAACGAAGTTCACCTCTTTCCGTGCGCTTCCCTCAAAGTCGAGTTCAGCAGTTGCTCGAGTCGCACGAGGAACTCGGGCGAGTAAACGACGACGGGTTCGCTGTCGTTCACCGTGACGTTCACGACCGACAACAAGTCGTTCACGAATCGCGTCCAATTCAACTGTCGACGGATTTTTTTAAAAATAAATAGATTAAAAAAATTCAATCGTCGTCTGTAACCTCGACAAAAGAAACAAAAGAGCAACTGTTTATATCGTCGACTTTTGAATATCGATGAACTAACGAATGGGGCGAGTTGTTGTAGCTCGGAGATGTTCTTTTTGTTGTAATTTTTCTCGTCGTCTCGTTTGTCTTCCTGCGACGTGCTGATCTGCAGACAATTTGAAAGTCGTTCGTTTAATTCAAAGACTCCTCGAATCTTTAATCGAACATCCGTTTATCGCTTTTTAATGTTTTCCGGTATTTATTTTATATTTCGGTTATAAATAATAAAATATTAGGGATTGAATTTGAGCTTTTTCCCCTCTTGGAGTCCATTATTAACCATTGTTACGTGCCAGTTAAACATTGCTATCGAACAAATATCACAACAAAACAAGTCGCACAACTTGGCACCAAAGGCAACAATAGCTGTAAAGGCAACCCATGCTGCACTGCCAAAGTATACCAAAAATATGAATCATACGAATACAAAACGTACAAAAAATACAAACAAGTGCACCTCGTTGAGCGATCGCTCAAAGTCAAAGACCTCCAACATGACGGACTTCGTCTCGTTTCGTTCTCCTCCGAGCATCGTTCCAAGTTCCACCATGTACTTGAAATAAGCCTCCAACACCTAGTAATCCAGGTACATTCAATCATGCAGTTTATTAAGCAGACAAAGAAATAAAAAAGCACAACAATAATTGCATTATTCAAAATTTCCGATGAAATTAAAGAAGTATGTACGAAAAAATAAAGATCCAATCAGGAAGGCCTCGGGTGTTTGAGAATTGTTTAGGTGCAACAATCGAGTCGTGTTGTTTGGAATTGTTTTCGAAATTCAAAAATTCAATCCTCTACTGATGAATTTTTAGAATTTAAAACAAAAAACGATTGCCAGACCGTGTTGTTTTCGATGCTCTTGTTGGCGTAGTTGTCCTTTCCGAGCATCGTCATCACTTGGTCGACCTGAACGAGAACGGCACTGAAAACAATCTGCCCGACTTTGCAGGGCACCAGAAACGAACCTTGAGAACGTTCTTTAGCGGTTCCTTCTCGTCTTCCGAGACGGCGAACGTGAAAAGGACGTTGAATCCCAGTTTGTGCATCTTCTCCACGACCTCCTGCAGCTCCCAGTTTTCCTCGTTCCACGAAATTCCGTCGACTTCCGAGACAGACCAGCCTCCGATGTCCTTCATGAGTTCCAAGAGAGGTTTTGCCTGAAGCTTTTCCAGGATGCTCGAAGGATCCATGCAGGATGTGTAATAATCCTTAACCTTTTTCTGCACGTCACTGTCAGACTCCATGACTGGCATATCTGAGAATTTAAACTTCGGAGTTCACATCCTGTGACCGCTCCAGACCGTTGTGCGATTACAAACCCAAGAATCGTTTCAGAGTGAAATAGTTTGCCTCCCTTAAGATTCCAAATGTATCCCATTTTGAATGGCCAGCTGGGATTGGATGGGACTTGATCCAATTCCCACAAGAAAACTGGTAGAAATCATCACAGGGACTCACAGAGTCGTCTATTGCATTCAAGATTGAGCTTGCAGCATTGATACAAGACTTTGATGTGCAAAGTTTCAGATCTTCTGCTGAAAATTACAAGTGCAACTTGACTACAAATTTCAAGGCAAGGTTTGCCAAGAGAATCACCTTTCTGCGACTCAAACTGTGCATTCCTTTTTCCCTGAATCTTCAAGACGATCGCCAGGACCATGATGATAACCAAGAGAATTATGATGGCCACTCCCAGAATCTTCTCCAAGGATGAACGTCTTCGCCAAAAGTTGACCTTGTAGTGCTGGAAGCTGACGGTCGGGTTGAAGTTAGTGGCTGGAGAAGGCAGCTCGGACGGCGGTGTTACTTCTGTGGCCGAGTTCTCTTCCTCATCAAAATTGGTCCTGCGATACTTTTGATTTGACATCTACAAAGTTATTTTGAAACCAATTTCTCAACTATTATAAAAGAAACAAACTAAGACATTTAGTCCATTTCCAAATACTCACCTGAAGCATTTGAATATCTGGCATTGAGCTCTACAAAGCTAATATTTTGAAGGCGGCTGCTTTATGTAATCCGATAGTTCAATTAAAATTATAATTCAATAACAATCCTGCAAATATCTGCTGCATGTCACGACTGACGTGACTATAGTGGCGAACATCTCGAATCCATCAGCAACTTCTTGACACCTTTCCTAATGCAGTCATTTCTCGAAGGCGGTGTGCCTTTTATTTATTTCATCGCAGCCTCAAGCATTAGAAAACCATTAGCCAAACACCAAACCGAGCTCTCATTAACCGCCCGACATTCTCCGCAATTTTGACCCCTTTTCCTAGCATGCAGTTTAATCTCTGCAGGTTGATTAAAAATGTCCTTTTGGTAAATTGATATCGTTTACTGTAAATAGAGTGCGCACAACTACGAGATGCTGCTACGATTGCCCCGTGAGATTTGCATAATGTTTCGCATGAGGACATTATATTATTCAATCCGAAGTTTCTTATCATATTGTTTCACGATTTGTTTGAGCTAATGAATTGTTAGACTTAAAGCTGAACTAAGATTAATTTTTGTTTACTCCAGTTTACTGAAGAAGGCCTTTTTTAGCCGTTAATCTTGGCGGTGTTTGTCTCTTTCTTTTTTTTTCATTTTCTTCATCACATCGACGTGTTGTCTCACCAAATTAGACGACTGTTTAAATCGCAATCGTGGCGCTGTGATCACGGAACGATCCTTATAATTTGACAATAAGTCACCCTCCGTTGCACCAAGCCGGCTTCAATAATTAGATTCAAAATTTCTGAGTCTTTCACTAGGAAGTACCTGAAACTTTTGACTAAAACACCATTAGTGCGAAAACCAGGTCAGCCCATAATTAGCAGAAACGGTGCTATTACTTGAATTCTCAACTCCTGAATGTCAATTCGTCAATTGTTGGAAGATGCAAAATTAAGAGTCAATTGTGTCCGCTATTTCGATCATTCAAAATTCTGATTCCCCCGTTGAAAAACAGAACACAAACTCCTGTTTCTCCTGAGAAAATAGGTAATTTTGCCAAATAGACCAATCAGCTCAAATCATCTCAACGAATCGCTTTCAAAAATTAATAGTTCAAGCAATAATGTATCTGTGAAATTACTATGGAATATTTATAACATTTCCAATTTTCATAACACATAAAACCGAAACTGTTATGAGTTTCGATATAGCCGAGCTCCACCCTACAAAAAAACCGGCGAACCTATAGACGTCACCCTAAAGGTGGATAACTCTTTCAGAGAAAACCTTAAACCAAAAGATTCATTTGAATAAACCAAGAAACCATTAGCCAATTTATGGCACTTTAGAAGTTCTTGGTTACTTGCACACCTTAATCAAGACTAATTCCACCTTCCCATTACACATTCTAAATGCTCTTCAAGTAAAACTACCCTTAACACCAAAGCATGACTCCAAAAAGTAGCAATTTTGAACTAATGTCAATCTGATGCATCACAGACATATTAAAAACATGAAACTGCATCAATGATCATTACTAAATGGTACGATCTTCTCTTAGGTAACTGCTCCCACCAACTTATCATAACTATAATATAATAATTTCATAATTCATAATTTCATAATTCCTATGAAAAACTTTTGTATCTGTCCTTAACCACAAACTATTTATTATTTGAAGATTTCTGAGCTTCCTTTGCCTTTAAATTTTAGAGACAAGATTTCTCTCTGAACTCCTGAAAAAATAAAAATGTTTATCACAATATTTTGAACATTTTTCAAAACCAAATAAAAAAAATATAATCACACCTTCTGTGAATGTATTGACAGAAGCAATGTCAAACAAGCCCCTTTTCTTCACAAAATCCTCAAAATCCCTTGTACCTCCACCGACACCAAAATAAAACGTTTTTGCTGCAATTAGGCTGAAATGAAAAAAAGAGGAATTCATGACCAACCATAAAAATATCAATGATCAACATCATCATCATCATCATCTCGACTCTAACCAGGTTCCACAAGGATTGAGAAATTTTTCAAAAATTTGATGAAGTTTTTCATAGTTTTCAGGGCAGTAAATGGTCTCTGAAGATAGAATAAGATCATATCTGCAAAATGGAATCATCAACACAAATTAATAAAAATTTATTATTATATATTGAATTATTACACATTATTAATACAATTATTCCACTGAATTGTCATAAACTTTAGATTACTTCACAAGATCCTGTTCTTGGAAATGTGACCAGTCTCCAGCAAAGAATTTGGCATTATTTGCACATTTGCTCACATCTTTGGAACCAACGTGTTTCTTGGATACATTCAGTGCCACATTTGGCACTACCACATGTTTTAATACTTCAACATTCTGCAGATGTTGCATATTGTAGAGACACAAAACTCATTACGTGTGGAGCACTCACGTAATCCTGGAAATGTACAAACTCTGCACAGTGCATCAATGCAAACAGTCCTGGAAGTCCACATCCACAGCCAAGCTGAAATAATTTGCAATGAATTTTCAGGGTAAAAAGACCACAATCATGTATTCTTCAAACCTCAAGAACTTTTTTTGAATTGAAATCTACATTTTGCTCAATGAAATATTCAATCATATCCAAAGAACATTCCCAGACCTTGAAACCACCTTCAAATATTGAAAATAAATCACATTGTATGTAAAATTACTAAAACATATCAAAGCACCTTCATAAATTCTAGGTATTAAATCAGAATTCTCTCTGTCTGGATTCAGGGTCTGTTGGTCTCTGTTACACAAATCTGTAGAAATATCTACAGTCGTCTGCACGCATTTTAAGACTATGTCCTTCTTGAAATGGTAATTCACAAACTTCTGTGTCTCCTTTTAAAAATAATGTGTTAATCAAATTGCATTTGCTTTAACAGGTTTAAGCAGAACAAGCAATAAAATATTCCTCAGCTCCTAAATGAGTTTAGGACTTAAAAAAGTGTTGACAAGAATGGTCATTTGGTTTCTCATAATTAAATCAAATTAAAAGAATATGTACTAAAGGATAACATCGGCTCTCCAAAAACTTGTACTCACATCCAATTTAAACTGTGGAATTACTTCTAAAAATGGTAATACATCCTGACAGGGCGGACGCTTCTCTTCTAGGAATTATTCAAGATTGATTCGTTAGTATCGACTTAGTTAATTAGTTCTACGCCACGACACGACATATTACGCTTTCAAGTCTTTTCGGTTCAGATATTAACCTATTTTCAACTTTTTGGAGGGCTTTTCTATCTCATCACTCGAATCGTCCGAAAAATTGAATTCGAAAGCCATGTTTACAATCCTCATTATCGTCCGAGATCAAACAAAACAAATAAAGTTTAAGCCGACAACAAAATCGTAAATTAATTTTTTCCAACTTAAAACTTTGTGCTTATTAAAATAATAAATATGAATTCCACTTGATTAATTTCCGATTTAAAATCACATCAGAATGAACCCAGATAAAACCACCCCGCAGACCTCAATCAGACTGGAGATGCCAGATTCGTCCAGTGCCCTCACCCAAATTGACACATCAGCAGAGGGAATTCCAGGCATTCTCAAACGTATTCGAGTAGACTATTTATTGACGAGTGTAAAATAAGCTGATACACAATTTTTGTCAGCTTAGTTCTGGCAAAGAGCAGGCCCCAAAAAAACAACCATTTCACAATAATTACTCTTGTAACTCACACCAAAGGGAAAGATGGATTGAGAAAAGTGAGTGATCTAAAACAAGCACGAAATGAAATCGTCAGTTGAGCATGTAACAGCTACATTAATCGAATCAATTCGAAGGAAATATTATTACATTCACCTGGATACACTGAGTTTTGAAAGATTGGCAAAAAATTCAAACGAGACTTTTCAGTTGGAACACGACATCGTACACTGCTCGAATTAGCATTTTCCAGTAAGCAAAATAATTTCTTAGCGAAGCATTTAAAAATATGAAAAGAGTATTAAATATATCTATCTATGTTTATATATATGTATATATATATATATATGTGTGTGTGTGTACGTGTGTTCATGTTTGCGTGTGTGTGCGTGTTTGTCGTGGCTGGAAATCGACGCACGTGAGTCGACAAAAATCACAGACGAAACAAAAAAAAATGCTGAAAATATTGAAGGGTCAGAATGAAAGATCAAGATGATTATCATCACCATCATCATCATCATCATCATCATCATCATCACCATCGTAGTCGGACCGAACAAACTGCTCCGGAACAAGGCATGTCTGGAAATTTTCCCCCACGCGTTCGAAACCCCGACCGTGATATGTTCGAACTAATTCGACGACAAAATAATCGCTCGTCTTTCCTCCGAATTTTTTTCGCGAACGGAACTGCAAAGGAAACGAGAGGAATTTTGGCAGAGGAACGAAAGAAGATGAGAAGGAGGAAAAGATTCGTTCACTTAAATGAGAATTCACTTCGATCGTTATGAAAATACTCCCACAACGAATTAAAAACGCCTCAGACGTTCCTACAAAAATACCAAAAAATTTAAAAAAATAATTGGGACGTTGACACTCGAGAAAATATATACATACATATATACATACATATATATATATATATATATGTATACTCGACTGAATTATGCAAATCTTATTATGAATGAAGCAGTCGGTGGATCAATCGCGACGCTCGGAACCCGTTCGAGAAGACGATCTTTCCGTCTCCTCCTCCTCCTTCACGAACTTTTCGATCGCCACCTCCGGGTCTCTCTCGGCAGGCGCCTCCGACTCCGGGTCCGCGTCTCCGACCGACGACAAAGGAGCGGCCGGAAAGTAGGGATTTCTGTCGGCGACGTAGTGGCAGCTCATGCGCTGAGGTCGAGCGCTTTTTCTTTTGCTGATGATTTTCGGCTCCTTCTTCTGCAGTTCTCCGACGTCGTCGTTGTCTTCGGGTTCGCTGGTTTCGTCTCCAGGAAGGAGTTTGTTAGGGTCGTGATGATTCTGAAAAAGACAAATCGGGGGATGAACTCGAGAGCCTGGGAATCGAAAGAGTCGCTCGAGTTTCGACGAACCTCGCCGACGAACGTCGCGTCCGTTCCGGAGTCGTGCCTGTCGTCGTCGTCGTACGGAAAGAAATCGGATGAACTGTCGCAGCTCTGACTAGACCGATCCTCCGACTTGGCCGGGAACCCCGACGGGTTCGAGCCTTCCCGGCGGCCCCGGGGAGAGGAGGAGGAGTCGTTCGGTCGATCCCAGTTCCCGGAAGGCGCGAACCTCGACTTGTCCCTCATGCGATGGTTGTGGAACCAATTGACGACCGTCTTGACCCCGACTTCTAAGGTGGCCGCCAGTTGTTCGATGGTGGAATGGAGTGGGTACGGATCGCTCTTGTACGTCTGCTTCAGGAGTTTCTTTTGCTCGTCCGTGAAACTGATTCTGTTCTTCTTGTATTGAACTGTGCATTGATCGACTTCGTTCTTCAACAATTCCTCGAACAGGGAGTTGCTGGACTTGCGTTTCCTGCCCACTGCTTCCACGATGTAAAAAGGGTGACATTCAATGCATTTACATAATAACAAGAATTATGATAACAAGTATAATTAAAACTTTCACCAATAAATTATAACAACAATAGAAGTGTTTTCACGATCTTAACCCAGAACCAGAGGTTCAGAGACCGACTGAGACAGAGAATTGGTTCCTGCCACCCTGAGCAGTTTGTCGGTCGGAACTTTGTACTGGTTGGCGACGAGGTTTTGAACCGACTGCGGTTCATCGAGAAAACACTTCATCCTCACGAAGGGCTCCCTGCCCTTGTGCGTGAGCATGTACCACGGCTTGGGTCGGGCCAGCAGGTCGCTGACGCTGCCCTGAGAAAGACCGAGCACGTGCTCCCCGAATAATCTTTGACTGATGCAGTATTCGCTGAGGAGTTCCTTGACCCTCTGGACGATGTCGTCCGTATTGAGATTCGAGCACTTCTCCCACGTGTCCTGATCTATGGGCAGCAGATTGACTCTGTTTACGATGGAAGGCTGAGCCAGAAACGTCTGGGAGCCGGGAGTGCACGGAGCGGAGGAGTTGACGATGGAGTTCGTGATGGACTGCATCTGCCTCAGAGGAGAGCCGCCCGTCATAGAGTCGTCCGCTTGTTTGCTCGGAGATCGGTCGAGGATCGAATGCGAGTTGTTGAGATTGGCAGGTTCGACGGAACCGTTCTCCGATCGCCTGCTCGGGTCTCCGTCGAGACTCTCCGGAGACTTCGGTTCGTCTTTCACCGACTTCACCTGTCTCATGAAAATTTAAAATAATTCTTAAAGAAATGCTGTCGAGACGGCAAAGTTGGAATTTATATTCATAAATTGAATTCGGGATCTCGGCCCAAAAAACCAAAACCAACGACGGTTTTATTCCTCGTGAAACTGAGATCCTCTGGTCCTTCGGAGCCGCACGTCGACGTGTTGTTGCAGACCTCGGAATCCACGGGTTCCTTTTTCACTTCGTCCCTCAAAATGCCTGTGAAACGTTGAATTCGCAAAATTCGAGTCAAGCGATCGGAATTCGTTAATCGATAATAATTTAAGAATTTGAGCGTCGACAGAAGACGACACTCGCCTGTCGAATCGACGGAGTTGACGTCGTTTCCGACCTTGGAAGCAGACGAGGAGCGAGCGGAGATCCGAAGCAGTTCGGCCTTGTACCTGTCGACCTCGACCTGGTTCTTGTTCTTCTCCGCCGTCTTCATCAACTCGATCAACTGCTCCCTGTAGATTCGCGTCACGAAGTTCAAAGAGTCGCTGCTCGCGCTCTGACATTCGGACCTCCTCGACGGTCCGTCGAAGTCGCCGACGTTGGACCTGCCGACGGTCGCGTGGGAATCCCTGGCGTGGATCTGCCTCTGGACGGGCCTCGTTTTCAGGGCGTCTCCGTTGGACTTCGATTCCGTTTTAGGCGTCTGCCGATTTAAATCGTTTCGTCGTTGACTCGTTCGAGATCGTAAACGAGCGTCGATTATTTACGGATCGGTGCGAGTGAACGACGAACGTCGCTCGTGTTCCGAGTTAAAGAACGGACGAAGGTTTTGTGAAAGAATTAAAGAAACAAAAGTTGAGATCGTCCTTTGAAAAAAATAAATTTCTGGATTATCAAAAGAAAATGACGGAGAAGTTTGGAAATCCAAAGATTAGCGATTTCAAGAAGAACAACAAGAAGAAGAAGAAATAGCGATAACAAGCCACAAATGGAGCACACATCGGTCACGACGACGGCATTAAATGACAATTAAGTGAATGCACAACACCAACATTCACAACAATGAATGCTTCGATTGCACCAACGTTCCACTTGGAAATATAAATCCTGAGAATAATTCAAAGACCAGAAATTGCTCACCCTTCCCAGCGAAGTTTGGTTGTGAATGGCAGCCTGTGCCTGCATGAGTATTTGCGAGATCCTCATTTCGGTCGACGAGGAAGACTCGTCTGCCCTCGGGATCGGTTGGATGGTCAGAGGCTGGACGAGGCCCGATTGTCCTTTTTGTGTTAATGGAAGTTGCAAACATTGTTGTTGTTGTTGTTGTTAACATTCATGTTTAAGAAATGGAATTAAATTTAAATTTGCAAAAATTAAAATCTCCAACCGTTCTTATAAGCAGACATCTTGAGTTCTAAGTAATTGTTCTCCTCCTGAGTCCAGGCCAACATCTTCCTGTAGGACTCTCTTCCTTTCTCCGTCAACTTGTCCCACGGTTTCGGCTTCGACAGGAGTTCGCTCACGGTGCCCTGCGACAGTCCCAAAACTTCCTTGGCAAACTGTCTTTGACCTGACGATGAACACGACGACGTCGAGATTTTTGCAGACGAAAAAACCGAAGCGGGAGCGACTCACCGATGTTGTGAGCCGACAGAATGTCGCGAACTCTCTGCGCGATCTCGGAGGTGTCGGGAGAACTTCCGTCGGTCGGTTCGACTTTGGCGATTTGGAACGCGTCCGTCGAAGGATGGAAGGACGGAGAAGTCGCGACGTTTTGAGCGGAGGGCGAAGAACTTTTTACTTCGACGGGCTTCGAGGCGGACCGACAGCCTTCGTTCTGCACGAGTTTCTGTTTCGCTGCCGGCGGGGAAGTCGGCAGGATTCCGGACGAGAGTTTCAGAAAGGGATTCAAGCCGGGAAGGACGTACCGAGCGGGAGAGAGCGACGTCGTGGCGATAGTCGTGGAAGTCGCCGATGGAGCAGACGACTGAGGTATACAGAAGAGGGCAGAAGGGAAGTAACCGGCTAACAGGGGATCCGTCAGAGCTGAAAGTTGGACATAGGGTGTTGGCACTTTGAAGTAGTAAAATATTTTTCAAAATGCAAACTTACATGGGTACTTGAGGTTCAAGAGGAACCGTTGAGCCCCAGAAAAAAGGGGAACCTTGGCCGGGAGATTGCCGAGCGTCGTCGTGGAAACCGAGGAATCGACGGACTTGGGGAGGTCGTCCGCAGAAGAACATCTCGGACGCACGTCGTCGGGAGACTCGACGTTCCGAGACGTCGCGGTTTCGGGGGAACGGTCGGAGCACGGGTCCTCGGACGTGCCGTTCGGGCGACCCGACTCGTTCTGAAAAAAACGCAGGTCCACGGGAATGCAGTTTTGAGGTGAGGAGCTGAAAGGAAAACGAGGAGGATATCAAAAGGTGCGGATAAGAAAAGGGGGAGTCTTAAAACGAATTCACGAACTTCTTTGTCGAGAATTCGTCGATTTTTTCTTTCAGGTTGCCCAGTTCGACCATGGCAGACTTCAGAGCTGCAAAGTCGACGACGGAATTTAAATTCAATTTAATTTTTAAAGTCCTCAGAAAGGAAATCGCGTCCGCGAAAGTAACGAAGCGACGAAACGAGTCCTAACTTCGAATGCACGGCAGAGAATTTTCTTAAATGCATCTAAAGAGATTAAACTCGACCATAAAAGCTTTTACGTTCTCCGGGGAGCACTCGGACCAATAACGTGCGAGTGCAGATTCGTTCGACCGCCACCTGGTGGCGAGCGATCGCGACGGGTTTTTGGAGAGGAAAAAACGAGGCGTCGTTTTTCCGAGCGGGAATTTTCAAAAAGTTTCGAGTTTTCAGAAAGTCTTACATAAAATCATTGAAATAAATCTTCAAAACACTTGCCATATCATTTTCAATCTTTTTCAAAAGTACAAAGCAAAGATACGTACGACGGGTTCCACGAGGAGAGATTATACGAAACATCAAACAATACGTTATGAAGATGTAAATAAATAATTAGCAAATCGTAGTCGTCACGTATTAAATGGGTAACGACAAAAAACACGAGAAATAAAACGAGAACTCTACCGTCGGCCTCTCGAGTCGGGATTCGAACCGCGGACCTTCGAACCTCGGAGTTCCGTCGTCTCGGCAATCTGCCCGTCATGCTCGACGGAAACGGAACGGCAGACGTCCGAACGGAAAACGTTAACCGACGCACGAATTAATTCGAGTACAAACTCGGTCGCACGTTCGGGAGGCAGAAACAAAACGAAGAAGCGATCGACGGACGAGGAAGCGAAGGAACGACGACTCCTCGGTTTTCCGAGTCGACTCTCGACTCGAACGAACGAAGGTCGCGCAGACGAAAGAGACGAGGTCTAACCGGCGTGGAGGCAGCTGGCGTGGTGCTCCGACCGGGTCAACTTGTCGTGGACGGACGTCTCCGTGGCGACCAACAGGCGCCATCTTTCCACGAACTTCTGCTCCAGCTCCGACTCCTTGGCCTTGAGGGTCGTCTGTCGAACGAACGACGTCGAGTGAATCGTCGAAACTCGTCGGAGGAGGTCAAAGGTTACGGTGGGAGGTTAAAAGTTCAAGGCGATTGGAATCGGACAACAATCATTTCTGGTCGTTCAACTACCTGGATGATGCTATCAACTACCTGGATGATGCTATCAACTACCTGGATGATGCTATCAACTACCTGGATGATGCTATCAACTACCTGGATGATGTTTTCGACATCTCTCTTGTATTTCTCGAACTCCTCGGAAAGCTTCGCGTAATCTGAAACGAAACGATTTGCAGTTCGAGATAAAAATCGTCGGATTTTAAAAATTAACTTTTAATCAACGAGAACGGAAACATTTGAAGAAAACTTTGTTTGAGGATACAAACACAAGAAATACACAAGAAATACAAGAAATACACAAGAAATACACATGAAATGCACAAGAAATACACATGAAATACACAAGAAATACACATGAAATACACAAGAAATACACAAGAAATACACATGAAATACACAAGAAATACACATGAAATACACACGACACACATTCTGATCGAGAGACAAGAATATAACAATGGACACAATAATCAGAACTATTATTATTTGAATAATTAACACAATGATTAACACGATGATAACACAACAATTGACACAATGATTAACACAATGATAACACAATAATTAACACGATGATAACACAACAATTAACATAATGATGGCTCTCTGATGACTCATGAATAAGCATCACAGTTGATTAAATTATAGTTTATTCATAGCCAGTGAGATGGCCAGGATGATGAAGATGATGATGACGACGACGACGACGACGATGATGGCTGAGTAACATATTTTTCTTGGCTTCTATTACATTTCATTTGTCAATATGAACAAATTGTTGACAAGCAGATTCAAATAATATTAATATTATTAGTAATAATAATAATAATAATAATAATAATAATATTAGTAATAATAATAATGTAGTCAATGCTTTTGATAAGCACACAAGGGCTTATAAATGAATTTGTTTACAATTCCGAAAAGACTGAGGACCTTAAGAGGGCAAATGAATGCAAGAGCGTGCGATCCTTGTCAATTATGGGTCGAGTGATTGACACGCGATGACGATTATGATAATGATTATGATAATGATGATGATGATGTCGACGATGATGATTAGAGCCGAGGCACGGGAGTACAGGACTGACCCTTGCACTGGTGGTCTCCACTGCAGGTGTTTGTTTCAGTTTGTGACCAGGAGTCCTTAGCCGGAAGATTGGAAGGTCTCGCTGTTGGTGTTGTTGTTGGTGTTGGTGTTGCTGTTGTTCTTCTCCTAACATCCGTAGTTTCAATGGAATCTGGCAGTGGAATGGTGGATGTCATTTGTTATAAACAACTCATCATTTTCATCATCATCGTAGTCGTCGTCGTTGCCCCAAGAGGTGCGTGTTCGAATCCAGGGAAGTCGTAAAGCAAAAGAAGGCCTCAAATGTACTTTATATACTGCCTCCTAATTGGACTCCAAACGAGAGAAATTCAGAATAAAATTCAAAATACGAAGACAATGATGGTGATGATGACGACGACGACGACGACGATGATGATGACGACGACGATGATGATCAATTAGAGTCTGAAACGTTTGAGACCCCACATTGACGCGGTCCTTGAGGAAGAATTAATGGTTAAAGATGCTGTTAAAGATGTTAATTGCTCACAGGCTCTACATTGGTGGCTCGTCATGATAATGATCTTTAAAATGAAGATAATCAAGGGATTACGCTGACGACGATGATGATGACGATGATGATGATGACGATGACAAGAAATGTTATGACGGACACAGCACGCTCGATCAAATAGAAAGACCGTGTATTCTATGCTGGGTCATCAGGAGGCAAATAACTCTAACACGAATATTTGGAATTTCCAAGCTCTAAAAATAAATAAAAATTCCAATACACAAATACAGGAAGATAAAGCCAGGAAGACAGGAGAGCCGACAGTTCTCTGGTCCAAGTTCTTGCAAACTGAAAGCGAAAGTGTTGTTCAATGATGCGTGAAGATGCAAAGAAGCACGAGACAAATACCAATAATAGTCTGACGGCACTTTGGAGTTTACATCTGAATATTAATGTTACTGTTTAATATGGAGCAGGTAATTAAGCAGGTGATTAACGATCACCTTTTTATATGAATATTATTGTATTATTATTATTATTATTAATGTGAGCCATGATTAGGCGCCGAGAGATTATATCCACACGAGAAGCATTTCCTGATTTCCTTGAAAGGATGCAAAAGACTTGATAATCTCATTCCATTTCCAATCCTAGACGCATCCAACACACACACGCACACGAACACGTTCACACGTACAGCTCCCCTCGTGATCTCACATCCGCAGATGCACAAAGAAGGGATGCATAAGGAAATGTAACTTCTAATTGGAAACAGATGGACGGACGGAGGTTATCACTGGGCATATATTGAGCTCATTAGTGACAGGAGCTTTGTAAAGAAGGCAGGTCAGGAGTGACTGGGGATTGAGTGAGTGAGGAGTGAGTGAGTGAGTGAGTGAGTGAGTGAGTGAGTGAGTGAGTGAGTGAGTGAGTGAGTGAGTGAGTGAGTGAGTGAGTGAGTGAGTGAGTGAGTGAGTGAGTGAGTGAGTGAGTGAGTGAGTGAGTGGAAATTCTACTCGAAATAACAACAACAATAACAACTGACCTGATCGGACAACTCTGTTCCTGTTGCTGGCTTCGATGAACTTTCTTTCGAAGCAGTTGAAATCCTCGGCATTCATTGATGAGTCCTTCTCTGTTGTTGTTGTTGTTGCTCTGATGTCCTGAGAAATCGTAAATATTCACATGCAACAAGTTAGATGTTTACAACAACAACAACACCGACATCATCGTCATCATCATCATCAATATTTACATTCGACAGCATCTTTATTGTCGCCATGACAACGAACAATGACACCTGGCATCCAGGCAATGGATTACGTCCTGGACTCTCGCCCCAGTGTCAATGACTTTTGAGGACAGGATTGTCATAACATCATAATTTATACAATATTATGGCAATCAATATTAATATTAATGAATATTAATTAACATTTAACTCCTCCCACCTCCAATAAAAAACAGAAACTTTTAAATTAAGAAAAAAAAAATAAAAAAAAATATGATCGTCGATATGAATCTGAAGTAAAGACAAGCAAGGTTGATTGAAAGAAGAGCAAAAGAATGAAAGAAGAGCAAAGAAATAAAAACTTATCCTCGTTGCTGTAAACAAAAGGACCGCTGGAAACAATGCCACAGGCATTAGTTGCGTCGATGGTCGGCATAAATTCAACAAACTCAATCAATGCCTTCAACCATCGATCGACCTGCAGTCAACTGGGAGCACTCCAGGCTCTGCACACTGAGCCAAGACCAGCACTGCTATTCAGACCACCATCCATCCATCCATCCATCCGTCCGTCCGTCCGTCCGTCCACCTTTATTCGTTCATTCACTCCATGGCTGATCGACTGATTGGATGACTCATTCATTCGCTCATTCATTCGTTCGTTCGTTCATTCATTCATTCATTCATTCATCAATTCATCGAAATGATCAAACGTAGATTCGACGCTTTAATTAATCTCTCCTTCCATCAATACGTTCATTCATCTTCATTCATCCACCCGTTTGTTTACCAGTCCGTCCATCCTTCCTTCCAGCAGGACATTTATTGTCATAAGCATTAGGAGTCTTATGAGTCAATAAGTCAATGAAGCCGCAGTCAAACAATCGTTCCAAGGTTCTGAGGTTCAAATCCCAGTCCGAACCCTCCAAGTGAATTTCTGAATGTCGAGCGAATCCAAATCTCTTAACAGCAACAACAACAACAACAACAGCCAAGACTTCAACAACAACAAGAACAGCAACATTGGGAACGTGAAATCATAAAAACACCGACTTGTGATGGTTCGTATGTAAACATTGCAAGTTGATTCCATGCACGAAAGTGAAGCAGTTCATGGAAAACAATTAATTAATTAGCAACGACAGCAGCAGCAGCAACAACAACGACAACCACAACAACAACAACATCAGATGAAGCAATCAACACTGGAAACATCATTTGGAAATTGAAAGCTTTTGATTAATTTTAGAATCCACGTTATTTACTTACTGCAAATATTTTATTTATTTATTTATTTATTTATTTATTATTATTGATTATTATTATTAATAATTTGATTATAATTATTAATAATTTGATTATATTTCGCTAAAATTCGTCAAAGAAGAACGACTTCTGTCCGGTCAAATGAATGCAAAAAGAGACCGTACGTACATAACACCACACATAACACAAGACATACATAACACCACACATACATAACACGAACCTGTTATTACGTCGATAAAATGCTTTAAAATATTTAAAAATATTTGCTGGAAATATTAGCATCAGTCTGGATGATAAAAAGCACAACTTTACACTTAAAACTTACCACCCTCGTGACCTTTAGACGACCTTGAGAGAAGGTGATGAAGGTCACTTCTGAGGAGTCAAAAGGTCAAAGCAGAAAGAACGAAGGAAAAGCAGAAGAAAGTGTTCCACAGGGCAAAGTCCGAGGGAGCGACGTGGATGCATCCGATTGGTTGTGACGAAGATAATGATAAGAATAAAAATAAGAGGCAAATAAAATAATTGATGAGCAGATAATAAGAATGGATCTCAAAAGTGTCCGGATGTGTTTCTGGATTTTGTTGATGTTTCCAAAGTTAATTGGGTCTTCCTTGGCTGAAGGATAGAATTGCAGGTAGACCAACGGATGGATGGATGGGATGGATGGATGGATGGGATGGATGGGTGGAATGGATGGATGGATGGATGGGATGGATGGGTGGATGGATCAGAGAAGAATGGGAGGCAAGCAAAGAAGGGATGGATTGATAAAAGAGAGAATCATCACCATTGATTATTATTGAAACATTAGAAGACCTTATTAACATATCCATGATTAAAACAAAACATTCTTGTTCAACCGATATCATGCTACAACAGATCAGTAAGGGTGCATCATTACCATCACCACCACCACCATCATCATCATCATCATCATCATCACTGTCTGGTATTAAAAAGGATTGAGTATCCATAATTTCCATGTTGAGGTTCCACGTGTGACTTGTTCAGTCCTAACAAAAACAAACAAACAAACAAACAAACAAACAAACAAACAAACAAACAAACAAACAAACAAACAAACAAACAAACAAACAAACAATTCCTACTCCTCAAGTCTTACGACCTGTTACACGCCTATTCACGCCATTCCACATCGATATCGTCAACGTCATCGTCATCACTATCATCACCATGTATCATCGAGTGGAATTATATAATGAGCGTGCATTTCTCCAACGAGGAAACCCAGCACATTTAGAACTTAATAATATCTACCAAGGGAGTGGTGATGATGATGATGATGATGATGATAACAATGAAGATACTATCATCACATCCAATCGTCTCAACATCATTATCACCATCACAGTCAAATTCTGTCCACCATTCTTGAACTGAACCCATACCAATGCCATCAAGATGTTATATGCATATTATAGCAGGCTAATTATGCCTCATTCCGAAATAATAATAATAATAATAATAAATTAATAATAATAATAAATAAATAATAATAATAATAATAATAATAATAATATAATGTCAATAACGAATGACAACCAAGTCAATGTCAAGCTATTTGAACAGATGACATGACAAGGTTCACATACAACATTTGCAGAGATTATTTCAAGCAATCCACAACATTTTAACAGTTTAACAATCATAAATGCATTAGTAAATAAATTAACTATAATAATAATAATAATAATAATAATAATAATAATAATAATAATAATAATAATAATAATAATAATAACAATAATAACAATAACAATAATAATAACAACAATAATAATAATAATAATAATAACAATAATAATAATAATAATAATAATAACAATAATAATAATAATAATAATAACAACAACATCTGAAGACATTACAACAACAACAACAACAACACATACGTAGGCAGCAAAGACGTAGAAGGAGAGCAATTTGAATAGAATCGATCCGATGGCAGGGCAATACATCAATAATGGATGCTTATTGATCAGCTGCGCATGCGCACGGACCCCAATCGATGTCGGCCGCATGTGATTATAAAATCAATGACAGCAGTGAGGTGCTGATGATGATGATGAAGACGATGATGATGTACGATGATGATATGGCGATCATCAGCATCACGGATCAACTTGCACTCGTCCATCTATCCATCCGTCTTCCATCCGTCCATCCATCCATCCGTCCGTCCGTCCATCCATTCGGCATACAGAAATAAAACTCCAAAGAAAGAACAATAATTTTTCCTTTAAAAAGGAAAATTCTAGAAATCCTGGAGCAGATAAAAACAAACAAACAAACAAACAAACAAACAAACAAACAAACAAACAAACAAACAAACAAACAAACAAACAAACAAACAAACAAACAAACAAACAAACAAACAAACAAACAAACAAACAAACAAACAAACAAACAAACAACAAACAAACAAACCAACAAACAAACAAACAAACAAACAAACAAACAAACAAACAAACAAACAAACAAACAAACAAACAAACAAACAAACAAACAAACAAACAAACAAACAAACAAACAAACAAACAAACAAACAAACAAACAAACAAACAAACAAACAAACAAACAAACAAACAAACAAACAAAACGACGACTTGAAAACGTAAATAAAATCAAGTAAAAACAGAACGAAAGTGAAACAAAAGCTGGTTTTCCCCAGAACTTCGCTGGGAGACGAGACGCGTCGCTCGATGACGGCGCTCAATAGGATCGACTGAATGATTGAAGGAGGGGAATTTTATCGAGTCATCCACGATACGGGAGATGGAACGCATCGATTCCGAGTGGGAGTTGAACCTCCAGCCTTCGAGTCGAAAGCTGCTGGACTCGACGGTAGTCGCTTCGTTGGCCGTTTGCCGATTATGATGATGATGATGATGATGCATCAGCATTTAATGTTAACGTCTGAATGTCTAATGGTGAATGTCAATGTCCATATCTGAATCTGAATGTCCTAGCAACCCATTTGCAGACTGAATTTAATGATTCCGACAAAAATCGCAGGCTATTTGATCATCCTGTTCGAGCTATTGTTACGTGGGTTACGAAAGCAACAGTAGGTAAACACGAGCCTCGTCAGTAGTGGCTTTTTAGGATGAAATTAAACTGATTTAAACTCTTTTTATTTTTAATAAACGTTCAAAATGTTGTCGTCATCGACCGACCTGCATTCATTCGCACTTCCATCCATCCGTCTCGTAATCAAAATAATTTTTTACTTCTGGATTTGGAGATTCTGTTGGAAGCTTCGAGTCATCCATTGTGGTCCTCAACTGAGAGTCACTTGCATCTGCAGCTGATGACATCTGGCAACAATTTGCATAACTTTATGCAATTGTAATTCAAAGTAAATGCTTTAAAATACAGACAAACAAATCGATGAATTTATGGTTTTTAACGGAACAAATAACAAATAATCCTCTCGGTCACAAATAAGTCCTAATCGCCAAAGACTTAAATAGCTGATCATCACAACCGAACGACAATTTGTTTAAAGCATTTGTGGTTAATTCAATGTATATCTTATCATTATCATCACCATCTCCATATCATGGTTGCATCATGGGATCACTATTCTGGAAAGCATCAATTGATAAAATATTACCTCTTCAAATGGCTCAGGTTAAGACATGTGAGAAATATTATTTATTATTTATTATAATAATATACGAATATTATTCATTTTGAAATATTGCAATCATTGATGAAAAATATGAAATAATTTTAAAAGTGAATTATCACAAAAGGTTTTTGAAGGTTCAATGGCATCATTATTGATAACAACTGCCCAGTGTCCAGATAAGTAAGCAGATGATATTTGCAGAGAAAAGTCTCTTCTTGAAATACTTCAAAGAAAGGCCATCATCATCATCATCATCATCATCGTCATCGTCATCGTCATCAATAATGGTGGACTGTCAAAGCATTCCTGCACTCTGTTTGTTCCTTCAGTCTAATATTTCATTTGAAAATAAACTGCCACCTAAAACGTTCTTCGAGTCGAAAATCGTTCGACACAACACAACAACAACAACACAGCAACAACACAACAACAACACAGCAACAACACAACAACTCAACAACAACCGAGCACAACACCTTGCCTTTTCCCCTTTAAATAATTGAAATAATGACAAATTGCAAACGAACAGTAAAATGGCAGCCCGTGGGAGGCAAGCAAATTCGTTTCGCCCGTGGCTGCCGCCAGCGTGTGGTTGCTCGAGTTTTGCATTGAAATAAAATCAATTGCTTTTCTTTCCAATCGATGGCTTAAATGCGAACAAAGCGTGTTCGAAACTGCGCACGGAGTTTGAATTAAGTTTTTCTATTCGGACGGATCGATGCACACGGATTGTGATCGCGATGCTCGTGTATCATCACCGAAGAGGTTTTTAAGAAGCAATCGAATAATTGCTTCGCTCCGTATCGAGAAAATCCATAAAACGGCCAGACCCGACACTGACGAATCTAGGGCCAAAGGTGTCGATTGGCACCCGCAAGCGTCCCTGACGGATAAACACCATAAAAGTGGTAAAAGCAGTAAGAATGGCTTCGGACGACGACGGGTTTGGGCGGCGAACGCTCCTTTAGCCTCGAGATGAAATAACGATCTTCACCGGCGGTAGAGCTCGCCATGCTCTCGAGAAAATCAATTCTCGAGATCAGGCTGATGGAAATCAATAATATCGACTGATCGTCACTACCAGCGCATAATTCAATTCGGCGCGAAGGAGAGTTCGCGCATCACGCATATTTTCTCTTCGCGATACGAGATTCGTTCGTTCGTTCGTGAATTTCAGGTTATTGATCAGACGATCACTAAATCGCTCGCTCCCTCTTCTAAAACCACGTAAAGTCTGAAAAAAAAAGGAATGTAAGACAGCTGGAGAAGACAAGAGCCGAGACCGGTTGCGTCGGCGAGTTTATAAGCTTTCCCGGGCCACGTGCACGTGCTCTGGAAATGGACACGGCATCTGTCGAAAATTCAAATCATAGCGTCGATCGATGAAACTCATCAGCAGTGATGGAGGAACATCAAGGAGGGAGAAAGGAAGAGATCTTCCGAGTGCAGCGAGGAAACAAAGAACCGCCGGTGTGCGTGTGCGCTCGTGTCGGTGCATTCACGGTCACATCGATCGGAAGGCAGGAGATACCTCATGCAGGTTGTCGTCGCATCGATCTGTAACTTTATATTTATGGAATCCATTCCACGTAGAAAGGACATTTTCCACAGCAGAAGATCTGGCCTTTCACCGACAAAGACATGATTCATTCATTCATCTGTCCGTCCATCCATCCATCCATTCATTCATTCATTCAATCATTCATTCGTCCATGCATTCCAGTCTTCCTAGTCGACCGACGTCATCAAGATGGCATCGTCATCAACAGACGAATCGTGCCTCTTTCTGAAACCAGAAAAGACAATTCCTCGAGCAGAGACGTGTTCAATGATCGCAATGAGAAACAAGAGCCGCCGATGTCGCCTTCGGTTCGTGCACGAGCGCACGCGCACACCGGTTGCAAAAGCACAGCACACAGGTATGACTGAGCAGAAGAAAAGAGTAGGAATTATCCGGATCGATCAATCAATAGGCAGGAAAGAGAAGAAAAAACAAGCCACATGTGGAATGCAATCAAACCGAGCAGCCTATACGACCATTGTTAACTGTTGCTCGATCGAAGCCGCGAACCACCGTAGCGTTCGCTGCGTCACAGCAGACCGTGCAGCGACGGTTTCCAAGAGTCCTAGGAAACGAATGTAATCGTAGAAAATGGCCGATTCTTAGGAACATTAAAATGCCATCGACGGCGCTTTTTGGAAATGCCGACGGACGGACGGATGGGTTGTTGGATTGGAAATGATTTTATTTTTCTCAACGGATGGTTGGACGGACGGACGGATGGATGGATGGAAAGGAGTGGAAATGGCCGAAAGATGAAGTGACCACCTCTGTAAGTAGCCAATCGCTCTGCAAGATGGCGTTTGCTGATATTTCCAAGGAAAGGTGTACGCGGTGTGGATTATTGAAGATGTTGAGGGGAGAAGAGAGGGGAAGATAGAGGGAAGCTGCTAAACGTAAGGAGATCGACAGCAACTTAAGACCGACTATCGTATGCTTGAAAATCATAAATCAAAGTGAGACAATCCAGCCTAAAATCACGTAACTCGACTCGCACGTTTCATCTGCAACTGAATGAGAAATTCATGCCGACCTGGAATGGTTTAGAAACACCTTCACGGCATCTGCGTCGAAGTTTCTGTGCTTCTGCATCTCTATGTCTCTGTCCCTGTGCGTTCCAGTCCTCGTATTGACGTTCGATGAACAAATTTCCTTCTTACAGACTCTACTACTTCTATTGCGTTACCGCTACCAACAGAGGATCAACAACTCATTCTCTCAAGCCCGTCAATACCATCACAAATATTTGTGAGCTCTCTCCTGGTGAGACCGTGTGTGTGTATTCCTATAAGCGTCCATTCTTTCCTCTCCACTCCCCTCTTACGGTTCCAGGAATCACGTGGCAACAACAACAACAACAACCGGCGGGCAAGTGGTCCAAACAGAGGTTCCATTTGGCGTTTTCATCGGCGAATTTCACTGATGGAAGTCAACGACAGGTCGGCAAACATTGCCATTGACTCCTCAAATGGAATGAATTGATGGACGAGTGGAAGGCAGGAGGGAAGGATGGACGGACCGACGACGCGAATGATCGTTCGCCTGGCAAACATAACGGGAGAGAACAAGCGCTGAAAAAGTGAAGTGAGCAACAGTGTGGAAGGGCTGGATATGGATCGGTGAGCGATTTGCTTGTAGGTAGGTGTGCGCTGGTCGATGCAACAACCGGTGCCTAGCCGATCGGAAGAATTACGCGCGAATACGTCGTTTCGAAGCAGACGACATTTGCTCTCATGTCATCCAAGTCGTGCTGACCAACCAACCAACATTTTGCTTATTTCTTGAAAAATAAAAAGGTCCAGATCAAACAATTACTATCCACTTGCAGTGTCTTTAGAATATCTTTCAGGCACAGAATTGTCACAGTCACAAATGCAAACAAATACCTAAATCACATGGACTTCGTAAATGTTCTCTTTGCAATGCTCGTTCGTATCTTCGGTCGGATCTCTCCCGACCAGAGAGGCCAAGAAAAGGGCAAATTCAATTTTAAATCGAAAGATCACTAGCAAGGATCATTGATGTTCACTCGACTGAAAACACACCATCGATTTTTCAATGGTCCCCTCAACATTCAAATTTTTCAATAGCTTATTGAACAGCAAGCTGCAGCCAAAACTTTCATCAATGGCTGCACAGACAAAGGATGGCTTTGACATAATATTAGCTTCTGAATGAAAACTTTATAGGTATAATGCATGATATTGTGTTTGAGATCTTTTACTTCATTGAGAAAGGGCATTCAACTTTCACAAGTTGCATTACAGAACCAAACAACTTGAATGAGCCCACCATTTGCAAATTCAAAATGGTTTAGTATTGTAACATTAAAAAAAACCCATCATTTCTTAAATTTGTTTATAAATAATTTGTTTTCATATATTAAACAACGTTCCGTTAAATATTGAGAAGAAAGAAATCAATACGAACACGAACATCTGTCCGATCGATAATAAACATTTATCAATGAACGGTAAAATTAAGATTCGCAACATGACTGCTTAAACCGGGCAACAGAAACTACAAAATAGAACAAAACACAAAGAATAACGTTCGCTTTAATACAAAATATCAACTTTAAGCCTTGTATCGGTCAAAAATATGGAATGATTTACCTGTGAACGGACTGCATCGGGGCTTATCCGTGCTCTAACCTCCGATTCTTCGTCGGCCATTTTAAAACAGTCTGAATACAAATGAATAAAATAAAAAAAAAATGATTTCCTTCCTTTGTAGCGGATACTCGAGCACAACGTAGTGAGATGCCAGGGACAGAGAGATATGATCCCTACGGTGCTGTTGCTATACCTTTCAAGAAGTGATAGGGCCGCCTAGTCTATAATTAATATGGCTGCCAGGCATACATCAAATATAGGAGATATCGATGGGCCAAGCGATTGCTCGCCTCTCGATATTATCTCTCCTGCCTAACGTGTACAAAAAGTTTTCTCTTACGGCTGCAATGTTTAGAAGCAACGTTTAGCTGTATCCTCGGTTCGATTATCATCGATCTTTGACCCCTCTTTTATTTACCAGTTGAGAAAGCCGGTCACGACAAAAATGGCGGCGAATTGTTATTTAAATGACTTTGTTTTAAATCAGAAACATCCTCCCGCCCCGTCAACCAAAAGACACCGAAAGTAAGACTTGTTGCAATCCGATCCCTTTATAGCGAAGATACTGGTGTGCAATTACCTACAATTTAAATAAATTTTTAAATAACCTTCAAATCCAGACATCTTCTAAGAGACGAAGATATGAGTTATTCAACGTATCGATAATCTTCGACCTAATAATGAAATTAAGCTAATCTCTTTCGAGAAATGTAAGGCGTCAATAAATAGAAGGATGCGGCCATTCAAAGGCCATCATAATCAGACACCCGATATTTCTATTCCTAAATATGGCACGAAATCCCGCCAATATCAATTTGAAACTCCGTCGCAGTGCTATAAATGAAAACGATGGGAAAACTCAGATATGCATTGCTGCCACTTTGTTTAAAATGTAGTCGGAAATCTTACGCAACTAACTAGATTATGCAAAGTGATGGACAGAAATTTGAAGGCATAACATTTAGCCAACCATAAAGAATGAGGCTCCAACATCATAAAATCAGCGCCCCCTTTAAAAGTTAATGATCTGCCTTGGGAATAATCATCGGCCGTTCAAAATAATTACATTTGTTTCAATAACGGTGCCGAAAGAGGAAGTTAACGAAAGAGCTAAGGCAACTTAAAGAAACAAATATGATTAAATAATTCAAATGCAAATTACAACAAACTTGAAAACATTAGAGGTAAGTAACAATTTTAAACTGAAAGTGCTCTAAAGCAACTCCCATGACAAGATTAGAGAAAATATTTGAATAAAATACAGCCATGCAGATGTCAAACGGCCTAAAATCGGAACTACGTCGATGGAATGATAGAAAAAAAACCACTCAAAATACTGAGACATTTTCCAAACAAATCAGGTTTCATCACCAACAAAGCCAACAGTTACGTGCACAAGACATTTATAAATCCATGAAAAATGAAAGCATATAAAAAATGATCACATAAAAAAATAACTCGAGTAAATTAGAGGCATTCAAATTAATGAGACAAATCTTGAGTGTGACTTCGAAAAGCATTAGAAAGGACGTGCACGATCAAAGTCCCCAAACGTTTCCACGACGACAAAAGGAGACGACAACCTCTTCGACACGTCGAGAATCGTTTTCTTTTTTCTTTTTTTTCTCAGACAAACGAATAGGGATTCTCGACGGCTCTCGCCGCAGAAGACGACGAAGCGACCTGCGCCGATCGATCTCGGTCGTCGGCCGAGTCCGTCTGAGCGCGCACCGACCCGCCCCTGACGGCCGCGACCCTCGACGGTCCTCCCGAATCCCCTTCGGCGTTTCCGTCCTCGAAGGCCGTCCGACTCGAAGACGCGTCGAGCGCGTGTCGGTCCGGGGAAGAATCGGCGGAGGAAGGACGAGGTCGAGAGCCCGAGCGGCAGACGACGAAGTCGGTGAGGGTGACGTCGGAGGAGCCCCCGGTTTCCAGCGGTATGGGGTGGCTGCGAAAGTGTTCCAGCATGTCGAATATGGAAGGAAAACAAAGATGCTGCACTCTGCATTGTCCCTCGTGATTCAGAGTCATCCTGAGATGCTGGTCGGACGATTTGCAGTCGTGATTAATCGAGCGATTAAGGATGATTAATTCTACATTTACGAACGTGTTGCGCGATTATTCTCGACCGAGTTTTCGTTTACTAATTTATCTGATAATCGCTCGACTCGTTCGTTCTTAGCCAACCTTAGCTCTAGCCTGGAAATTGAAAGTGAGCACGAATTCTCCCTTCCTGGTTTCGCTTTGTCTCACCAGGAAGACGCCGTGAGCCTCGCCGCCCTGCCGCAGAACCGAGAGGGCCGCTTCCGTCCTCGTCAGCATCCCGTGGAACCAAGGATAGTCGCTCAGGTTGACGGCACGTTCGACGACCGTCGCGTCCGCGTCGCTCGCCAAACGACTTTGCGAAGAAGGAACCGACGCTGTCGAATGGAAACGAATGCCATACGATCGAATTGTGCGATTACGATAGTCGCGTCATCAACCTGTTCTCCCCGACGTCGAAAGCTTCCTCTTCCCGATCGGAGGGTCGCCGGTTCCGTCGTTGACGGGGGATCTGGAGAGCGCGGACGAGGATCCTCTGCTCGGCGTCCTTGGCGGGAGGGAGGGAGGAGCGAGTACTTCGCCCTCGAAACTGACGTTGGAAGATCTTCTCCTGTCCTGTTGATAGTCTTCACCTGCAATTGCTGTCGTCCCTTAATTTTTGCTAATCGAGGTTGTTATTAATAATTTCACGTCCATCATGGGAGATGTCAATTAGCGAACGCTCCAAAATTAGAGCTTGGCTTCTTGCTCAGGAATATAAAAAAAAATCAATGATTAGGATTTGATGTCCATAGAAATACAATAAAAGGATTTCAAATTAGATTTTCTTGCTCGAGAATTTCATCAAGAGATTACGAACCTCTGCTGACGTGCCTCAGTTTTGCTTCGGGAGTTTCAACAGCAAGAAGAGTGTTTTGGGACAGAACGCTGTCTCTCCTATGCTGTCTTTTCCCACCCGCCGGCGACCTCGAAAGATAGGCGGATTCAAACACTTTTGTCAAATATGATGATTGTAACATAAAAAAGTCAATTTCAGAATGATAATTTTTCCAAAAACGTTAAAAATAGAAAGTAAAATGGAGAATATCCTTAGTACTGGGTGCCCCAAAAGAATGGATCATCCTTTATGGCCATACACTTCTGAATCAGTTCCAGCCATGATTTCATTTCATTGGAGTCTCTTGCTTGAAACACACATTCCACATTGAGGCTGGCCTGGCAATGGAATTTCAGAAACTTTTGTTTAACGGATATGACGAAAGCACGAAATCTGAAAGACGTTCCACCCGACTTGCCTTGATGACGAAAGTGTTTTCGCACTCGGGCATTTCCAGGGCCGTCGTTTCTCTCGCTTCGTGTATCATGAAACAAAACACACCCATCTGTGGCCTCGAGCACTTTGTTCGAAAGAAATCCATTCAAGAGATCAAAACATTCTATAATCGATTACAAACGAAACAAACGAAACGACAAACTTTTGGCGGAATGTAAATCTCCAGGAGATCCCCGCCGGTCGTTCGAATCAGGACCGCTTTGCACTTCTCCCACTTGGCTTTACCGCTGACGTCGTCGTCCACGAGTTTGTTGAGGCTTCCCTCCTTCATGCATTCCACCAACATCTTCGTCATCTTCGCGTTAGGAGGAGACGACGACGACGCTCCGCGAGATCCGTGATGCTTCGACTTGTGTCCGTGATGGGAATGATGGTGATGATGGCGATGCTTTTCCACGTACCGAGGGAGCAACGCGTCCGACGAGTCGTCGAAAGACGGGTCGACGGAGTTTTCCGACTCGTCCGAGTGGTGCTTGAACAGTTGTCTCAGGGGTCTCTGCTTCGAGGGTTTCAGGGAAAACTTCTGGAAAAATGCGATCGCGTTGTTCTTCTGCTGGGAATGCGGCTTCGCGGCGGCGACCTGAGGATCCTTGTTAAAACCGTCCGACTTGCTTTTTCCAGAAATTAGACAAACGTGGGCAGAGGCGACGGAGATGCTGCCGTGTTTCGGACCGAGATCGGGCACCGAATCCGTAGTTTTAGAGACGAAACTGTGGCATTTGTTCGATCGGCAACTCTCGACTCTGTGAACGGAAGAACTCATCTCAGCAGGCAACCTGAAACGTGTTCAGAAAAGAAATTTGCTATATAAATGTTGTAACCTACATAAATAACATGAACTTTTGTTATCGTGAACGACGAGCCAAAATGATTCTAACATTTTGTCTAAGCCACTGTTTCCAGTGCCAACAGGCAGAGTGGCAGAATTGACTTGTTGGCCATTTGAAAGGAGAAGAGAAGATGATGGTGAAGGGGAGTTGAAATGGTGCAGGAAATATTCTGAGAACTTTCTTCCAAAATCCTGCCCTGCATAATGAGGATTGTCTTGAAGATACTGACCCACGTGCCAAGCAAACTCCTCAGCTGCCAGAGCGGCATGGTGCTCGCAAAAATCAGACCATGATGCACGAGTCTTCTTGGAAGAATCACCGTTCATCGTGGGACTCAATCAGCTGCGCATGTTTAGTAATTATGCTCATTTTGAAATCGGCAGGCGGTTAATTTTACGTTATTTGTCTAAATTGTAGTCATATAACGTCAATATGTCTGCGAACTTCTGAAATCTGCTATATGCAGAGACGCCGCATCCTTTAAAAGAGTCAAACGTGTTCTGTTCCCGTTAAATGAACTCGCTAGGTGTAAACCCAAAGCTTAAGCCTTTAAATCACATGCTACTGCACCGACACGAGCAAGGCGCTCACCACAGGGTTTGTTTACTCAGCCATTCAGAATAATTCTTCCATCTAAAGATAAACTGGATATGCTTTATTCGCGAATTTTGAAAGATAATTTGCTTAAAATGCTTGAACAGCTTTTCAAAAATTCCAATAATCGATATGCATATTATCATAATATCAAAATATATTGACATCATCATCATACTATAAAACGCCATTTGGCGCACACGAACTCTCCAGCAGACAAAATGAGAGAACATGCACCGATGCAATACTCGAAACTTGTTTAGAAGAAACGATTTAAAAATGTTGTTTTTACTCCAAAGAGGTAGCTACACTTCAGAAGTAAAAGCGAGCTTCGGATTGCAAAAAAAAAAACACCTAAATTCAAAATGGGTGGGAACTTGTTTAATTTTCCAAATGTTTTATATATCGTACCATGCTAACTGTTTTGGAGGTGATGTAATGTATTTAATCATGAACAACGATCCTCAGTAATTGTCATTTACCCAGAATGCAAGGAAAAAATCCCACATCTTCCAACAACCTCATCAGATCCACAGTTGGAATCAAATGATGTGTTGAATTATTTTACGTTAAAAAAACTTAACTACACTTTGCTCAATGCATTGAGCTCGGATTTGTTACCTAGGGTTGTCGCTGGGAAAGCTGTGCCAGTGGTTGTTTGGCACTTTACATAGTCGCACTTTACTTCGTCAAACGTAAAAAAAAAGTTAGGAACATGTAATGATTTCGTCCCGCAAATCGTCTGCTCCGACCTTTACATATTTTTTCGGCATTGGGGTGCTTTTTCTATGTAACTTTCTTCTGATAATAGAATGGATGAAACGTCGGACTGTGGAAAAAAATTTCAGATGGATGAGTGGGAAATAAATATATTTGTCATCAGCTCTTGTACTAACCCCTACATCCGATCCAAAACTTGGCATCTTGCGAGGAGCAAGACTTGAAGAAACCTTTGGTGAATTACAACCTTCATCGACCTCCGTCATACTGCTGCAAGCACAAATCATCGTTAATAAAAATTTAAAAAAAAAGAAATCAAGAGGATTAGGAGGGTCACAGGGATGTTGGGCATACCCAAATTGCGTCTATGGGATAATTTCTTGGCATTTGTGCCCACAAAATATAATTAGAACCACAGCAATTCAAAGCAGGAATAATATTTTTCTATGGCCAGTTTTAAATGAAATATCAGTTGATAATTTACAGTTGAAATTGCTGGAGCAGTTTAAACTTCTTCATTCATGCAAGTAAAGTTTGGATTTTTAACCTTATTTCATCCCATTCTGAAATATCACTTTCAGTGTTTTGAGGGACATTTGATGCACCTTTCTGGCTCATATTGCTGTCCAAAATAGACTTTGCCTTGATTTTGGCTTTAACAGGTTCGTTGACCTTCAAAACGGTGTCTGAATTGCCGCTGTTTGACCTTCCAAAGAGTTTAAAAAGCTTTAATGGCTGAGAGAAGGAATTAAAATTCTTCGTTACCAGTTTGAAAATGGATTTGGAGTTGAAAGAAGCTGAGGAGAATGTGCTCGTTCTTTCAATGCAAGATGTTGACTGTCTTGCAATGATATTGGATTGCTGAGGTATTCAGACATGAAATGCTGGCCTGAAATGCTCTGCTCGACTTGCTGATCCAAACTGCTCTTCAGCTGCTCGCGAATTGTTTCAAAGCCGTGGAATTTCTGGAAAATCCATCAAAATCACTCCAGTATTTTGAGTTCATGGATTTAAGAAATTAGTTTCTGTAGACTTAAGAGCACCTTTGTCAGTTTGTTCCTTTCAAACTGCAGCAATTTTGAAGCACTCTGGTATGACTCGTAACTTGCCACTGACGGATTCTAAAAATTAGTAATAATAATAATAATAATTAAATAATAAGTTATTTGCCACTTATTGAGAGACATTCACAAACATTTTGATAATCTAACCTCAATTCCACTGCTTTTCAATATGAGTATGACCTCATTTTCAACCTCCTTTCTAAAAGCTGCAAATCTTTCTTCATCGTCGTCAAATGTAAATGGAAGGCTTGGAAATCTATTAAAATGAATAATAAAATGATGTCCTCAGATTTTCAAATTAAAATTTAAAAAAATTAAAATCATTACCCAGGCTCGTGAACGGCATCTGGCATCTCGATTTTCAGTTGGGTTGAGGTCACATTGCCTGACAATAAAATCGTGTGTTAAACGATAATGTTAATAAATACTAATATGTTCGTGTGTGAGCAAGAGACAGACATTCTCTTGACTGCCTGAAAATTGGGCAACAATTTGAGGGTCCATCATTGAAAAAAAAAATCCCAAAGACCGAGCGGGGACTTCAAATCTTCGGTATCCGTTATTTTGTCGCGTTTTTCCTTAATTTTTGAGCTGGCGGGTGTGGCAGTGCCTTCCATTTTGTTTGAATCTTTGTTTTTGTTCAAAGTCCTGGTGTTGTGCTTCTTGTGGATGGCATTTGCCTGTGTAAATGGTTCCATATTTTAATATTTATGAAATCCCCATATCTTCAAAATGTAAAATTTATCAATATCGCTTAATAAAGCAGTTGTGCTTTAATTTGGAAGAAAATATGTTTACTACTTATCAATAAAACGATTGAGATCAAGTTACTGCAACGATTTTGTTGAGTTCGTCTGCTGGGACCTCGTCTCTGGGTCGACTCTTTCCTGATTTCGGAAAAGAAACTTTTTGGGAGTCAACGATGAATTTGCGATCTCTTTCTTCGCTCCATGCTTCGGTCATTTTCGTCTGCAATGCCTTAAATGAATTATTCATAACTTTCGATCGATCACCTTCCTTAATAAATCAGATTTTTTTTATATATTTAGATATTTGTAAAGTATTAGGAAATGATATAATAATTGATTCCGTTCAATTTTAGTTCTGAATTTGTGGCTTACTTTGTTCGGGTTTCTCGAAACGCCAGGGACTTTGAAATCCTTCAATTTGTCTACCAGGCTGTGGGATGTTATTTTCTGCAATTCCTCTTTTAATTTTGAATTATATTCTTTCAGGGACTCCTGAAATGTTCAATTATGAAATTCAATATTAACTTTAATAATAATTCATAAGAATTTTCTACAATATTTTCGTTATCATTATTAATAGCATGCCAGGAAAGTAAATATACTAAATAAATGCTCTATCTAAACACAACACAACAACATAATAACACAAGTCTTACAATTTCTTCCTGAAGAATTTCATCGACATCGTGGTTTGATATTTTTGGTAAGTTTTCGTGTGCACCTGATACATGTGGTTAAGTGATCAAGTATCAAATGATCAAGTACATTGTTAGGTAATTTATAATTAGTGTAAAATGTAAGTAATAAACAACTTTTTATATGAATGAAGATGCTGTTGATGATGATGGGGCAATTGCAATCAATTTGATTCATTATCATTGTCTATATCATTCATTATTATTGCCTATATCATTCATTATCATACCTACATTAGTATATCATTGCTGAGGCAAGTTAAATTAAAAATTCATTTATTGAAGCATCTATTTTTCAATTTACAAAAATGATGGAAGTATGGTAATGATGATGATGATGATGATGATGATGATGATGATGATGATGATGATGATGATGGTGATAGAAACTCAACTCTGCCTGCTTAGAAGAACTGAAATGGTTTTTTCAGACTCCTGTTGTTTCAAATTAGCTTCGTTTATCATTCGCATCGTTTCTTTCTGCATCTTGTTGATTTTATTCTGAACATTCGAGAGAAAATGATGGCACTATGGCTTTGAGTCACGACTAATAATGATTTTGCAATCTACAATCATAACTGATTGAGCACTAATAACATTAATAGTGAAACTAAGTGTTGGTAATTTTCAAATCAATTACCTCATAATCTAATTTTACTTTCTCAACTCGATCCCTCAGTTCTTGTTCTTTCTCATTCTTCAAATACAATTGTTATCGTTGGTAATTATTGAAATTATTGTTAAATTTAGTTATTATAACCACAATCATCATCATCATCATCATTACCATTTCTTCCTTCAGAAGCTTGCTGTTTTCTACTTCCTCTTTCAACTTAAAGTGCAACTCTTTCAGTTCCTGCCTAAAGACTTCATTTTCTTTTTGAAGTTGTTCCAGTTGTTGTGAAAGTTGCAGGTTGTTAGCATTGTTGAGTCTCAGCTCATCCAGTTTGTCTTTGTGTCTTTTTATGAGGTGGTTCCTCCAAAAACTTTCATTCATGAAGGCCTTGCCACAATAACTGCACTGAATTCATTTTGGAATAAGTTTTTTTTTATTATTAATTTTTGGGAAATTTTATTGTTATGTTCTACTTTGAAGTAGGAGTCTGGTCCAAATTTCATTAGCTTCTGTTGAGTCAGGAGAATTTTTTTGCGGTTGTGGCTCTCTGATCTTGCTTTATTCAGTTCATTTTTTAGATCATCAATTTCTGTTGATTTTTCAGAATGATCCTATAATAGTTTCAATAATAGTTGTTAGAATCAGAAGTATGATATTAAATTTAAGAAAAGTTTAAATTCAGGAAAATACATTTCCCAGTTTCTCGATGATCTCCAAGTTGTCTTTTATTTTTTCCAACAAATAATTTTGTGAATGCTGCAGAATAAAACATAATTTAAAAGCAGAGAAAAGACGATGACACCAACAAATCAATTACTACAAACCAAAAGGTATTCAATTATCAGTTGAGACAATAGAAATACTTTTATGAAATTTGGATCAGCATCTTGTAAATTCTACAAAGTATAGAAAAATTTAACTTTTCTTGAGTGTTATACTAGTAAAGTGTGACTGATCTAACAAACTCCTTGTGAATGCTACAAAATGCAATGTTCACTAAGTTGTCTTGCAAAATTGAAATGTCTGGTTTGGCCAGCAGTTGGTCAATGTTGACTAAACCTTTCGATAAAAAATTATAATTACGAAATGACTTGAGAATATATTTGCCCATTGACCTACCAAGTTTTTTCCAGTCCAACATAACGTCTCTTGGCGCAAATTGAAAATCTTTGTCTAAAGTATTCATTTTAAAATAAAGTTTCTGCTCAGAAGAAATAATTCTTGATGTTTGTTATTGTTTGTGTTGTTATGGCAGCTTGTCAAGAGTATATTTTCAAGTTTTATATAACTTAATAATTTTTTATGGACAAAATAGTTTTTTTAAATAATTTGTTTAATTATTAAAAAATAATATTTTACAAAATTTTGACAAAAACATAAATTTGTTTATTATTCTGTCTATGGGTCTGCTGTTAACTCTTTGCCGTGCCTTAGCTTTGTTTTGGTTGCTGCCGGGCCCTGCAAAATGCTTCTAACGTACGCTGAGCTTTGTAGGTGGAGTGGAATGACTCTGTTTGAGATATGGATTAATTGTGTCGGCCTATTTGTTTATTCGGTTATTTTAGCCCTGAAATTGGAGGGCATTTGCGATTTCTCATGGCACATTGTTTTCTCGCCCCTTTTCGTTTCTAGTGGTCTTAACGCGTATTTGACATTAATATTTTTTATCAGAAACGTGAAATTGAGACTAAATAAAGTTATACCCGTAGTAAAATTTTGTCGCTCGGTATTTCTGGTTAGTTCCTTGTTTATGTTTTATTTGCTTGCCAGTTACAAAGCAACAGGTTCATCGAATATAGCTTATCCTCTTGTTCTCGTTCCTTTGTACGTCGTCCTACTCATTCTCATGGTGCGAATTTGTCATGGAACATATTAGACTAATACGTTTTGTGGCATTCCAAAAGTTCTTGAGAGTTGGCTTGGCATAATTAACTTTATGAGTAACTCGTTTCAATGCGCACATCATTTTGAGGGAGTTTATTTTTCACAAAACAGACACTCGTGCCATAGAAAAATAATAAAACTGTACAAGTACATATTGCTCATATTGTAATACTGTTAACTGCGGTCGGTCACATGCAAAACACACAAAAATACTTCGACGAACAAAACTCGGATGCTGTCACGTTGATATGTAGGTTGATAAACAGCTCGAGAAACTCAAGAGTGGACGAATTTTTGAAATCCAGGGGCCGGCATCTTCACATTCATACGGAAGATCCCGGCCAAGAGACGATCGTCAAGTCCAGCTGGTCGTGGTCCGTCGAAGTCATTAGTCGAACCGCGTCTCCCTGGGTCGCGCCGTCGAGCGAAATGCCGTTCACCGACAGCACGAGATCTCCGCTCCTGAAATGAAACGAAATGCTTTGGAAGGATCGACTGCGAGCAAAAAAATCAAATCCGTACTTGAGGCCCGTGTGCTTGTGAGCGTAACTGTTCTCCTGAACGCTCTTGACGATGACAGGCATCGGACCCACCGTTATTTTGAATCCTCCTGCCAAAGAGAACCCTAGGCCATCCATCTGCTTGTCTTTCTTCCATATAACATTTTGAGGATGGTAGCAGAATCTGCAATGAATTTCATTGGTACTGTATTTTTTGTTCTGATTAGCATTGATTTTAATGTAACATTTTTTTTTATTGAAAAGTTTTGAAATTAAAAACTTGTTCAAGATGGTTTGAAATTTGTTGCAAAATTGGATCTTTGTGCACTTACAACTTACAGCTCATCAACTAAACAGTAATTGCTTCATCAATTCACGTTGGGTCAGATGAATAAATGCCAAGAAATTTGCATTTACTGGGGTAGGGCGAGCCAGAATTTCCACGAAGGGGTGAAATTTCCGTTTCCATCCGAGGTTTCGCTGCCTTGGAGGATGTGCACGTTGACGTAGCACTTCTTCGATGCCGATTTCAAGACTTTTGCAGCGAAATCGAAAGTCGTGCCGAGGAGATTGGTGCGGTTGACCGACAGCAGAACATCTCCCTTCTGTTGGAAATACCACTCTATTTACAGGAAGGGCACTTCCGAAGCAATGTGACTTATTGTCTTTTTTTTTTTATTTTATTACGTCGACGAGTGCAAAGATGGGAAACTATTCGTTGAAATCGCCTGTCGTCGGTGCAGAGCACATGATTAATGATTCGAAGTCGGGTATCATAATGGTCTGCAACCTTAGATTTATTAGGGTTTATTTTTCACTTTATTGCTGCAAACCTGTGACCTCGCGTTCGAAACCCGCCGTGGGTCGCCGCCAGTTGACTGAAATAAGTGACCCGTGAATTATTTTCATTAATTACGAGGAATAACAGAGTGCACGTAACTTTTGTAATAAGTCTGTTACTAATTTTATAATAAATTTTAATAAATTCGTCAAAAAATACTTTCCATCAATTGGTTGGTTTTGGCCAAACATCCGCCAGTCCAGAGATTGGTGATGTAGATGGGGGTGTTGTGTTTGCCGCTGCAAGAAGCCACACCCCCTCCTATGCTTAGTCCCAAGTATTCACCTTCCATCTGCAATCATCGTCATTCATATTACATTTTTACCATTAAACAATAACTCAGCAAAACCGTCGTCGATTAAAATTTAATTGAAATCAATTTAAAAGTTATTTTGCAAAACAAGGTTTTTTTTTCCACGATTGAAAAGTCTGATCTTAGCAGGAGCTCCTCTTGATTTATGGGCACATTGATTGGCAGAATACGTTGCTCATTAAGGTTTTCCACCGCTCAACCGTATTGTGTGAGTACAAATCCGATTAGGAGAATGTTGATGATATTGTTTTTATTATTATTGCCACAATTAATTTTACGTCGGGAATTTTTGTTAACGTCCATTTTTATTAACAGTTCCATAGAATAAAAGAAAATAATATGAAATAACAATGAAAGTGGGATTAATGCGAGGCAAAGAATAGCCACCAAAGAACAAACAACTTTTAAAAATGTTTCTTTTTTACATCCATGAAAGGCATCGTAGATTGCACTGTTCAAGTGATAAGCCGGTTTTATCACACATGAAAGAAGTTTCCGTCGATATAAAATGGCCTCGCAAAGCTTTCAAGTGATGAAGATAAATCTGGCATTAAGAGGCCGCAAAGAGATTCTGAAAATTCACTGCGTTGGATTGTAAGATGCATTTTTGTCTGGTGTTGCAAGAACATTGCATTTTTCGTACAGTCCACGGCAAATATTATTTCATAAATTTTCTGTTTTTAAATTTTTTTTACGTGATTATTTGTCTTGCTTTTAACAACAAAATTCAGGGGTTCTTAAATTCTGATCCTCCATCAAAGTTGTTCTTGGATTATAAGTTTAAAGAGAATGAAAACCATGCCAGATAAATAGAATGAGATGAAAATGAGAAGGTGATAGAGAATTATTGTAATAAGTTGTAATAATATAAATTAATAAATATTACAAAACTTAATAAAAAGTCATAAATTATTTTTTGAATCTCGTAACCCTAAAGCAATTCTGAAACTTGTAAACGTTGTCACGAAGGAATCAAGTATTTTTTTTAAATTAGCAAAAATAAAACGGAATAAAAGTCTAAACTTTTAAATAAAAAGCCCCTTGTTTACGAAGACATCTTGGCATGAATAATCATGAGCTGTCCGTGAGAAACGAAGTTGTTTGGTCAAGGAATTAAGTCGATGAATATTCATTGGATGGAGATTCATTTTGCCAACATTTGGACACGTTTTGTCAACAACGGCGTTTAGAATTTCTCTGCGATTCCGTGTGAAGTTTGGGTCGTTCGTGGCCGCCATCGGGGATGACTGCGACCCCCGTTTAAAACGTCTGTCATCGCGTCTACTGCGAAAATTAAGTCACACGTGAAGCGGACTTCTTTCACTTCAAGCATTTTGTTCTTGATTTCCAGAAGATTCTCAAAGAAATTTGAAAATTTAAAAGGAAACTTTTCGTTGAAAATCACTTTTTAAAAGAAAACATTTAATAATTGTAGCGTTTAAGTGGACCAAGATCTGTCTAATAACCACTACCTGTGACTTTTCACTTCGTGGTAACCATGTTTGCTAAGGCCTATCTTTAAATCTTAAATCCTTCCTAATGGAGATTTCGCTGCGAGACGATTCTGAAATTCACGTTGCCCTCGATATCTGAGACGATATTTAAGGAGACCTGAAAACAACTTCACACAGGCGAAAGAAGCTGCATTTGTTGAGTAGAATCACGATTTTGAGGGTCCGACCGATTCCTTCGTGGGACGTTTTGGGCGAAAAGTCGCAGGCGATTTGCTTGTTTAATCTCAACACATGTTTCAGGATCAATCGGCGGAATTGTTGTGAATTCTTTGCCAACCTTTCGTGATCTGTTGGAACTTGTTGCTTGAAACACCAAACGGAAATGCAAATGGTCTTCGAACGATTTTAAATGTTTATCCCCGCTATCGTGGAATAAATGAATAAGTAATAGTTAAGATATTGTAAATAATAATAAAGTTAATGAACCAAATCCGGCAATTATTTGAGGTTTCTGTCACTAACAAAATTGGTTCCAATAAGTGAATTACGTTGGCTATCCTTCTTTAAGACAAATGGATCCATTTGGACGTTGCCAGGTTTATCCTAAACACCCTCTCCTGCCTCATTTGTGCACGTCGCGCGGCATTTCTCCATTTCCTGGCCTCAATATTTTCACAAGTAAACGAAAAATAAAAACACGCTTCTAAGAGAGGCATGAACCTCTTGAATTATTTTGCTTTCCTTTTCAGATCTTCCTGTCTTGGCTCTTTATTGACCCGGGCTTGTCTCTTCTGAGATGAAATATGAGACGACCTAACCTGTATAGAGATTTAACTGTCCCGCTAGTTTAGGCCGATCTTCAAAGTTCCTCCATAGATTGTTTACCCAGCCGAGCGAGAGAAGCAATAAAATGCTGTACAACCCAGATCCGAGAGACCTTAAATTACTTTGTTTAAAAACTACTGCCCGCATCCGAGCGATAAATGAGAAGCTAAGACATGAACCTAATACCGGACGGCAAGAACAACAACGGACGGAATAAACATCGTCCGAGCATCGATAGAATACAATCCAAAGCGACACCTGTCGATGAACTCGCCTCACCTTTTGCACCTGGATGACCTTGTCCCTCGGCATGAATTGGAGGTCAAAGAAGTTCAGGTGAGCGTCGTCGTCGCTGTTTATGCTGACGTCATCGCACCAGACAGGAGACGAGCGAAGTGGAGTTGAAGTTGGAAACGAAGAAGATGGAATCCTTGAGACCAGAAGGGTCACCTGCGATGGGCTCGCCTGGAAATATAATTATAATTATTAATTAATTATTTATAATAAATTCAACATTTATAAATAATATAATATTTAAATTACATCGCCATTGTGCCAAGACATGGACCTAATACCAGACAAATGAAATAAAAGCGGACGGATTAGTCAAAAGGATAGCAACAACATCATCATCATCAACAATGATTGTTGTTTAAGAACTGTTAATGGATTAAATGGTTACACTAATAAATAATTGTTAACATTCGACGCTCTTTCCCAGCTGGGAGTCGAACACAAAGACGATCGATCGGGCAAAGACAGACCTTGATTATGTGGACAGCCTCTTCTTGGCTCGCTTCCAGTATGTCTCTTCCATTGACCTGGAGAATCAGATCATCGGACTGCAGCCTCCCATCCCAGTCTGCTATTCCCCCGGGAATCTGCACCAATTCGTTTTTTGTCATTTTTTTTTAAAGAACAAATCCATGTTTTCCAGGAAAGCTTTCTGGGACGTGTAGATTGTCTTTGATTCGGAAAGTACTTCGTGAGGTCACAGAAGTGGAAAGACGAGAAAGAGTACAAGTGATTTATGAATGAGCTTAGATGACCGCAAAAGCCGGAGTGAAAAAGCTCGGATTAAATTCGATAATAAGGCGAGCTGTTCCTAGAATCGAGGGTTTTTTTCCCCAAACTCTGATTGTTTCGGAAGCAACAGCTCACATCATTTCTCACGTGAACTGCAATTAACTATTCTTGCCGAGAATGGACTCCTCGAAGGCGGAGATTATAGCCATTATCATCTGTCACAATAAGTGATCAGAAATAAACGATCATAGCCGGACATATTAGAAGCTTTTGTCATCGTCAGCATGAATTATAAATGAAACTCAATTTATTAATATTGCCTGCTGTTGTTGCTAAAATAACAACTCTTCAAAAGAATAAATATGGCATAATATCAGGGCGAAATATTATGCCCAGCGGAAGATATCATAAATTAGGAATGTCTCGGAAGACCCTACAAGAAATATTTTCAAATATAATCAAATTGACAATAAACGAAATTAATAAATAAAATGGCCGAAACAGCGGGGAAAAAAACAACACGAAAGACGCTTAAAAATGAAGTTAGATTTATGAACGGCTAAAGCATTTCTTTTCGCTTTATTTTCTGCGATGCCAAACAGCCATAGAATAGGATCAAAGTGGACAAATTTGCCAGACGCCCAGGCAGGAAGGAGTCAATTTTTTTTTAAATTTATGCCCAGAACCTTCTGCGAATCGAAATGTATAAATTATTTTCCATTTCCAGAATACTGAACACATCTGCGCTTGTAAGCTGGGCGGATGATTCGGAAATTCGCCGGACGTATTTTTATTACTTTTTCGAACGCACCCTCCTTGTTTACAATTAATGGATTTTTATGATGGCGGTGCCGGCGCCGGCGTGATTTTCTTCGCTCCGAAAATGGACGCAATTTTCGAGTTTTTCTCGAATTTTTTCCCAAAGGAATTCACTCCAAGGTGTCTAATTGGATTGATGTCGGAAGCGAGCGCACACGGACGCATCGCTCGGCATTTTCTGAAGGGAGAAATCTGCCTAATATGGAGGCAATCCCATCGAAATATATCCTATCATAACTAGGAGGAGAGGCTGAATCAGAATCTCTTTGAGAGTTGATTTAATAAGAACATGTCGCTACTGTATTGGTCCTCATTTGCAATTTTATGCCCTCACGTCTGAGATGCGGATGTTCTATGCAGAGGGTTTTCATTAACTTTCAGATGAATCTTTCACAGTTGACTCCAGTTTTTTCGTGTTGAATGATAACGACGATGATGATGACGATTACGTCCAGGATTGCGGAGAGACATTTGTGGATAAAATTGGAATTTGACCTGTCAACAAGAAATTTGTTGATCCACTTTGATTTGTTAGGATGATTTTCTTGGAGGGAATCAAATATTTTGAAAATTTTCGAAGACCGGACTCGAATTTTTCGTTAGAAGTTAAAACGGGATTGAAATTGATTCGACAGGAAATTTATGGAATTATAGATGCTTTGGTGGTCCGAGGGGAGGATGGACGGACCGAAGTGGGTGGAGAAGTTGGGATGAGAAATGGTGGAAAGACGGGGATGGATTTGTGATGAACGAAAGAAGAGCAACAAATTGTTGTGGACGAATCCATTGAATTGCAGAAGAGAGAAACAAGTGGCACGCATGACAGATACGTCTGAAGCACTTTCGCATCGATGTTTTCAATGCAAAGCATCCATCCCGAACTGGACCTCGGATCATTCTGCTCTTCATTCATTATTTCTATACATTCTGTACTTATTTCCTCGTACATTTTCAATAAAATTAAGATTTAAATATTATTAACTATAAATTATTACTAATATTTTTCTGGTATATTAAGGCCCCGAGGTATTGCGAGAGTGAAAACGATGAGATATGCCTTTATTGGGAGCTCAAATCAACCGGCGCCATAATGGAATAATTTCGTTCTATGAAGGCATAAATATATTTGTAAATTTGAAAATAAGATTATTTCAATTGCAATATCTTTTAATGGCAAGTTGCCTCTAGAATCGGCAAAAGTTCAAAGATGGTCAAAGCCGAAGGCGGTGAAAATAAGCCGCCATCGTCATCATCACTATCGTCATCATCTTCGTTTTCATCAATCACCATCTTCGTCGTCGTCGTCGTCATCATCGCGACTATCGTCTTCATCGTTATTATCTCAGATGACTACTTGAAAGTTGATTTAAGGTCCGCCACGATTTCGACTCGAGATAGCAGCAAGTGCAGCAGGAGCAGCACCGGCTTCAATGACGACAACGCAGTAATGATCGTGACTTTATAAGTACATGTATGTTAATCATTATCAGTGCAATGCTTAACTCATCAATCGATCCATTAACAGTGATGGTAATTGTTAGCTACAGTAAAGCCAAAGATTTTATTTCTTCCGATTGGCGGATATTTCTGCCATGTCGGAACTTCCGGTTTTTTGTTTGCCAATCATCGACTGCTTGCTGAAGATGATGACGAGGATGGCTACTACGACAGTGACGATGACGACGATGTTGAACGATGATGATGATGATGATGATGACGATGTTGAATGATGGTGATGGTGATGATGATGACGATGTTGAATGATGGTGAAGTAAAGCAATAGAATAAACTAACGATTTCTAGGATGAAAATGCCTTTGAGATGTCTGAAAAGAACAAGAAATAAAAAACAATCATAATACAATTACCAGCATCATCATCGTCATCATCATCGTCATCGTCGTCAACATATTTCCCACGTCGCAGGATCAAAAGGGATTTAAATTCCTCACTTTTTCTGAATGAGTTTTATGCCCAGTTGATTGTCGTCGTGTTTCCTCAGAGTGACGCTGATCGTTTCTGTGGGTCATCATCATCATTATCATCATCATTATCATTATCATCGTCATCACCGTCGATGTGGCTATCACTAACACCATCATCATTATCGATATCATCCTCATCATCGTAACTTTATGGCTTTACATTTTCAATTGCTATGAGTGACTGTAACGATGTCGTCATCTGTGAGGAATTTAAGAAGTTGCTCGTCGTCTCTAGACAACCGAAGTTTGTCACGTGGTCAAAAAGGCATTAATCATTTCCCGCTGAACTTCTGACCTTCGAACTTTTTTATGACCCGTGGATCGATCCGTGAGCCGACCAATTCATTACCGCCTAGTCGGCGAAATCATTATCATTATCATCTGGCTCTGAGTATCATTATCACGATCGGTAGTATCATCGAGACCAGAAGAAGGATGGATGGGCAGGAAACAGAGGTGGCAGGAATAAATGAGCCCTGTATGGGAGCAACATATTTCAAGTGCTGGAGTTATTTATAACCCACATTCAACTACTCGATTTCGGGCTCAGAAACGATGATTTGTAATTTTTCTTACATCAATCAGTTTCATCAACCTGCTTCAACCCCGATCATTAACCCTAACCCTAACCCCTGAGACCAGGCCTAGACTCAATACTAACTATAATAATCGCTAATTCTAACCCTAATATTCAATAACCTGAACCCCAATCCTAAATCTAACTCTAACCCTAATCCTGAAAAAATGGTGAAAATATAGTGATGGTTAAAACCCCTAACCCTAATGCTAACCCTAACACTAACCGTGACCCTGACACTAACCCTAACTTTAACCCTAACCCTAACACTGACCCTAACCCTAACACTAACCCTAACCCTGACACTAACCCCAACTTTAACCGTAACCCTAACCCTAAATCAAGGATCAACCTTAGTAGTAATGTATACAGAAAAGTACCTTGTGAACAATGGTGAAAATATGGTGATGGTGAAAATGGTGATAAATGGTGAAAAATGGTGATGGTGAAAAATGGTGAAAAAATGGTGATGGTGAAAAATGGTGAAAATATGGTGATGGTGAAAAATGGTGGAAAATGGTGAAAAATGGTGAAAAAAATGGTGATGGTGAAAAATGGTGAAAATATGGTGAAGGTGAAAAAATGGTGATGGTGAAAAATGGTGATTAATGGTGGAAAATGGTAAAAAATGGTGATGGTGAAAAATGGTGAAAATATGGTGATGGTGAAAATGGTGAAGAAAATGGTGATGGTGAAAAATGGTGATAAATGGTGAAAAATGGTGAAAATATGGTGATGGTGAAAAATGGTGATAAATGGTGAAAAATGGTGAAAAAATGGTGATGGTGACAAATGGTGAAAATATAGTAATGGTGAAAAATGGTGGAAAATGGTGAAAAATGGTGAAAAAAATGGTGAAAATGGTGAAAAAATGGTTATGGTGAAAAATGGTGAAAAAATGGTGATTGTGATAAATGGTGAAAAATGGTGAAAAAATGGTGATGGTGAAAAATGGTGGAAAATGGTGAAAAATGGTGAAAAAAATGGTGAAAATGGTGAAAAAATGGTTATGGTGAAAAATGGTGAAAAAATGGTGATTGTGATAAATGGTGAAAAATGGTGAAAAAATGGTGATGGTGAAAAATGGTGAAAAATGGTGAAAAATGGTGAAAATATGGTGATGGTGAAAAATGGTGATTAATGGTGGAAAATGGTAAAAAATGGTGATGGTGAAAAATGGTGAAAATATGGTGATGGTGAAAATGGTGAAGAAAATGGTGATGGTGAAAAATGGTGAAGAAAATGGTGATGGTGAAAAATGGTGAAAAAATGGTTATGGTGAAAAATGGTGAAAAAATGGTGATGGAGAAAAATGGTGATAAATGGTGATAAATGGTGAAAAATGGTGAAAAAATGGTGATGGTGAAAAATGTTGAAAATATAGTGATGGTTAAAATCCCTAACCCTAACCCTAATGCTAACCCTAACACTAACCGTGACCCTGACACTAACCCTAATTTTAACCCTAACCCTAACACTGAACCTAACACTAACACTAACCCTAACCCTAACACTAACACTAACCTTAACCCTAACCCTAACCCTAACCCTAACCCTGGAAAATGGTGATGGTGAAAAATGTTGAAAATATAGTGATGGTTAAAATTCCTAACCCTAACCTAATGCTAACCCTAACACTAACCGTGACCCTGACACTAACCCTAACTTTAACCCTAACCCTAGCACTGACACTAACCCCAACTTTAACCGTAACCCTAACCCTAAATCAAGTATCAACCTTCGTAGTAATGTATACAGAAAAGTACCTTGTGAACAATGGTGAAAAATGGTGAAAAAATGGTGATTGTGAAAAATGGTGATAAATGGTGAAAAAATGGTGATGGTGAAAATCACATTTTTTAATTATGACCATTAACGCAACTCATTTAATGATAACCCTGATTCTAAACCTGACCAGAGATCGTCTCTAATGAAGGAATATTATGGTACGTTATGCGATGAATTTAATTATTTTGTCGTAATATTTCTAAAATTAACCATTTTGCATCATAAAAATAGTTGAATTTTTGTGTAAAACCCAAGACGAACAGAAGCAAAATATTTCTTTCTGCTTGGGAGAAAAACTACGAAATGAGGATTCGATTGAAATGTTTCGGTTCAATTAAGGCGGGATTTCCGGGTGCAATGGTTTCTATTTTCGGAGGAAGTGACGTAAGAGCTTTTGGAGTACCTCGTTGCCATTGGAAACGTCCATCAATCACTCACATGAATTGTTTGTTATTCGATTTTTATTTGCAAATAAATTTTCATTAAAATGCAAACCAAATTATTCGTCATTTGGTTTATTATTTCTTCATTATATCTCATAATTTATCATTAATATCATAAATTAAATAATATCATTAATATCATAAATTAAATAATAAACTAGATATATGTAATTAAATAATATTTACATTACAATTATTATTCAATTATGAAATATTCCAGGTTTTTTAAAATGTATTTTGAAGAAGAAACCACATGAAATTGAACTAAACTGAAAAAAATTATCACGTAACGGGAATCAATAACATTAATTATGAATTACTATATTTCGTCAATAATGCAGCTAATGATAACCCTGACACTAACCCTAACCCTAATCTTAATGCTAACCCTAACGCAAACCCTAATCCTTACACTAACCCCAACCCTAACCCTAATGCTAACCCTAACCCTAAACTTAATCTTAACACTAACCCTAACCCTAACCCTAATGCTAACCCTAACGCTAACCCAAACCCTAATCCTAATCCTAACCCAAACCCTAATCTTAATGCTAACCCTAACCCTAATCTTAACGCTAACCCTAACCCTAATGCTAACCCTAACCCTAATCTTAACACTAATACTAACCCTAACCCTAATGCTAACCCTAACCCTAACACAACCCTAACCCTAATCCTAATGCTAACCCTAACCCTAAACCTAGTCTTAACGCTAACCCTAACCCTAATCTTAACACAAACCCTAACCCTAACCTTAACCTTAATCTTAACACTAACCCTAACCCTAATGCTAACCAAAATCCTGATCTTAACACTAACACTAACCCTAACCCTAACACTAACCCTAACCCTAATGCTAACCCAAACCCTAATCCTAATCCTAACACTAACCCTAACTCTAACCCTAATGCTAACCCTAACCCTAATCTTAACACTAACCCTAACCCTAATGCTAACCCAAACCCTAATCCTAATCCTAACCCTAACCCTAACCCTAATTCTAACCCTAACCCTAATCTTAATGCTAACCCTAACCCTAATATTAAAGCTAACCCTAACACAACCCTAAGCATATTCCTGATGCTAACTCTAACTATTAACCCTAAGCTCGTTTCTGATATGTTAATAACCCAACTAACCACGTTTGCAATTGTGTAACCATCAGCTTTCTGCTCATTTACCCTAATCGTAATTGTACTAATAATTAAGCATAATTTCAATAAGAATAATTCAATCGACATTTGTACGGCCTGTAATATGCAAGTGTAACATCTTGCAACAACTCACAACAACTTGCAGCTGCTTTTTTTTGTCGATTTACAAATCTGAACAATTGCATTTTCTAGAGGGAAAAACTTCAAAGAAAAAAAATTATCCTGGAAAACGAAGTATTGCTTTTCTCGGATTGATTGAAAGAATGAGTGGATGAAAGCACGAACGGATGGATGGAATGAACTGACGGATGAGAGTATTGAAGAATGGACGGATGCTGCAAATAACGACAAACACCATTAGGTGCTGCCTTCGCAAGTTTTCTTCAATCCTTAACGGGATTGTGGAACGTTGCCGGTCGAAGCTAATTGCTTTCAGGAGTTATAAAGAGTTCAGGAGTGAACCGGTATTGAGAAAGGAGTGCGGAGGAGTGCAGCAGAGGATTAAATGAATGAATGAATGAATGAAACGGTTTGAGATTGTTTTGTTGGAGTCACGTGCATGGAAAGTGAATGAACTTCCAATCAATGGTTGGCATAAAACTGCCCTCAGCGAGAACTTGAACACGTTTTAAGCAATTTCCAACATCAGCTTCTTTCTTTCCCTCCGAGTGTCGCAAGTGATTGTTAGGTTGCCGCAGCGATGGGGTTAACATCGATCATGATGACGATGACGACGACGATGATGATGAAAATGGTTATGATGACGATTCCAAAAGCGGCGGTGCCAAGGACGACTAATTTTATTTGTCTGATTGGGTTCCGAACAAACAATCCACAACCAATGAGAGGAAGGGAAGTGAATGATAAACAAATAGCCATAACCAATCAGACAAGGGGACTTGGTAAACAATGGAAAAACAAACCCTGTTTGCTCAGCAGAGAGATGTCGCCTTCCTTGCAAATCGTCAGTTGGGTCACGATGCAGGGCCTGCTCAGGGCTCTGACTGCGTCCAGGTGACTAATGGAGGTCAGGTCAACGCCGTTAACCTAATACGAATAATCATGACCTGTGATTAATAATTAAAAATAGTTTTCAATTAAAACATGGTTTATACATTTGTTGTTGCTAAACGTAATGTTATTGTTAAATGTAATGAAGTATTTCCAATGAGTAAATTATGCTCATTTGTCGGGTCGAGGGTTCAAATCTCAGGAAAACCGGACTAAAAGGAAAAGAATTCGAAAGTCTGGATTCCCACACGAGATGAATCCGTTGCGCAGGAGTTTAGAGCTAGGATGGATAGATGGGCGAAGGCAGGGAAGGGTAATGGACAGAGGGTTGGTTGGATGGATGGATGGACAGATAGATGGATGGACGAATGGAGTTGCGCTAACTCAGCAATCCTCAGGGGACTTGGAAAACGTGTTAAGCGTAATGCATCCGAGCAAGCGATTTGCAAAATCCACTCATATCCAGGCTGAACTCTCCAAGGCAATCTGACACGTGACAGACCGGGTCGCGATGACGTCAACGGATTCCAGATGACGTCATTCCGGTTGTTCGGCGGTTTGGTCGAGGTTAGGAAAAGTGGATTTCCAGGATTTCATTTGTTTTGCAAGACGAAGATCCATTTGATTGGATTAAAATGGAAAGGAACATTTCAGAAGACTGGATGGACGAGTAAAGGAGTAGAGTTGTCATCATCGTTATCGTCATCGTCATCGACATCGCCATCATTTTCGCCATTATTGCAATAGCAACGTGAACACGTCACCAAAAGATTCAGTTTGATGCACCAAAAACTTTCCAAAGAAATTCTTCCGAATTAAAAGATGTGCAAAAAAATAATCTTAAATAATCCATTCCATTAATAAGTTTTCTCGGTAGGTATTTTTAGCACTTGTTTAAAAGTAAATTATTAAATTAGCAACAAATTTCACGTAAATGCAACCGAAATAAACATAATTAAATTATTAAAATGTGTTAAAAAATAATATTAGAAAGGCATGAATCATTGATGAACCTCTTGCAAGTCCATTTCTTATTACTGGACTTTGAACGCCTACGACTGTCGTCTGCTTATTAAAGGCGGGAAACTTCGGGACAATTATCACCACGTGCGATTGAAAGTATTATAATAATAATTATTATTATTATTGCACAAGTAAGTTATTAATAATAATAATAATTATTATTATGGTATAATATATTATAATATAATAAAATATATGATAATAATAATAATAATAATGTCCCATAAATGTGCTAATGTATTTTTGAATGTCTTCTATAGCGGGACCTTTATGGGTCTTTTTTCTGGGCCAAAATGATCCCCCAACAGGAATAGGGTCATAACCAGGACAAGTGCTGATCCATGTGAGGTTTGGAATTTTATTTTGAAATTATTATCTTATTATTATTTTTATTTGTTATTCAATATTATTGAATATAAATGTTGATTTAAATTCATTTTTAATCAGTAAATCAATTTAAATTTCGAAAATTTCGGAGTTGATTGCAATAAAAGGCAGAAAGAATTCTCCGTTCTGAAGCC
>CM067534.1:9702500-9737500 GCA_034509925.1 Hirudinaria manillensis
ACCAATAAATAAATAAATAAATAAATATTTATTTAATGTGTCCCAGTTTATGGAATAAATTTTTTATGACAAGTTAAGACTTTCAAAAGTTGCTCAAACTACGCCATGTTGTGATGTTGAAGGTGATGACGACGACGACGACGATGGTGATGTCGTTATGACCTTTTTATCGAAAAGAAGCGCTAGATAAATTGCGTAAATAAATTCCAATAAATTCAGTGAATGAAATATTTTTGCAGAACTTTTGTGAAATTAATATAAATTTATAAATAAAACAGATTTATAAATAAATTAAATAATATTTTATTTATAAATAATTAAATTAAATAAAATTAAGTTAAATAATTATTTTTTTCTGCCGCACGAGTTGATTTCACTGATAATGTTTGTATGTGACAACTATATTAAATACAATTAATGTCAGTTTAAAATGATTATAATATTCATATTTATAATATTAATTTTATTAAATACAAATTATTAATTAATATTAAATAAATATTAATTAATTAATATTAATTAATTAATATTAAATAAATATTAATTAATTAATATTAAATAAATATTAATTAATTAATATTAAATAAATATTAATTAATTTAATAATTAATAATTAATTAATTAATATTAAATAAATATTAATTAATTAATATTAAATAAATATTAATTAATTTAATTAAATCAATAGAAATAAGTCTCAGAAAGTTTCTCAAAGCCTCCATGTTTCCAATTGTTGCACAACTTGGAATAATTTCAATTCAATTTCAATTCAATTTCAATTCTTTTTCTTTTGATTTTGAAATCATTTCCTCGGAATTTAAAATAACTTTAAATAATTCAACCGCATCTTGATTTTATTATTTATTATCACTATTGTTTATTATTATTATTATTAATTTATTATTATTAATTTATTATTATTATTATAAATTTATATTATTATTATTATTATAATTATTAATTTAATTATAATAACAAACAGCCTTGTTGCCGCTTGGATGACCAAACGACTGAAGTCCGCCATTTTGGCAGATTGAGAAAATGTTTCAAGTTACAAGTTCGTGATCAGAAATTCGAAAAATTTTAAAGCGACGACATCGATGACGACGACGACGACGATGGTAATTCGATGAAGCTGATGATGACTACGACGATGGCTATGGCGATGATGATGATGGTGATGAAAACTTTGATGGTGCCAATGATTAACAAATCACAAATCAATTGGATGACAATCATTCAACTACTAAGGACTTATGCAAATTAACCAAGGAATTGATTAATAATTAATTAATCGAATCATGAATATTCATAATCAGTTGACAACCTCGAGTATGTGATCTCCAGGCGCCAGTCTTCCGTCCCTATATGCTGCTCCGTTCTTCAGTACTTCCTGGACAACCACGTTTGGCTGGAATCATCATCGTCATCATCTTCATCATCATCATCATCGTCATCATCTTCATCATCATCATCATCATCACCACCACCATCATCATCATCATCATCGCCATCGCAAGCATGCTGGTCACGTGTCCAGTTAAATCTCATGACCTGAATTGAACCTTTCCGAACAAAAGAATCTCAGATCTCTCGACGACGCTCAAGCGGTCGTCATGGTAACGACGGATGTCATGGTCTGCTTGCGGTTGGAGTTGCTCGTCTTTATGTTGCTCGTCATGGTTTTAGTTTGGCCTGTGACGTCATCTTCACCATCGTCGTCGTCGTCGTCGTCGTTTTTCTTCCTGGATCCAGCGTCTAATATCATTTCAGTTCTCATCTGATCTCATTCTCTGGTCTTCATGTCATCTCCGATGGACGCTCCCCCTCACTCACTCCCTCACCCACCCAACCACCCACTCGACCAACCACCCACCAACCCTACCACCCGCCCAACTACCCACCCGCCCATCCACCCACCAGTTCATTATTCCTACTTCCTTCATGGGGTGTCTTCTTCGAATCGCGTCACGCCTTCCGGAATTGTCGCTGATGACTTATGACGTAATCAATTGACGTCATGCATCGTTGAACATCTAATTAGTGAGACCTGAAGCACAATTCTTTGGGCATCTACGCACAAGGACAGAAGCCAAGAGAAGAAGGCAACCGTGAGTTGAACAGAGTGATACACACAGCGATACACACAGCAATACACACAGCAATACACAGAGTGATACACAAGGCGATACGATGGCAACCAACATTCAAACGTTAAAACGACCAACCAGGGGTGTATCCATGCCACCCACGATGCTAATCCCCAGGCATGAACTTTGACCTTTGTAGATGTGCAAGACGGAAATACGATCCCTCAGATCGATAAACTTTGAGCTGGTAGTTGACGTGGACGTCAGTGATTGGTTGCTCGAGGTTGTCGTGTTGGCGAATGATTGGTTGCTTTCTCCCGCGTGACCCTCGACCTGACCTGAATAAATTGCCGCAAATAGGTCGAGTGAGATGAGCGATTAAACGGGAGCCGATGAAACCAACCGTTGCTATGGGAAGCAACAACAAAACCACAACATTGTTGCTTGTTGTTGTTGTTGTTGTTGTTGTCCTGTTGTTTGTTTCTTTTTCCTCCTCTGCACCTGATTGAAATCAATTGATTGAAATCAATCACTTCGTTGATCAATCGTTTTTCGATGACAGAAGTTTTCACAATGGATTACAATCGATTGCTCGACTGTTGAGGGCCGTTAAAATGAAGACGACGACGACGACGATGATGTGGTGATGACGATGACGATGAAGAGGAGGAGGAGGAGGATCATGGAATGGAGGAAGAACTGGGATTGAATTGGAAGAAGAAAAATAATTTAAAAATCAATTTGTTTCAGTTTAAATGCACTTTTAATTCATTGACGACATTTTTTCTCAAATTTTACTTTTTCAATTTCTTGAAAAAGACTCATTAAAAATGTAATTATCTCGACAACGAGATGGATGGATGGATGGATGGACGGAAGAATGGAAGGAAAGAAGGAAGGCAGGATGGAGGGAGGAGGGAGAGCATGCAAAATGGAAACCGAAACGAAGGAAATCCTCGAATTAAATTTCTTTCACCACTTCAAAATAATGACTATATTTTCTTTCTCACGATTTCATTCATAAATTTTATGGACGGGTTAGGGTTAGGATCGCTTGATATTTAAAAATAAATATCCATTCATTCGCTTGATATTTAAAAATAAATATCCATTCATTCATTCATTCACACATCCATAACACGCATAACACACGCACGCACACGCACACATAAGCACACACCCACCTGCGCATGAGGTGATCCTCGAGGTTGAACCTGGGCAGGACTTCATTGCAATGACCCACGTTGGGACACCTGACCACCATTTTTTCCATGAGGCTATTTTTAGATAAACTATTTTTAGAAAATTCTATTCCAGGTCGATGATTAAAAGTGAAATCAAATTTCAAGAGTCATTTCCTAGATGTCAACCGCTCGCGGGAATTCCCCATGGGAACGAAACCACTTGACCGAAGGGAGTGCTATATAAATAAAATGTTTATAATAATAAATAAATATTATTTAAATAATAATTGTAATTATTTTGTAAGTAATTATTTAGAATATAAATTAACTTTTATTAGAGTTAATGTAATATTCATTCGTTATCGTCCATAAACATCTGATAAATGAACTGCAAGTCTTTCTTGTACGTGCTGAGTCTCTGGCCAAGAGACTTTTAAAGCTTTCCATTCTTTATGTAAAAATATAATTTTTTTAATTATTTATTTTAACGAAATAATTTAAAAAAAAACTTTATTATTTAATATTAAATATTTATTTATATTTTATTTAAATAAATTACTTGATTTAATATAAATGATGTTTTCGTCTTTAAAAACATCAGAAATAAATTTTAAAATTCAGTGATTAAATTCTGTGATGCGGAAATGAGGTGTATTGAAGATGGATCGAATGGAACGAACAGAGTTGACACCTGATGCAACTTCTTATCCATCCATCCGTCCATCCGTCCGTCCATTCATCCATCATGGCTTTCAACTATTTCAAGTGAAAATTCTTTTATTTTTTAAAGTCATCCTTGAAGGGTTGTTTGCACCTCAAAAAAAAAATTTTGAAAATGTCACCAAACTGTCAATGAATTTGCAGATGAATTCCTCGATGGACGGACAAACTGACTAACGAATGAGTGAATGAATGACAAGATATTCTCCTTCTTCGATTGATTGATACTTGTCTCCTCCTCCTCCTCCTCTTCTCTTTCCAGTCGTCAGGTGGAAAGAGAAGGGGAAGGTCACGTGACCTGGCCGGAGGTCAAGGTGCGTCCACGCATGCGCGATTCCGCCCGCGTGAGATTATGCAGAGGAGTCGGTGATGCGCACGTGATCGATGGATTCGGAAACAGAACCTCGGAACGAGATGAAGTTGAGACCTCTTCAGGAAGTAAGAAGTAATTTTTTCCCCTTCGATGCACTCGACTGACCTCAATATGAGCGTGACAGATGTCCCTAGGGTCCGAACCACTCCACCCGCCCAGCAATCCGCGGGACATTAACCACCCCCTCCGAGTATCTTCTCAAACTACCCCTTTCCTAAAAAAAAACTACTCATTTTCGTTCTCCACTAAACGTTCTATCTTTCTTCGATGTGTCAGTTCAGAAAAGGATTCTTTCCCCAGTGGACAGAGGGGATTTCCAAAAAGCTGGGTAGTCATCGAGATTCGAATTCTCCATTAGTTTCACTTTCGACGACCATTTTCGTCGTCGTCGTCATCGCCAGCGTTTTATCATTGTAAATAATTTCGTTCAAAAGAACAAATTAATAAATTATTAAATAATTAATACATTTTAAATAAATTTAAGAATTTAATTAAAAAATGGCGGAAATGCAAATCATTCCAACATTTTCTATTAATTCTTGAATTTTGCACGAAAATCCTGATTAAACTTTCAGCATTCAGGTATTTCCTTAAAATATTGGCATCCATTTGCAGGTCACGTGGTACTCTGAGTTGAGGGAACTTGCTGGGATTTGAACCAACATCCCTGAGTTCGCTTCGCTTTGTATCTGTTTGTCGTTTGTCGTTGTTTGTTTTTGTTGTCGTTTGTTGGTGTTGTTTGTTTTTGTTGTTGTTTGTTGGTGTTGTTTGTTGGATGGATGGATGGATGGATGGATGGATGGATGGATGGATGGATGGATGGATGGATGGATGGATGGATGGATGGATGGATGGATGGATGGATGGATGGATGGATGGATGGATGGATGGATGGATGGATGGATGGATGGATGGATGGATGGATGGATGGATTGATAAATGAATAAACAGATGGAGGGAGGGATGGATGAGCTAGACATCACGTACCGTGCCTAATGGTAGTAAGGTAATGACAGGTTGTTGTTGGAACATAATTTCATTTCCAACGGTTTTCCTGAATAAATGAGCACGTTACGAATTGAAACTTGGAAGGACGAAAGAACCGTCAGACGAACGAATGGATTAACGGATGGACGGATGGATTGACGGATGGATGGACGGATGGATTGACGGATGGATGGACGGATGGATTGACGGATGGATGGACGGATGGTGAAGCAAACGTCAAAGAGTGTTTCATTAGAATTTCCTCACGTATTTATGAAGCTTTTCAATCATTCGCGATAAAATAAGATAGAAAGAAAGTAAGACAAAGATTCAACACGAAACCACTGAAATGCGTCGGCAATAAAGAGATTCACGGACAAGCAGAGTTTAGGCAAACAGTGCAGAACGACCGGGATGCATGGTTGCATCCGGTGGTAACCGATGGGATGCCGGATACTCTGCATCGTCATCATCGTCAACATGGAGCCAAACGGGCAGACGATTATTTACGAGGGATTTTAACCCTTGACCCTTGTCTATTCCTCCATCGTTCGCTCCATCCTTCCATTCCTTTATCCACTCATCCATCCATCCATCCATCCATCCGTCCGTCCATCCATCTGATAAGTTCTTAAGTTTCCTTTTTACCAGAAACTCGGAGATGGAAGATTACATCTGGTTGATCCAGGTGTGTCGGTGTTAAATTGGCCCACGGCGTGGTGTCATGAATATTTATAAGCTCCTAGTGGCATATAAAAAACAGGAAGACTACCAGATAGAGTCAGCCACGGTGTGACAAGGTCAGCTTTTGGGTTTTAAAACCTTTTTTCTAAACTTAATTTAAATCTATTTTAAATCATTTATAAATTAATTTGAATTTATCTAAAATTATTTTTAGGTTAATTTAAAAATTCATCGAGAAAGTTTAATGTTTTTGGTCCAAAGGCGAAGTTCAAGGTCGCAGAATCAGTTTAAACAAACCACCGGATGTCATTGAATTTAAGAAATTATAAATCCAATTAAGCACTGAATATTCTGATTTGATTGGTTATTAATATTTTATAATTATTATTTAATTACCATATTATTGGATTATTCATTTAAAGGGAGTTTTTGGATTTTAAACTCACTTTTCTGTTCACATTATTAGGCATCTTGTTCGTGCCGAGTGGGTTCTAATTGGCCATTTATATTTGGAAACTCGTACGTTTTACGTGACCTGCCGAAAAAGCAGACGTCTTTCGCAAGTAACTTTAAAGGGCGGGAAAATCAACACCTTCAGCGTTGTTGACACGTGGATGGAATTGATGCACGTGATCGCTTGCAATGTATCGCTGCCCGTGATTGGTCGCAATGTGTCACCAAATGCGATTGGTCGGAATGTATCACTGCTTGTGATTGGTTGGAATGCGTCACTACTTGTGATTGGAGGGAATGATCCTCGTCGTCCAATCAGGATGGAATTAATTAGTCAGACACGTTAATACCAACGTGAAACCAATCTGGAAAAGAATCGAACCTATGCTCGTTTCGGATCAATCTAGATGACGACGACGACGATGACGATGACGACGATGATGACGACGATGATGATGGTGATGGTAATTGCAATGTTGATGGCGATATTAAAGGCTTATTATATCTGGCAAAGTGGCCATTTATTATTAAGTGATATTTTCTATTTCTTATTATTTTTAAATTATGACGAGTGACGAATGAGACGATTAGCGTCCACGAAAGATTGAGAACCTTATTATCGCTCATTCCAAGATGCACTCTAGCATGTCGTCGTCATCATCACCATCGTCATCATCATCACTATCGTCATCATCATCGTCATCATCGTCATCGTCATCGTCGTCATCATCATCATCGTCGTCGTCGTCGTCATCATCTTCCGAAGCAGCATCCACAACGGTTTGTTACCTGGGGAAGTAAAATTCCCTTTTTTTGAATTTTAATCCAAAATTTATTGAAAACAAAATTTTATTTTGCAAATTTGGAAAAAATACGAAAGTTGTGAAAGTAATGTGAGTCTTATTTTAGATTCCAGTTTTATTTATAATTCTATTTAAAAGAATATTTCACAAGATTCCGACTTCAGGGTTGTTGTTGTTGTTGTTTGAATACATCTCCATAGCAACAGTTTTTCGGCAAAAATGATGCAAAACAAAGCGATAACATTTATTTGACCCTTTTTAAGAAGTTTATTTATTTTAATGAAATAAATATTATTTTTAATAAAAATTTTATTTTAATGGAATAAACATTAAATCTACTTTTATTCCGACTTTGATTATTTGAAATATTAAAGAGATTAAATGTAAGAAATAAAATATTTTGACGTCATTATTTCAATTAATTCGTTAATTCAAAGACAATTTGTTTTACAAAATAAGTTTTCTTTTAAAATTATTTTAAAATCCATCGTTGTTTACAAAATGTTTTCTGACAAAATATAATTAAAGTCTTTTAAAAATTATAATTTTAAAAATTATTTAAAAATAATTCTTGAAATAAATAATTGCTTCCTTTAAAAGGGAATTAAATTTTCAGAAATGAAATTTAATGCTTCAAAGGAAAGAACACAGAACGAATTACGAGCTCCGTGTAATAAATGAGCTTACTGTAAGAGTCTCAAACGACAGCAACAACAATTATTATATTATTATTATTATTATTATTATTATTATTATTATTATTATTATTATTATTATTATTATTATTATTATTATTATTATTATTATTATTATTATTATTATTGTTATTATTGTTATTAAATACCAATCATGTGAAATAATTTGTTATATAATAATTAATAATAATTTATTATTCCTTCGAGCAAATCAAAAATTGAATTGTCGACTGATATAATATTAAATATAAAAATAAATGCAATCACTTCATAGAAATAAACGAATTTAAAATAATAATAATAATAATAAATACTATTTTAAATACTATTTATGCATTAATAATTATTATAGCTGGTTTAATAGTAATAATAATACTAATAATAATAACAATAATTTGATAAATACTAATAGTCAAGACTAACTTCTTGGGCGATAGAATCATTTCATCTGTTATCTCGAGCATGGACATGGAGTCAATCAACGACTTCCCAAACCGGTCGGCATGGAACCCGTCCATCACTCGCTACAACGAGCCGTGAGGTTCAACGTCCAGACTTTTATACGTCAGTCACTAAGTGATGACGACGACGACGACGACGATGACTGTGATGATGACGACGACGACGATGATGATGAGGATTGTTTTATTTTATTTTCATTTCTAATTTTAAATGATGTTTTAGTTGCTCATTTATATTTCATTATTATTCTAATTATGCTGCTGCTGATGATGATGATGATGATGACGACGACGACGACGATGATGATGATGATGATGATAAGCGATGATAAGGTGGTGATAAGGTGATGATAAGGTGGCAGCCATCATTGGCGCATGCTCAATGGACACCTCGAGTTTCTTTCGTGACTTTCTTTGTAATTCGCTTTCTTTGGAATCATTTCATTTGTGAACATTTTGTGCGAAGTTCAAAATACTATTTATTTTATTTGATAACATTTTAAAATATAATTTATAAATTACTATTTCACCAAATAAATATAACCGGTGGACTATCTCTGATGTCGTAGGATGGGTATCGAACACAAGAGTGTCGTTGTTGTTGTTACTAGCGCACTCTGTGACGCTACCCATTACCACCATCGTCGTCGTCATCGTCGTCATCGTCGTCGTCGTCATCGTCGTCATCGTCATTGTCGTCGTCATCGTCATCATCATCATCATCGTCGTCATCATTACCGGTTATCGGGAATAAGGGCAATGGATGGGAGGAGATATTTCTTCGGATTCAAAGAAGGAAAACTCTTGCGATTCCAATGCAAATTTCCTTTATCAACTCAATCCCCTCTCATCATCATTATCATCACCACCAACTTTGTTATCATCATCATCATCATCATCATTTACGTCATCGCTTTCATCAGCAGTACAACTTGCTTATTAAGAAACAATAATAAATTGATTTCGATGACAGATTTTGATAATCACGGTGATGATGATGATGCTGCTGATGATGATGATGATGGTACTGGTGATGATGACAGTTGAAGCTCAGGAAACGCTATCGTCGTGTTATGGGCGATAATAGGAGACGAAGCACTGACTGCGAGGCAACAAATTGTCTTGTAATTGTCCGAAGAAACTTGTTTTTCATCCCCCACGTATCCATGGTTACGTCGACGACGACGACGACGATGGTGATGATGATGATGATGATGGTGATGATGATGATGACGACATGGACTGAGAAGTCACTAATGCCAGCTGATAGTGTCATTAGGGTGATGGGGTGACCATGAAAGGAGGTCTCCTACAAGGACTGCATGATCACAGGGGTGGCCCAGAGATGGCCCAGAGGTGCTAGAGAATTTCATTTCCAGGCCACCATCGTCGTCGTCGTCGTCGTCACCGTACGCCTCAGGTGAACGGATTCGACGATGAGAATGCATCTCCACCAGTTCGGCATTTTCTCTATTCTCCGCGACGACCTTTTCTGGTCTCCATATGACGTCATCGTCGGATCACGTGACTACGGGATGAGGTACGACTGTGATGATGATGATGATGGTGCCGTTTGGTCTGCAAATAAGAGAAACTTGTCATTAAAATAATAGCAGACGATGGGGACAAACATGGAGCGAGTGAAGAGCAAAGATGCGTGTCAGTGATGGATGGAAGATAGCAATGGATTCGTCCATCTGGAATCCACCTTCACGCCCGAACGACTTCTCCAGGATTTCCTCCAACTTTTCTGGGCGTAGATTTTTGTCGGCAGACGTTTGCAGTTCTTGATGAATTTGAACTCGTGTAACGTTTTGCCGTCGTTTTTGTGTTCTTTTGTAAGATTTGTATTTTGAAGCATCTTCACGCAGAATTGAATTAATAGGATATTTATTTATTTATTTATTTCTTGTTCAGAATTTCTTACAAGAACTGGGAGGCGTTGAACCTCAACAGGGCACCTGATTCTCCTTAAAACCCGAGATTCGCAACAAGAACTTGTAATTGAAAACTGGCATCCATCAGATCTTTTCAACTTCTTTTCAGCTGAAACATGGTTGATGCTTCCATTTTCTTTCGGACGACGACGAGGTAAACACCTGCCCCTAATTCATTGCAAGTAATTTGTAAAAGTTTAGTTTAGTTTATTTTTTTAATCAATTTTAACTTCCATTTCCTGTTTTAAATATCATAGCATTCATTAAAATTAATTATTATTAGAAGTTATTTATAAATAGATTATGGAATCTTCAAATCATTAGGACGTATCCTCGTAGACCTGGCAGAAGTTAAATGAACAGAATTTATTAAAAACTTAGCAAACTAATATAATTTACTACCAAATGAACTGATACTGTATTTATATTTATTACATGTAAATTATTTGTTTATTTGAAATTAATAAATTTTATAATTTGTTATAAATGTATAAATATTACGAAATGAACTTTAACTACCTCGGTTGTCGTTCAAATAGCTATGAAAAAACATTTTATTCGTTAAATTATCGAAAAAGTGATTTCTTTTTTGCCCACGTTTCTTTTATGCCCGACAGGTGTCTCTTTAACGAGCCGTGGAAAATATTTCCACATTCGTGCCCCCAATTTGAACAACGTTTCTGCCATTTGATCAGACGAATGTTTGCCAATAAAGTGCTGATTACGTTCTATTTAACACACAAATGATTTTTAATTTATTTTCATTTCAAGATATTTTTTTGTTGAAATTGCTTTTCAGTCAGATTTCATTACTCAAAAATCTGACCGCGTCGTTGATGTCACGAACAGACAAATATGGCGGATATAAGAGGAGGATCCCAGTACCATAAAATGAGGGAAAATGTTTTTGGAAGCAGATTTAGCCTTTAAGTTGAATATTTACACCGAATTTACATTAAATATTTATAAACATTTAACTTTAAATTGAAAATTTATATTCATTTCCTGGACCTGCCCGTCAAATTTGTCTCCCCAAGGGTTAAGGTTAGATGGTCGGGATCAAAAAGTACATTTCTTCGTAATATTGCCAGTTAGTATTAACGTTAAAGCTTCCAGTTTACGTACTAAAACTTTTAGGGTATCCATTAACGTCGCTACCATTCTCACAATGTTTTAAGCCCTATTCATAAACTGTTTTTCTTTAGAAAACATACGATGAAGAGAAATTCAAAGAGCGTCTTTGTAAATCTTTAAGTAAAAGCAAAAATCCGAGAACAATAAATAATCCTGGTATTCGTGCAAAAGCTTCACGTCGAAACGGAATGTTTTATTTTTTCACTTTTAGAGGCATAAAACAATAACTATTCTCAACCTGGGAAATAATGCTGATTGCAGAAAATACGTGAAATTTGGTCAGTTTGGCATAAACAACTAGAATATTTCTCTTTATTTTCTCCTGTTCCTGAAAAATAATCCATTGATAGTGTTGGAAAGTAGTAGTTTAATTAGGTCCTGGAATCTTAATTGTTTTACAACACGTATTAAATATTACGTTTAAAATTTAAAAAAAAGAGTATTTAATCTTTGGTTTGAATAAAATGATTATCTAATGCAGAAAATTGAAGCCTAGATCAATAAAACGAATTTGTGTGATAACATCCGAATAAAAATATACCAATAGATGAATAAATAAATATTATAATTTTTTATATTGCAATATTTTTCGTCATGTAAATAATATAAAAAAATTATTCGTATCACTTTTAATTTTTTAACGTTTATAGTTGTTACTACGTAGGCTGGCCAATAGGGATCTGCCAACTCCGCCGGTACTGTTGTGCCGCAGTCAAATAAATGTCCTTGTTTATTCTATGAGATTGTACAAAGCTTCATTCTGATACCAACATTTGCCTCGAATATTATAAGCACACTTACGATGTTCGCTCTGACTTTGGTCGTGTTCTCTATCGTAGGGCTTTTCTATACTTCGGGAACACAAGTTACCGAAGAGAATTGTGAAGGTTTGTTATATAAAGATATGTTATAACGATTTTGACTGTGTAATTGGATGACATATTTTGGTGTATTGTTTTGTAGTTTGTGTTAAGTTTCTGACAAAGTTCGTAAGCACGCTGGAAGACAATGTTAAAAGCAGCCCAGGCAAAATTGAAAACGAATTTAGAAAATTCTGTGAAGACGCCAAGGTTCACAAGGATAATCGTTTTGTAAGTGATTGATTTGGAGTAACACTGTAATTGATAGATTTTTAACTAACAGTGAAATAACTTCTAGTGTTATTACGTCGGTGGCTTGAAAGAATCTGCAACTGGAATGTTAGGTGAAATTTCTAAGCCAGTGAGTTGGTCAATGCCCCCTGAGAAAATATGTCAGAAACTCAAGAAGATGGATGCTCAAATATGTGATCTAAAATATGGTCAGTTTTTAGTAGTCTTTTCTTATGCCATATTTTGGCCAATTAACATTCTGATCTTTTACACAGACAAGAAAATTGACCTGGCAAAAGTCGACTTCAACAAACTTAAAGTTGGTGATTTGAAGAAGATTTTGTCTGAATGGGGTGAAACTTGCAGGGGATGTTCTGAGAAGTCCGACTTTGTAAGAATGGTCAAGGATCTCCTTCCAAAATATGCCCCTGAAGCTGTCAGAGATGGGAAAGAATTATAATACCTTCGACTCGTGACTGTAGTTTGTGCGACTGATACCGGATGATTGCGCATTGTTATATGCTTCGTGTCTTCGTATTTATTTACCTGGTAGGAAATTGCTCTCGAAGACCCGTGCCCCTCTCACGTGGATTTTGTTCATTTTCTGGTAAACAAGTAATGGATTCTAGATAATAAGTATCTTATGAAATGCTTTTTGTTTAATTTGTTGTATTGCGGAAAATGGTACCCTCCGGCCAGGCCGGAACGGATTCAACGTGTTCATCTCGGCTCCTTTTTTTGCGGACTTCGTTTTGAGTCGAACGGATCGATGTGCTGCGTGAACAACTGCATTCGCTCGACGACGTCCAATTTTTGCAACCACGTGTTGCCAAGACGACCGTTTTTTTTTGTCGGGATGAGTCATGCTAAAGCAGTTATTGAAGGCCACAATTGCAAATGATGGTCTCAAACAAGGGTAGGAATTGTAGTCGAAGTGGATCCAATGGCCGAGTGCACATGAACAGTATTTGATAAAGGAAATGAGTAGAAAAATGCGCTAACTTCGTGGCCTGGATTGATTCCGGTCGCCATACGTTCGCGACGCCGGTCAATCTTCGTCGACGAAGGCCGCCTCGTCGTTCGTGCGGACACGTGAGCGACTAGTCGTGCACCGTATTTAGTCGGTCTGCAATTTCACCGAAAAGTAATTGAGCATTTTGACTCATGTTTTTTCCTGAAAGATCCTATTTTAGTAATAACTCTCTTTAAAAAAAAGTCCCTCTTTGGTGTGCTTGTTAGGCTCTCAACTTCCTGGGTGTCTCATTTAAGTTAGGCTGAGTAAACACTGTGCTTTCAGAAAAATAACTGCATTCAATTCTGAGAAAAACCTTTAAAATCCAGCATCGTGGGTCATCACGCTTTCTATGCAGAATTGCTAATTGCTACGAGGCCAATTTCACGTCAATTACTGCTATTGATACGTCGCTCTAAAAGTTGTATAACAAGACAAGTTACAGGAGATAAGCTAAGTCAAAAGGTAATTATAAATCACGAACAATCAGTACATTTTATGGAAACCCCATCACCGAGGACAAGTGGAGGAAATGCGTTTTTAAATACAATACGAAACGTCGAATCATTTTACGGATCTCGGACGAACGCCGACCGAGACGTTCCGACTAGAACTTTGAAAGTTTCAAAGTCAAAGATTAATCGTCACCTCGGAAGTCGGTCGCAGGTATTTACTTTGCGGTCACGAGGCATCGAAGCAGACGATTCAGAAGGTCGAGGTCCGATTCATTCGCCTCGAAAGAATGACAGACGATCGGTCGGTCATTTCGTTCGTCGCTTCAATTTGCCAAGATGGAGATGCCAAGGAATTCAAAACAAACTGTTACTTAATTTTCAAGACAATGGACTTTGCATTAACCTCTACTATGAACCATTTTACCTTGCAAGTTTTTATATCGGATTTAATTAATTATTTTTATATTTAATTTAATTAATTAATGTGCAAAACAAAACTATGAAAATTATTTGGAACTTCAGTTGACAGCTCAAGAAAGCTTTCTGTTCATTCTATGATGACCAATCACCAAGGAACACAACAAGATTGAACTCACGACTTTTTGGGATTGCAATATTGTTACAATATTGTTATATACGATATATTGTTACAATATTGTTAGCTAAAATCAAAATGGAATCACATTTAAAGAAGCTTTTTTTCATTTAAGAGGTTTTCATAACGACTTCCTACAATACATACATACATATATATACATATACATACAATGCATATTAACAAGGAATACAAAACGTCTTCGGACGAAGACGATGCGAGGAAGAATTTTGTCGAAGCGTCTGCCGGTCGCTTCCTCTCTCTGAAAGACGAGACGCGTCGTCGGCATTTCCGTGCCTCCGATCGTAAATAAAAACGCGGGGACTTAGGAAATACTTTCGTTGCCGAAACCACTCGGAAGTCTGCGACGCATCTTTGAAAGATGGCTACGACGCGACAGCTACATGATCCTGCTCGAGAGGGCTTGCAGACCCAGATACGTGTAGAGTTTATCCAGCCAGTTCCTATTGTTCGGGGATTTCTCTCTGAAGAATTTCTCAAATGTTTCCTGAAAAGTTAGAAAAACCCTTTAAAAGTATATCTTAAAATAAATAAAATTATCAAATAAATTATTGAAATAGGGAAGTATTGAGATCTAATATTGTAAAATGTCATTAAAAGAATGAGTCATATGTTGAAGCAACGTGAGAACTGCAACATCAACTTGCAACAATATGAGAATCAGGTGATATTGTAAAAATAATAATAATAAATAATAATAATAATAATAAATAATAATAATAAATAATAATAGTAATAATAAATAATAATAATAATAATAATAAATAACCCTTTTGCAACTGCAAACAACAAATGAACAGAGGAAAAACTTTAAATCATAAAATTGTTGATTAAAACATCTTTCTGGAAATTCACAAGCATCATCATCATCATCACCACCACCGTTCTGAATTAACCACAGCCAGCTCATCCCCGTCGCTCGACGATCCCCGTTTAAAGCTCTTTACGTCGATAGAATGGTAAACACGGCCTCGACAAACCGCGGAGGATGCGACCGACGCGTCTCACGTCACGACGGGTTACTACCGATTGATAATTAATACGACGGTTTGAAAACAACCAATGGCATTTTAACAAAACAACTCGAAGCAATTCGTCCTCATCCAAAAGCGTGGATCCCATCTTCGAGTTAACTGCTCTCTGACTGCATTCCAAGGTCTATTCACCTGAGGTGAATTCAGCATTTGGCCTCAAATAATAAGCTGATGTCAGGGAACCCGATGCCAGAGATACGAATACTTTTAAATCATTTACTTTTTTGTGACGTAGACTCCGATCGTTTGCATCGACGTCACGTTTTGTCGTTTATGCTTCTATTCATTTTTATTTATGGATTGATTGATTGATTGAATGAATGGATGAATGAAAATAATAAAAGATTTCTCTACGCTATAATATTTGATGGTTCGATTATTCATTCCTAGGTAATTTAAAAAAAATTGATATTTGTGTGACACTATAAATATTCTTTCAGTGGGCTCAACTTATATTGAAGGCAACTTATTTAAAAGTGAATCGCCACGCAACATTTATTTCTTGTTGGCAGAATAATATTTACCAGCCAACAAGAAGCGACAGTCCTAACACTAAGGCGTCCTGGTTTGACACTGCACGGCCACTTTGAACCTATACAAGAAGGTGCTTTATAAACAAAAATGCTCCATCGAGGCTCTGCAAGAAAACTACATCTACACGTTATCACGGCCCAACATTTCCCACAAATGCTTGTTAAGCCAGGATGGATGTCAACGCATTTAGATAAAGATTTATAGAAATATTATTTTTAAAATTACCTTTATAAATAATAAGCATCTTCTCCCTCTCTTATATATATATATATACATATTTATTTATATATATATACTCTATTAGGATATCCCCTATTAGTCAAATGAAGTGACCCCCTGGCCGAGACGACGATAAACCTACGCGGTATCACGATAAAATATAAATGAATGTTCTCACAAATATTAAAATTCAAGACATTTGCAATCCAAGGTTTGCACGTACTTTGCATCGAGATGGGGGAGAAGGGATTACGGAATAAGTCGAGCACGATAATTACTCGGTCACTTGATAAGGCACGTGATAAGGTATCATCGCCCAATTACACCATAGTCTTGTGCAATTTCACAAATTCTGCAATTAGCTTTGCAGTCTTTTAGATCCAGAACAATTAATACTTTGATTAAATCTATGAATTCTCCTATCCATATCTTCACAAATTCTGCTTCGGCAAACGTATAAGGTGGAGACGTGAAGACTGAAAAGCACGAGGAGAAGATGAGAGTGCACTTAAATGCAGCTGAATAATAAAGTTTTGATAACTAACAAACACTGGCAAGCTTATATTAGCAAGCTATTGTTATTTTTAACGCACAGTCCTTTGAAGTTACAATCATTTACTAGTTGTATTCTAAGGGATTTAACTACATGGATTTTTCCAAACATTTTATAATGCCCAGAATAATTTTAATAATATCTATGCAAGATGGATGCCAAATGCCCTCACACTTTCAAAGTAGCAAACAATTCAATAGAAAGGAAATGATGTACACAAAAAATGTGCACTTAAATAAGCATTTAAATATGTGGATGAATATTTAACGTTAAACAATGCCCCTCTAAGTGTCGGCCTAAAGGAGAGTCCACTCAATTAATGAATGATTCTATTATTTATGGTCTGCCCCAATCATAATCAAAGTGATTTCCAATGAAGGATGCATGCTAATACTTTTACAACAAACAAGGAAACTGATGTCGGAACAACCAACAATTAGCAGATTTTACTATCCTCGTAGAGAAATTGAGAAAAGATGATTTATCTCTTATCCTTGAATGTCCGCCCACATTTGATAATTATCGATTATCATCCAAGCCATCAAATACGTCAACTCTTTAAGGATAATTAGGTCAGCAGATTTTGCACTACTTAAATATTTCGATATTTGATGATGTTAGCTGCCATTAATTCTATCGCCTTCCATTATTAACGTCCACAAAATAACGTTAATGTCTTTAATTATTATTATTATTACCGATATCGTAAGAATATTATCATCGACAAAGTCGTGCTCATGAAGGCCTAGTCAGCGCATCAGCAAGAATAATAGTCTTCTGTCTTCGTAATCATTGTCAGGGCCATCAAGTCCCCTAAATTATTATAAATTATATGCAGCTAATCTGCAGTCCAGGACCTAAGGACCTGGAATGTAGGACAAAAGGTCGAGAGGAACAAAGATCATCCAGGTGAGGTCATTAATCCTCCATCGAATGGCGGAGGAGATCTTAAACAAAGAACTTTTCCCACTGCCGCCTTTAGCTTGACAATATCAAAGGCTCCAAAAGATAACAACGAGGATGATGCATCATGCCCCTTTATGCAACAAAAAAAAACAATTTGGCAAAAGGGAAAGATATTAAGGAGAATTTGGGACTGACAAAGACTAATTTCACTATTCTTATTATTATAAAATTATCGTCATCATCACGTTATTATTATTACGGTGGAGTCACGTTTCGTCATTTGATCGAGTATATATGAAATATGATTAAAAATTGAGTGAATCCAGAAAAATGATTGGCATTGATGAGAAATTTAACATTGCAAAGCAGATGATAAACTGACATATTTATGCAGTGAATTTCACATTTGAGCAAACATTCCAATGCAAAGTTTTAAAGTTCAACATTAAATACAACAAAGGGCTTAAAATTCAGTCACTGCATTCATTCATTCTTTTGACAAGCAGGAATGTCACTTATTTGGTGGGGGCAAAATTCTTGCCTGAAATGGCAACAGTTTTTACGTTTTTTTTCCACACGGGGAGCACCCTACTTTTACCGATGGCCAAATCGTAGAAATAAATTATAAAGTGCCTTCACATCCTGTTAAGGTTATTATTAACAAAGGTACTCAAACAATTGGTTAAATGAGAAATAAAAATTACCATTAATCGTGGGAACACGTAATCGAAAAGATCGTCGCGTCGGGGCCGTCACTGCCCCGCGTTTTGCAACAAAATGCTCGATTTTTCCATGAGTTTAATTTACCTTAAAGAAGGACTTTGTGAACAGCTGAGAAAAACTATTAAAGAAAATAGTTCTGGAAAGGGGCCAATAGAATCAGAACCAAAGCTATTATTATTATTATTGTGTTGCTATCAATGCTGCTGTTGTGAAGCTGGGTGAAATAACAAGTGGTGCAGCGCAGTAACCTCTTTTGAATTACTCAATATGCAAACAACATTCTCACTATATTCAGCCAGCCAACTAAAAACAGCATCATCATCATCAGCAGCAGCAATTGCAAACTCACCAAAAAACTATTTACATTCCCATTCTTAACAACTGTCCTCAAATTAAAATGACTACCTGCCTAAAAATATAAGATGAATCATTTTACCATAATTCCATATGAACTCAGAATGATTTTAGATTTAATGAATTAACAAAAGATATTTTAAAATAATTTTTATCTCCATTCTAAACATTTATATCAAATACAATCTTTGCCAATAGCAAAGTTCTTATGTCAACGAGCTTCCACTTGATTATTGAGATAACTTATTCAACTAGCAGGTAAAAAATCAGACTTCAAACCACATTAAGAAAAGAAAGTGATTTTCAATATAATACACCACTTTATAAGCAGGAAATGGTGTATCAATCAAAGTATTCTGTGAGAACAGCCAACAAAAAGATTTTGGATTCTGCAATTACTTTAAAGATTCTTTAGAATGCAAACATCTAATGGTAACTTACCCATCCTCCTTGTTCGTTGATCCATGTAGAAAAATGTTCGCATGCAAAGGAATTCGTTGCAGATGCAATTTCTTCGAGATTATCTGACTTGTTACAGTCGTCGAGGTGCTGAGCAACGCTCCTCAAGAAGGCGAAGACGGCGACGATTCTGCCCCAGTTGTAATGTTTATCGGTGTGCATCTCTTTGAAGACCCGCGTAAGACATTCTCCGGCTTCGATTTTGTCGAGTTTCTCGATTTCTAATCTCTTGGCCATTCCTTTGAAAACGCGAGGATTATTTTCGTTTAACTCGTCCATCATTCTCTGCAAAGTCTCGAAATAAAGAGACTTGTTCCGTTTAATTCTATCGGGTGGCTGTTTACTGACGCTTTCGACGGTGTTGTATGATAAAAGTTCGTTCGTTAAATTTGTCAGACATATTTGCTCTTGGTACGAATCGACAGAAGTCGACTTCTCGTCCCCACACTGCTGAAGAGGCATAACAAATTGGAACCAAAATAAAAACCTTCCGACTCTCGCCAAAAGCCAAACCGCAAGCCAAATCGATGGGCTCGCTCGCGCTTTTATACCACCATAAACGGCAGTCACATTATTTACAAATTATTTTTACATTATTTGTCGATAACTTTCCAAATTGAATGAATTTGTGTGGTGAATAATTTTGAAAATTCTGACATCCCCAAAACCTTGAAAAAATTATTCAATTTCTTAGTTTGAACACTGACGCCGAGCCACTTTAGCGTTAATTTTAAGTCAAACACAAGACCTGACGGATCAGTTTATTAACATTTGATAAGAAATACTGAAAACGGTCATGCACTAGAAAAATACAGTTGTGCCTCTTGCCACAAATGTCTGGGAAACCTCGCAGCCAAGCACATTCGACGATTGATAGGCGAACCTGCAGAATTTTAATATTTCCAATTTGCAATTCTCTTCACGACCAATTGCAATTTAATTTCAAAAGTTATAGATGTTTGAGAAAACAAAAGTGAATCACTCAAAATAATAACATTAAATAATTATCTTTTGTGGATAAACTCACCATGAAGGTGTTTGAATCTGTCAATCGAATCGGACGACACGTCGTTGTCGGTGCATTCGGGCGTTTGGCCCTTCAGCGAGTTTTCTTCGAGAAAGTTCGACAACAGGATGCAGCTGAGCTCCTGCTCGAGAATGGTCTTGTTGCTAAGCATTTTGAAGCAACAACAGATGAGGGTTGGAAACAAAATTCCAGTCAATTTAGGATCGCTGAAGTATTGGAAAGGTAAAAAACACAACTGCTGCAGAATCGTCGGTGGCTGACCACTCTGGATGATCAACTGATTATCAGCATTGAGGAGGCTGAAGTAACCAATGCAGAGGATGACTTCATGGAGAAGGAGGTCGTAACTACAGCAGTTGCAGTACCACAGCAAGTAACTGGCAATGTGTCGAAACTCCAAAGAAGTCCCCTCGTCTCCAAGAATCGACTGGAATCGAAGAATTTCCCGTAGAATCTCAACACGACGCGATCTTTTTAAAAATAAAAAACCAAAACGGCACCTGAAACGTGGATACGTCGAGGCCCGCCACCCGGTTGAGCATCCGAAAGCCGAGAAACGCGACCTCCAAGGTGTGCTCGGGAAGGCAGGGCGGCGGGTCGTTTCCCCTCGCGGGGGCATCCGAGTGGAGCAGGATGCCGTACATGAGCGACACGATGCCCACCAACCGAGTGACCTTCAGAGTCAAAACGAGTTGCGTGGGATCCTCGACTTTCTTGGATTCCAAAGCCGGGCAAGCCCTAACGCAATTAAAATTCCTCAAATACTTTACGATTCTAAAATAAATTAAGTAAATGGCGATCCATCGAACGAAGGAATACCGACTCCGGTGTCGCTATGCCGACCAGGGACGTGACGAGAACGAGACATTTCCTCAGGAAATCTGCGCCCGAAGCGTCTCCGTCGATGGACCCGCGGATGTTGTCGAAGTAGACCGACATTTTGTCGAGGATTCCGATGCTCACGACGTAACTGTAATCGATGGACGACGTGTTTATTGCAAGGTTTAAGTTAATTGATGTTAACTCATCGTTATAATCGACATAGTTACGGATGTACTTCTAGGATGGCAAATTTCAACAGATAATTCTGAACAGCTACCTAGAAGTTAATTACTTAATCACTCATTCATTAATCACTTCAATAATATAAAATTATGCTTAAAAATTCAAGCCAAGCAGTGGCAAGTTTATTTTAAGAAATATCGGTCGCTCGCATCCCTTCGGTCGCCACGCCCGACAGGTCGTGGGTCGAAATCCCCGAACGACCCCGCATCGAATGTCGTTTACAAAATCGATTTCTTGAAATCGATGCAGCGAGGTCGTCGAGGTCAAACTTGCAAAACACTCGACGATTTTTTACCTGACGACGTCGCAGGCCTGAGCCTCGCAGGCGGAAACCTCTTCCCTTTTGTTTTCACTCGACTTGCCACGAGTCGAAGATTTGAACTTCGATTCGTCTGCGAACGGATTCAAAATGGCGGACAAGAGTTCAACGAGGGAGCCGACAAACTGGTCGTAGATGAGTTTGCATTGGGGACCGGTTTGTTGAATCGAGAAGTCGTCGGGGATCAATGCCTTTTATTTATATTATTTATTATATATATTTATTTTATTTATATATGATTTTTTACAGTCATTTATGTGGAATTAAATTATATCACAACTTCAATAATGTTGGGTAAACAACTGAAACAATCTAATGAACCTACACCCAAATGCTGAGAAATGAGGTCGACCAAGCTGCAGATCTTGTTGCTTAGCAACAGGTATCGACAGGTGTCCGGGCAGTCGAGGCAAGTCGTCCTCAAGACCGACGTGAGGAGGAGAAGCGACCTGAGATCAACGAGAAAGAAGGAACGATTGAACGATCGAACGAATCGTGGTCTTCAAAGTTTCGGAGGTTTTTTACTTGGTGGGAACGAGAGCCGGCAGATCCGTAAGGGGGTGACCTAAAAGTTCCAGGAGTTCGCACAACAGGGTCAGCCCTCCCATGGATTTGAAAGTCGTCTTGTCTGCGGAGACCTTGAGTCGGAGAACCGACGACTTAACGACGCGAACGATAAGACGTGATCGATTTAATAATAGCACATGATCGATTTAGAACCATAGATTTGACAGATTAAGCGAGTGCATCTTACATTTATCATGCAAGTCCAGTGCAAACAGCTGAGTGATGCTATTTATAGTATGCAATCAGTGCTGCATTGCTTTATGGTAATCAATTAACAAGTGCCTTCACATCCTATTTGAATATTTGAAGCACTCAAAACATAGATAGGCTGAAAATGATTATCATTCAAAACATATATATATGCATTAAAAATCAAATATGATAATTATGATAATGATGCTACCAACCTTCTTCTCAAAAATCCTGCCGATCTCCCCGAGGTTTCTATCCAGATTCAAAACCCTGCTTTGAGCCCAGGGACCCGTGCAGGTCGCGTTCATGCATTTTTGTAAATCCTTTGTGGCCTTTTGCATCCTGAAATGTTCAAAAATAGAAAGTACGTCATCTTTTTAAGATCACATGAATTTTTATTGATGAATGGAGATTGTAAAGTGATGTCGTAATATTTTAATAAATAAATAAATAAATTTTAATAAATAAAGTCATCTTTACGATGCTACCGACTTGCTTTTGTGTTGACTTTGGAGGTTCTGACATTTGTCGACCACGGATGCTTCGTATTCGATGCTCCTAATTTTTTCAAAAATAATTCACAGTTTTTAAAAGCTCGCGGAAGAAAAATTCTCGTCTTCCGACCGTCGATCGCACGCACGCACGATTCGTTCGACGAACCTTTGGACCATCCTGAGCTTCAGCTTCTTGCATCTCTTCTTGAAGGCCTTCCGTCGTTCTTTCTCGCGAGCCGCTCGAGGGTCGGGTCTGTCCGGAGGGGCGTCCGAGATGTGTCGCAGGTTGAACTTTTCCTGCGGAAGTCGAGTTCGTTCGACGGAGGACGCGTCGTAGAATCGTCATCGAATGTCGAAAAAAGATGACTCACGACGTCTTGCTGGGAAGGTTGGTTGCCCTGACTGCTGTCGCAGATGGCTTGCTGATGGGTCTTTCCTCTCAAGTGGCTGAGTAGGAAAACCTCAGAGGGAATCTTAAAAAAAATTATTCAGCAAATAGTTGGTTGCAAAATCATTCGACTGCCTGAATGTCTGGAAAGGCTAATATCTAAGATGTCCATTAACGTGGCACGATAACTAGCAACGATATTCTAATCGTCGTTTGCACTCGCTAACACAAAACAACAAATCGATAACGGTCCCATATCGTTCGACATGTTTTCCTCGGCAACGAATCATAATCGATCGAAATGGGAAAAACACGAACGACGTCAGAAGAACGTTTAACTGGGGGACGTCCCTAAAATGCATCGATGCACCGTCGCATCAATGCATCAATGCATCAGACCAGAACCAACCAAAACGTTGCAGACGGAACAAAACTTTTTCTTCTCGTATGGAGCCGGTTTCGGAGGAGCGTCGTTGTTGTCTTCGTTGGAGTGGTGCTGGAGACTCATCCTGAAGGCCTTCTCTTGGATCGCTTCCAGTTTCTCCTTGTGCCTCCTGTCGGACTCGTCTTGCTGCAAAACACGTCTTCGCGTCACGACGGCTTCGATTTGAATTCGTAAAACTTTCACCTTTTGCTGAATTTTCTTCTGCAGTTCTTCGATGTGGGCCTGTTGCTGCTTATTGAGAGCTGCCAGTCTCTCCTCCCTCTCGCGATCTCTCGCTCGAGCCGCCTCTGCCCTTTCCTTTTCTCTTTCCTGCTGCCTTTGCTCGAAGTCCGTCTCCCTCTGCCTCCTCCTGTCCTGCATCTCCTGCAGACGACTCATCCTCTCCGCTTCCAAGGCTTTCCTCCTTTCCTGAAAGAAAGGACACCAATTTATGAATAATAACAACTAATGATTAATAAATAATAATAATAATAATAATAATAATAACAACAACAAATAAGCATGCTGTAAGTTCTGACCTCAGCAGCAGCCTCCTTGGCAGCCTTCTCTTCATGCTTTCTTTGTCTTTCCTCCTACGAAGATGATGAGAATGTCGAGACCACGCAAAAGATTTCGATCGTCGTCGACAACATCATAATCATCACCTGCATGTCTTGGAGTCTTGCTTCGGATTCTTGATGTTTTGCCATGATCTCGTGTCTCTTGTTTTGAGCTTCCAACGTGTTGATGAACGCAATCTCACTCGCCTGCAACGAGACGATCGCCATTTTCATCCACGGTCGAACTTAATTGACCAAAAATTAACGACACTATTAATAATAACAACTTTCAACAACAACAACGACAACAACAATAATGGTGCAAGACGGGCCGAGCGTAAATGCACTTTAACGACCTTAGCATCTTCTTCGTGAGCCTTCCTGACCTTCATTTGCAGTTGAATCTGCCTTTTCTCTTCTGCCCTCTGCAGTTTCTTTTCCATCCGAAACCTGGCCTGATTCAGCAGTTCGTTCTTGAGGGATTGTATTTCCTCGACCTGTACGAGCATCGAGAATTGAATTCAATCCAAGAAGTTCGATTTTAAAATTAATTGCAAATCAATAAACAGAGCCGTCGACAGCATCGATCGTTTAAATGTTTTTGAACGAATTTATTAACCCAAAATTATACTTTTTATTTATTAAATTTATATTTAATTTATTAATCCCAAACCGAAGCATATCGAATTAATAAATAATTCACGAGGTCGGCCTTAAAGAAGGTCGTGCCGACGGACCGACCCAGAAACGAGAAACGCTCCACGACAACCTTCTTCCTCAACATCCTCAAATTCTCCCCTCTCTCCAACAACGTCTTCTCCCTCAACTCCGCAGCTTTCACTTGCTTCTCGTCCAGTTGTCGTTTCGACTCGATGGTCGCCCTGTCGATCGTAAAAAGCATTTTGGAACGAAGGAACGAATAAAAAGAAACGGATGCCGTTCAGTCGCCGGCCCAACGGACCTCGGCGGAGACGTTCGAAAGAATCTCTCGTGATTTTATAAATTAAAAAATTTTTTTAATGATTTCCAAACGAATTACGAACGAATCAACGTCCTCCACCTTTTCCTCGAAGGTGATGACAACTTCTCAAAAACATGAACTAGTCTTCCAGGGGTCCTTGTCTCCTCCATCATTTCTCCCCACGTTCTGTCCTTCCTCGTGGCTACATCCTCTGAAGAATTAATTTATTAAGAAATTAATAAATTAATATGTAACAATATATTTATAATATTATTAATATTACGATGGTTCGATCGATTAGTTTCATTTGATTCCTATGTTATTCAATAATCGTTTGAAACCACTTCAAACGAGTATTTCTTTGTCTTCAAAAACCCTTGTTTCTGTCATGTTTGCAACATCAAACAAATTTAAAAGCAGAAACCTTCGCACGTCTTCGTCGCTCGTTCCCACCATCTTCTCGTCTGCTCTGGGTCGATGTCGTTCGAGTTCTTTGGCGAAGACGATTTAAACGTTTATTTAATCTTCGATGACTTTTTATTAAATTAATTGCACCGAGATTCTCTTTTAAAAAGATTTTGAGAAATTCAACGAATCATTAAATAAAATCGAACGTACCAAATCGATTAACGACGAATAAAAAACGCACCCTCTCGTCCTCCATTTCCTCTCTTTCGATCTCCCGAAGGTAAGTCTTTTCCTCCCGCAAAGCGTTTTCCAGCGCGGCTTCGCTTTCTTCGTCGAGCAAGATGTCGAGTTTGTCTTCCTCTTTCAACACGTCCATGAGAGCCTGTTCAAAAAAGAAAGAAATCGTAGACTCGCGAACTTAAATTTTCATCGAATTTGCAAAACTACGTCGTCGAGTTCCTCGTCGTCCGCTTCGGTCGCGTCCTTCGCTTCCCGAGGAAAAACTTCGCGTTCTCGGAGGCGACCTGGTGGACGGAATTTTCGATCGAGTAAAAATAAAAACTCGTTTCTTTAATTGCAAAACGTCGACACCACCCACTTCCAAATATGGAGTCGGAATTTGGTTCCGCAGCTTTGCCAAAGAAATCGGCGGACGAGGTCGAAGGGGTCCGAAGACCGTCGTCGGGTTCACGAGTTCCGAAGAACGACTTTGCGTCCGTCGGAGTGCCCTGCGAGAGACGCGTTAGAAATGCAGTCGAGATGATAACAACGCATTCGTAACGTTAGAAAGGTATAATATCAGATCGGACGAGGTGCCAAATCGATCGAAATGTTGCTATCGCTTGTTTTAAATCGTGCATGTTGATGATGTCGTTAGTATTTAAAAAAAAAACTATTATCGTGCACGACACACGACGTCAACTTCTGTACCAACTTCGACTCCTGAAGGTGGAGGAACAAACAGAAAGGGGGAAGACGAAGACAACTGCGTGCCCTGACGGGTCGATCCGGACGGGGCTTCGACCGAAGGGATGGAATGAAGGGACTTCGAGTAAAGCACCGGTCGACCTTTTCTATCGGATTGAACGGGTGTCGACGACGTTTTCTGCTTCTGTTTTCCTCCCCTGTGAACGGTTTCCCAGCCTTCCTGGTCCTTGTTAAATCCTAGCTCATAATTTGCAAACAATTCATCAATGCCATGATTTTTAGGAAATTAAGCCAATTTCTTTATAAATTGTGTTACATCTTGCTCTACTTAAAGATTTGTTATTGCCCAAACCAAATTGCCTGTAAATGTTGACCACAAATGCAACACGTTAAAGGTTTTGTATAAATATTATTTTAAAATCTAAATGATTTATATCAATTATAGAACACTGTGTAAAACAATCCTCACCCGAGGGACTTGGCAGATCAACAAGAGAGTTGCTGAGGAATTGAACACCAAAATAATTGATGTCGTTGATGTTGTTGATGTTGTTTGAGTCACCTGCACCAACTTTGTTCAAATTGTTCTCTGCAATGCATTCATTTGCATTTTTAGTCTCAACCTCATCTGACTCCTTTTGAACGGATTCTATTTTTGAATTCAATTCTTTCATATCTTTTGAAGTCCTCTCTTTGTTCAAACTTCTTACTTTGTCTGCCCATGTACTTGGGTTGCTGGTTTTTAAATAATAATGGAAAATGTTTATTAACAAATATATAAAATAAACAAAATAAAGTTTACCAAAATAAATGCAAAAAAAATATTTTTATTCAAAGGAATTGTCTCTAAATATCATCAATGACAACCTCGGATCGGCGAGCAGAAAGGTTACGGTCGCATTTTGAGGAGAGGTCGATTTTGAAACGTTGTCATCCATTTTGAACCCCACGACGTCGTTGTTCGACTTATCTTCGCCAGTCGAACGACTCGCGAAATCAAAACTTTCACAGGAAACAAAGTCGACTTTGTCGTCGACGGAACTGGTGAAAAGCAGCGTTCGAGTTGCTTTGCTACTTTGGGTGGAAGCCTCCTTCTTGTAGCTCATCATCAGGGACTTACTTGGGGATCTCTTTCTCACCTCCCAAGCCAAATTCTTCCTCCTGTAAATAGGTAGCAGAAAGCATGACTCCAAAGCAAATTTAAATAAATAAATAAGATTAAGTAGAATTGTATTGTAAATTCAACCTTGACACAAGTTATGTAAGACATTTTAAGACAACCTTGATCCTTCTCCACCCTTCTCATAATCCTGCATGAGATGAAGCCTCTCTATAAGTGAATTGAAGTCTTGCCTGTATTGATCCAACATCATTATGACTTCCTGCAAATATTTTACATGTTGCTGAGTACCATATCATTTTACTTTTAAATATAATCCAAATCTTGTAACAAAAATGATAATCTCAGTGGTTGAAACATACCTTGCATTCCACCACACTCTCATCACCTTCGCAAGTCTGGTAAATTTCGTCCACTGCTCGATGCAAGTTTTCAAACAGATATGCCCAGTATCTTGCTCTTATATCTTTTTTGCTTGATGTGCTTTGAATCTTCTTTGTGGCTCCACTGACTTTTACAGAATCAGAAAACTTTCTAGAACCAGTCCTACCTTGATCACCATCTTTGTTCTTCTGTTGCCCAACATTTGAACAGCGGAAGGTTGGCGATTGAGGCTGAGAAGTAAAGGACTTCTTTACTGGTGAAGTAGGTCCACATGCTTTCAACGCTGCATTTTTACCTATTTTGTATTTAATAAATTTGAGATTGCAGTCAAATAAGATGGCTTCAAAAATAAATTACAAGACCTGTGTTTTCGAGTGGAACATTCCAAGTTACAAGATTACGTGCTATTCTTCCCTCCTCTTGCACAATTTTCTTTATGCTGTCTGCATTACTATAATTTCTTCTGTTCGACTAGAAAGGGAAACAAATGATTACTTTAAAAAAACTTATAAATTCCCCCTTGACTCTTACTCTTCCGGATGATCTAATTTTATTTTTTGACATCTCTATGCAATTTTCACCGCTTTCTTCGACATGGCTCAAGGCTGAGCTTGAAGATGACGCGCTTTTGATCTGACAATGTGAGTGAAGATGTGTGGATATATTTTGTTTCTTTCTTTTTTGGTCGCTCATTGAAATATTAATTTTCCTAATACTCAACAAATGAGATGAAGAGCCAGACGTGCCGCAAATTAAAACAAAACAGCCAGGAGCCGAAAAAATTAGGATGAGTAAAAGTAAACCGTAAGTCAATTTTTTTGTCAAAAATAGTAGGTAATAAATTGTTGTCTCTAGGATAACATTATATGCATGGCGAAATACTTTTATCGAACATGAAAAATACAATGAAACGAAAATTCAGACGCCGCGCTATTCTCCACAAAACAACTAATCATTAACTTCAAAACCCGACGTGCAAATTTATTTCTCAAAACAAATTATCTTTTCTTGTAAACACAAGCCGCCAATTCTATTTTGGGCAGTCTGTCTCTGCTTGGTGGCCTCTTTGCTTTTTGGAATTCAAACCATACAAACATTTTGTTTGATTCATCCTAAAATTAATTAAAGCAAGTCAAGAAATATCAAAGCATTCCAATCAAATTAAATGCAAACAAACTCTTTTAATCACTGGAAAACCCAATTTGTTCATCTTTCTGACAAATTCTCCAACTTTTTCAAATCTGCTCAACACTTCAGCAACCAAGAGGATTCCACTAAAATTAGTTATCAAAATTTATACAGACCAAAGTGTAAAAAGATCAAATCAACCATTTCCAAAATACGTTATCAACAGCTAAACTTACTTGTCCTTGAGAACTCTGCTAGCTTCACACAAATAATTGACAAAATTTGTCCCCATGAGAGACAAACAGAACACGGCTACATCTACGGATTTGTTTGCGAGTGGCACCTGTCAAGTTGCTTACGAGATATTATTATTGTTATTAATTAAATAATCATTATTGTTATTAATTAAATAATCATTATTGTTATTAATTAAATAATCATTATTGTTATTAATTAAATAATCATTATTGTTATTAATTAAATAATCATTATTGTTATTAATTAAATAATCATTATTGTTATTAATTAAATAATCAATGATCTGCACGATCTCATCCGGTGCCGTAACAAATGGAGATCAAGCAGAATATAAAGGAAAAGCAACAAAACAACGATCAATCCACAACATCAAATGCAGTAAACAATAATTATCAATTTAAACCAGACTTACTTACTTAATGCAAATTATGCTTTGAAAGATTTTACATCAAATACTATTAATAATTGATTGATAGTCTAAAACAAACAGATAAACATTAAATTACGTTTCCATAACAACCTTGGAAATATCGCAAACGGTGACGTGCTCATTGAGAGCCACCAGATCGAACGAGTGAATCCTCTTTCCCTGCACGCTTTGAGCAATCTTTGCTTCCCCACATCCAAAATCTGCAACCACCAGGTTCCCTTCCCTGTAAATGGTAAAATCTTTCTAAGTTCAACAGTGATCGGTACTTTTAAATGTTTGTATGCCAGCCACAGGAGGAGTTCCTTCGTCGGCTTATTTGCTTAAGCTCTACCCTCTGTACTTGCAAGGTTTTAAAGCTAAGAGAACTACATTGCCAATGACAAATTTACTGAGCTAAATGTTACATCAATTTGTGGCCCATAAATTCACAAAAATAACATTTTTCTAAAAGTTGAAAAGTACTAACTTGGAGTTGATGTACTTGATCATGATGTCCACGGGATTTACGGGCCACTTTTCCACTTGTGCCGAATATCCCTCGTGGTAGACCTTAAATGCTTCCTCGTCCTCCTTGAACATATTCATTGCTTCGTGACTCGACATGTTGTACAGGTTCTCGTTGATGTAACGAAACCTGGCAGATGCCAGTTTCTCGATCACCCTATCTCTTAGACTTTTGGCTTTAACTGGTGAGTCTTTGGGCTTTTTTGTGACCGGAAGGTGTTGCGTCTCTTTGCTCTTTTCTGCATTCGTGTTTTTTTCTAAAGCCATCTTTAATTTTTTATAGTTAAATTTGTTCCCTAAATGAGTGTGTTCTGATTGAGATTTTAGTTCAACAAGTGCTTTGGATAGTTTCGAGTGATTTTCTTTCTTCGTTGAATCCGTATCACATTTGCTGTTGGATAACTTTTGTTTCTTTCTTCGAAGACTTTCCTTATTCTCCAATTCTTGAAGCTCTGAATGTTTTCTCTTTTTATTTCTTGTTTTGTCTCTTTTGCCAACTTCAAGTTGTGCTTCAGACTGTTTATTATCAGTCTTTACTTTTGCTGCGACCAATTGGTCTTTGCAATCTTTTGAAATCAACGAAGCATCATCATTAGCAATTATACCCGCAGCTTTTTTCTGTTGTAAATTCAATTCTTTGTATTTGTTTTTAGGCTTTCTTTTCCTCTTCTTATGCAATTTCACATCAACAGTACCATTCAGACTTTGTTCTAGCATGTTCTGGTCCTAAGATATTAATATATGTTTATTTAAACAATCAAAATTATATAAATATTGGAACATTTAGATCACAAACAACACATTTTTCATATCAAGCGATACAATTCGCAATTGCCCCCATATTTTATGGGCTTGAGAATTTGGAAGTTAGCTCCAGAAATAAATAATTGATTCTACCACGTACTTCCAAAGCATCCATTTTTTTCTAAATTCAAAACACCGCTTATGCTTTATTATCGGTCACCCATGTTTACCTAGGTTAATCTAGTAAATAATGTCACTTAATATTTGTTATAATAACTCTTTTATGATTTAAAATATAAATTAAAATATAGCCTAGGCTCCGAAATAAATGGACGCATTTGCGTGAATAATGTTTTCACCGATATTACATTTTTAATTAACGATTTAAGTGGTATTTGATAATTCCGTGATCATTTCTAAGTGTTTTTTTAAAATTAATTTACAATTTTTATTTTGGTTTGCATTTATTAATAATTTTATAGCAACATGTCGCTCAAATTATGGCGATTATTGGAATAAACTGCTTTCCTGTGCAAAAGTGACGCATGAAAATCCTTGTAAAGAAAGACTTACGTGCCTTACTTGATTTCAATCAACGGTAGCTGCTTCCTAATACGAAACATTTTTTGATTAAAACAGTTGCTTTTAATAAACATTTAATGATTCATTTTCGTCTCAATCATTAATTTCAAAACAAAATCCCGAAAATCAACTTAAAAAGCTGTTATTAAACAAAACATTTGCCTTCTTAAGTTATGAAATAAATCTTCTAAAATTAGCATCATACCAAGATTTACGGTCACTTTATTGAAAGTTAATCTTTATAATGTGCAGCTCTTTTGGTAATTGGTAATTGGTAATTGGTAAGTGCCTATGTAAACCCTCCTCCCCTTGAAAGGGATAGGAGCCAAATGTCTCAAACCCCGAATATGACTTTATATGCATTGTATGTCCTTATGATTAAAAGATCAAAAGAAGAAAAAGAATTTTGAAAACCCAAGAGACGAATTCTTTGCGATTAAATGTTTGAACTCATTTTATGTTTTATGTTTAATGGTTCTTTTTATTGAGGACCAGTGTTTGTATATAATTATTTGTTTATATTTATTTGTATATAATTATTTGTTTATATTTATTTGTATATAATTATTTGTTTATATTTATTTGTTAATAATCAACCAATTCAGAACTTCCGGTTTCACGATTAATGATTAATTTCACCATTAATTAGCAAAATGTTTGCAATTAATAATCTTCATCGAATTATGAGTTTCAGACAATGATGATGGTGATGGTGATGGTGATGATGATGTCATCCATTGGAAACTATTAGATATTATATTGGAAAATATTAAACAAGACATTCATGGACATTTCGTCGTAAGTTCAATAATCCAATTCAGTTAATGTGGAGTCGATATATCGAATAAATATCGAGTGGTTATTACTAAGAGTTTTGCAAAGACATGAGCGTGAGAAGAAGAAAAAGCTGATGATGACGACGAGGAGGATGATGTTGTTGTTGTTTTTGTTGTTGATGATGATGACGACGATGATGATTGTGATGGTGATGTTAAAAAATGTGTTTTGTATAAATCTTGGTCGACTAACATTTCAAACACCTCGTTTTGTCATCAGAGACGTTGTGAAGCAGAGTGAGATGATGAAGCTTGAGTGAGGGGATGGAAAGAAGATGACGACGAAGTGAGGGGATGTTGCTCGAGTCCTTGTTGGTGTTGCATGTTGCTTTCATTTCTCGGAAGGTTTCAGTCGCTGACATCAAGAGGTGAGTGGTTAATATTCAAATCACTGGTATGAATATTCAAATCAATTAACTAGTATGAATATTAAAATCAATTAACAGGTATGAATATTAAAATCAATTAACTAGTATGAATATTAATCGACATCATTAACATTGGACGAAATCATTTGTATTCATCAAAATCATTAGAATCGGTGACCGCCATAATTGTTAAAGTTTTGTAATTTTTATTGAATTGCGATGCAATTGTGATTCATACAAGGCCATAGTGATAATACAAGGTATAGATAGTGAATTGGTATTCGTTAATATTAATTAAAACAACTTAATGTCATTAATATTAATTAATTGACCTGATTAACATCGATTGGCGTCATTAATATTAATTAATTGACCTGATTAATATCGATTGGCGCCAGTCGGTCTAATGAACTAATTAATATTAATTGGCCTCATTAGCGCCAACCAATTACAGCTCGATTAATTGGTCATGACTCACGTTAACCAAAACTGTTTTGATTCAGTGCTAACGACCCTACGTCACCATACTTCACTCATTAATATTCATGAAATCCAATTATTGCTACAACATATAATATTATATTGTTATAATATTTATTTTACAACATATAATATTATATTGTTCTAATATAATAACATAGTTGTTGAAATCGAATAATTGTTAATAATATTGTCATCATTACTATTACTAATCTTGCTACTGCCGTTGTTACTTTGTTGTTGTTGTTACTTTGCTGTTGTTGTTGTTGTTGTTGTTGTTGTTGTTGTTATCATTCCATTGTTATTATTACATTGAATCACCTGCTTTTGCATGGTAGTTCATGGAAACGATGAACGTTATTATCGACTAATAATTGTTTAATTATAATTTAATTATAATTATTTACAATTACTTATAATTATTTACAATTACTTATAATTTATTTTAATTACTTATTAATTAATCAAAAACTAACGAATTTAAAAAATAATTTTCTAAAACTATAAATAAATGTATTTATTTGAAAATATATTTGAAAATATATTTGAACAACAAGAGAATTTATTTCTCGAGAAACAAAAAACGATTTGAAAAAGAAGGAAAAGTTGTTGAGCTCAAAATAAGTTGCATTTGTAATGATAATTACGATTATGATGGATTATTTACAGGGATGATGGTGGTGGTGGTGATGATGATGATGATGGTGGTGATGATGATGACGGTGATGATGATGACGGTGGTGATGATGATGATGATGGGGAGTGAGGCCGAAATGGTAGTGATCCGATTGAAGGCATTCAAGCATCAATTCACTCAATCATTCACTCAATCATTCACTCCTTCAATCCACGTCACTCCTTCAATCCACGGTCGGATTCTTAAACTCCTCGGAGTGAACGACCGGTCACGTGATTGCAGGGTCGATCCTGATTGGTCGGCACGGAGAGGTAATGGAGGCTCGTTTCTTTTCGCCGAGGAAATGGAAATGCTGGAGTGCATCATTCCAGGACGTGATGACGACGGTGATGTCGTACATGATGATGATGATGATGATGTCGTACGTGATGATGATGATGATGATGCTTGTTTATTTTTAGCGGATGCACAGTGTACAACGTGGATGACATCAATTAATTAATGTCGTTGTGAATATTGCTGTCGACCATGACATCCAGCTTTTGGTCAAAGTTTCTAACATCATCATCATAACCAAATTAAATAATTTTAAAATATAAATAATTATTTATTATTTCGTCTAAACGGCTATTCTGATCTTTTAGTATATTTAATATATTATTTATTATATTGAATATTAACCAATTAAATACGTTAATTTAATGAAATCGTTAAAAATTG
>CM067534.1:9742500-9895000 GCA_034509925.1 Hirudinaria manillensis
TTCGGGAGAGGTTTATTCGTACGTCGTTGAGCAATATAGTCTTCAAATTGTTGTTAATAATGGCTCCTTAATCTTCCTTGGATTAAGATTATGCAGGAATACGTGCCTCCGTAATCGTGTCGTTATCATAATATATGATCGCAACACGACATCATCATACTTGGCATATTTAGCAAGCATCGTCGTTGTCTTCATCACCACCACCATCAACAACAACAACATCAGCGTCGTCGTCGTCGTCATGGTGAAGAACGAGCACCAGATGTTTCCAATGGCAACAATTGACGTTTTCATTCTCTTCCAAGCAAAACATTTCCTCATTGGCCAATGAATTTGTGAGTGAGTGAGTGAGTGAGTGAGTGAGTGAGTGAGTGAGTGAGTGAGTGAGTGAGTGAGTGAGTGAGTGAGTGAGTGAGTGAGTGAGTGAGTGAGTGAGTGAGTGAGTGAGTGAGTGAGTGAGTGAGTGAGTGAGTGAGTGAGTGAGTGAGTGAGTGAGTGAGTGAGTGAGTGAGTGAGTGAGTGAGTGAGTGAGTGAGTGAGTGAGTGAGTGAGTGAGTGAGTGAGTGAGTGAGTGAGTGAGTGAGTGAGTGAGGCAGAAAATCATTCATCCACATTGAATGATGCTTCATTGCAGATTTAATTAGTCCAGGAATGCCAGGACTGAGATGGATGGATGGATGGATGGAAAGATGGTTGGATGAGCAAAAATTATTATATAATTAAGGATAACAAATATTTAATAGATACGCATGTTTAACATCTGAGATAAATGCACCTTATAAAATAATAATAATAATAATAATAATAATAATAATAAATATAAGCAATACATTCAATATCCACTTGAAACATAAATAAAATATGTTGCTCTATTTTTTTCACGTTAGACCTTTTGGCGATTCTAAAAATAGAACATAAACGTCCTAATGAATATTAATGAAGTCGGCGCATGTTAATGAGGTCGATCAATACCGGCCGTGTACCTCTCTGCTTCGGCTCAATTTTTTTAAAAGGTATTATTTAAGAAATAAATTTGTTTAATTATTATTTATATTACAATATTATTTATATTACAATATTATTTATATTACGTACACATTTTATGCGAAAAAAGCACCTGTGCTGATGCAACAAATACCCACCCTAACCCTAACCCTAACTCTAATAGCACCTGTGCTGATGATACAAAAATAAACAACCTAAACCCAACACCAACCCTAACATGAAATATGCTGATGATACAACAAGAAACAACCTAACCCTAGCCCTAACCATATCCGTGATAGTAACCTCTATCACCATGCCTAACCTTAACCATAACCAAACCCTAAATTTTAATTCAACGAGAAATTCATAAAAATTCCTTAGATTTTATTTTTATTGAATAAATGAGTAAATAATGAAAGAAAATTGGTGACATCAATCAAGAAAGGAGAATATTCATTCCTCCGCTGTCATGCACTCCCCCCTCCATCCATCCGTCCGTCCATCCGTCCATCCATTCAATTGATTATATTTCTTAAATATTTCTGACGTTCACGAATTCATGGAAGTGTTGTTAAATTTTAATAACACTATCACCACCATCATCACCACCATCATCACCACCATCATCGTCGTCGTCGTCAAGGTCATCAAACATGGCGGTCTTTCTGCCCAATCAACTAATTCATGAGCTTTATTCCAATGAGGTTCTTGCTAGAACTTTGGAGGATGATGATGATGATGATGAGGACGATATTGTTGACGATATAGTTATGCCATTACCACCAGGTAGTTGTATGATTTGTTGTTATCTATTGGTTGTTATATGTGCTTGTTTCATAAACTTTCTTGTAATTGGTTGAAATCAATAATGGGTCATCAGGCGTTGAAGTTCATCAATCAATCAATCAATCAATCAATCGATCGATCGATCAATCAATCAATCAATCAATCAATCAATCAATCAATCAATCGATCAATCGATCAATCGATCAATCAATCAATCAATCAATCAATCAATCAATCAATCAATCAATCAATCAATCAATCAATCAATCAATCAATCAATCAATCAATCAACCAACCAACCAATCAACCAACCAACCAACCAATCAACCAACCAACCAACCAACCAACCAACCAACCAACCAACCAACCAACCAACCAACCAACCAACCAATCAATCAATCAATCAATCAATCAGCTTTCGGCCAACAACTCCACCCACTCTTGATGTTTTTCATTCTCTTCGAATGTGATGGAAATCTGATTGGAAGGGTGATGTCATTAGTTGGTTTTGATAATAATGTGCTGACTGCTGGGCTTACGTGATGACGACGATGATGATGATGTGATCATTATTGTTAGTTGGCGTCTAATAACGGAAACTCGGCTTTGAAAAGGCTCGTCTTGTAGCGTGTCTCCAGTCTTTGTCTTGTAGCATCCTTTCAGCATTCAACTGACATGCGCATTGTATCCAGACTGAAATATTTCCTCTGGGATTCCATTACAAGATCTTCATTGGATGAATGAACGAAGGAACGCAAACAAACAACAGAATAAATGATTATTTATGCTCGCTACAGCTATTATCGTCCCCTTGATAATATTTCTGACATTGTCGTCGTCGTCGTCATCACTCTCGTCATCATCGTCGTCGTCGTCATCAGCATCAGCAACATTATTCCGAGGATTCGCTTGCCATTCCAGTAACAAATCTGAGGATATAATCGTCTTAAATGTTTCATTTTGAATAAAAAGGGATTATTTAAAAATAAAATTTATTTTATTAAAATGAAAAGAATTTTCCATGAAATGATGAATGTTATTCGTAAACATTTTCAACTGATTTTGAGGATTTAACGGAAAAATAAATTTAAATTTCGTTAATTAAGGACAATTTCAAAGATATAGTGAGGAAGATACTGCAACGTTATAAAAGCATGCAATTATAATATAAAACATATGAATAATGTTGATAAAATATTCTTTTAATAATAGTTTTAACTACAAATTTAAGAATTTAAATTCCAAATAATTAGAATAGAATTTAAAGTATAAATTGAATTCCAATGACGTTTGAAGGTCGTCGGAGATAATTGGCAGACGACTAAGGATTGGAGTCATTAAGGCGGGAAGTTCTGACCGAGCATGCGCACTTTGGCGTGTAATTTTTTGGCGCCGCGAAAAATAAGGACCTTCTCGTTGTCATGGTGACGGGGACATGTTGGATTCTTTCCTTCCTCGTCATGGAAAAGACGGATGAACGGATGGACGGATGGACGGATGAACGGATGGACGGACGAACGGATGAACGGATTGGCGGATGGACGGATGGATGGATGGATAAATGATAAAATGAAATAATAGCCATTCCAAATTTAGTTACAGGTGACATAAATAGTCCGACCAATGAAATTTTAGCTCGTAGTCCTTTGTTTGCGTGACCTACATAAGTTTCAATTTGGAATGGTGTCAAAATAGTCATGGAATATTATCAAAATATGGGATAAATAAACAATTATGGAATTTAAATTAATTAATAAAATAAATAAATAAAAAAATAGAAAAATATAATCACCATTATCATTATCATCAGCAGAGTGAATGGATGCACTGACGTATCTTCATCGTTAACGTTTAGAAAATGTCAACAATACCTTCTTATAATGGAATCATTAATTGTGAAACAAATTCATAACCAATCAACAACGGATGGATGGATGGACTGGAGGTAAATAAATGAAATGATAAATTGCTATACGAGGCCAAGATTGGTTTATTAAAAACATTTTCGCATACAAATATGGAGGTGTTTGCATTAGCACATACAAACGAATTGTTGTTGTTTATCTTATTACATACAAACGAATTGTTGTTGTTTACCTTAGCACATACAAACGAATTGTTGTTGTTTACCTTAGCACATACAAACGAATTGTTTTTGTTTATCTTATTACATACAAAACTATCGTTGTTTACCTTATTACATACGAAGATGTTTTTATTAAACTAGAAACAAATTCATTCTTTGCTTTCCAGAAAACAATCTCTTTAATTTTTTTTTTAGAATCAAAAGAAGAAACAAATAAAGAGGTCAACGTTGATGACGACGACGACGATGGTCGTATGCCCGTTGTACGCTTGCACTCCATCGAACAACAAGAACTCATCGAGGTTATTAAAGCCAAGTCGTTGCTGAAGCAAAATGCACGCCAAAGAACATCCAGGCAACAACACCAACAACAACAACAACCAGATCATCATCAACACCAGCAGCAGCAGCAACAACAACAACAAGAGTCACTGCTCCTCGCAGACCAACAACGGTTCCATTTACACGGGTTCCGTGTTGCTGATGGAAGCAATTTCGAGGAGGAGATCGGACGTGGTCGATTATTTGATCAACAACGCAACGCAACTTTGCCTCAACCTCAACTCGAGAGACAAGACCGGAAGTAACATCCTGTTCTACGCAGCTTCTGTCGGCGGAATAAGCGATTTGAGCAAGTTGATTGAAGCCGGCTGCAGAGTCGAAAGCGATTACGAAGGTAGGACGGTACTCATGCAAGCGGCTCTCAGTGGCAGGGTGGACACTGCCACCTTCTTGGTTCGTTCCTCCGAAAGCATCGGACTGCAAGTCGAGCAGAGAGACAGCATGGGCAGGAATGCATTCTTTTACGGGTACGACGTCAATCGCTCTTTTAATTTCAATATCGTTTAATAACCAATTTAATTCTAATTATTTATTTATTTGAATTACTTGTTAACTTTGCTTTTGGCATCGTCAATTAGATCTCGATGAACGACGTTTTCTCCTAATTAAACATGAAAATTCTAAGAAATGGGACGGAAAACAAAAAAAAAGGGAAATTGCTAAGAAATTAGTCTCCTCAGGAGGACTTGGACTCGATTAGGTTTCAATGGCAGGGTAGAGGAGGAAAAGGAAGAGGAAGAGGAAGAAGAGGAGGAGGAAGAGGAGGAGGAGGAAGAGGAGGAGGAGGAAGAGGAGGAGGAGGAGGAGGGGATTGTTGTTTGTGAATCGATACTCAATTAGAATCCAAGTCAGTCCAGCACCAATTGTTTTTTTCCAAATGGGATTCACTTTTCATCTGCTGACAGAAGTTGACCATCGAAGGGCTTTCATTGAGATTGATGTGCTGGAATGAAGGACCGAATGAATGTACGAATAAAGGAATGAATGTATGAATGAAGGATGGAACTAATGAATGAATAAAGGAATGAATGAAGGATCGAATGAAGGACAACTAGAGACCCATCGAAACTTTTCAATGGCCATTTAGCCGTCTTCCTGCACTGAAAAGCTTTCCTCTGAGAAATCGTAAACGCTGACGATTGCTTTGCAGGGTGGAAAGCAACAGCCTCGAGATGGTCGAGTACCTCTTCTCCGTCGGCGTGTCCTGCCAGCCGACCGAAGGAAATACCACGGTACTCATGCAGTCGGCACGGGCAGGAAATGACTTAATAACTCGCTTCCTCTTGGAACACCGCGGTCAACTGAACGCAGGCGACATAAATACTTCGGACTTCCGGGGAGAAACGGCACTTTTTTACGCCGTCCAATCCTGTAGCACTTCCGTGGTAGCCATGTTGATTCAAAATGGCGCCGATCCACTCGTAGAGAACGCCGATGGAGTGAACGTCGTGTCCTATTCCATGAATAACGCTCCCCATTGGGTGGCAGTCTCGATACTCGAGGAAGCGATTCCCCTTCTCGAGCGAGTCGCGTGCAAGAGGGAAGGAGTCGATAGAAGCCGAGAGGAGAAGGTAGATTCGAGTCGACATCACTTCGATGAATTTCACGACATGAGCGACATGAGCAGTCGCTGCAGTTCCAGTAGTAGTAGCGGCGTTTGCAGCACTTGCAGTCTTTACAACAACAAGAGCAATTCCAGCAACGACGAACTCTGCGGTTGCTCCGACGAATACAACAACACCAACAATCGAGGTCCGACGAAGATCTTAAGCTTCAACAACGACGAACAGCATAGGAATGAACCTTTCGAGCTCTGTTGCTCTTGCAACCAGGACAACTCGCTCAAATTCTCTCACGATCTCCCCTCCGTTCACAAACGTTCGCTGCCCAACCAATCACGTGTCGACAAGAGAATGGCAGACGTCAAAGTCAACAACGCACGACAAACGACTTGCCATCACTCGGCCGAGTGTCAAATACAAGACTTAAACGACTTCGAAACTCGATCTGGAGCCTCTTCTGACGACCAGAAACTCGACGTGAACCCTCTGCTCGCGAGACTTCTTTGGAGCAAGGACAATAGGAGCAGATCCCTCGTACAGTACTTGATCGAAGCGGGAGAGGCACAGTTGATCACGGCCTACCTCAAGATCCTCGATGGAGATGAAGGTTGCAAGAGAAAGTTGCAGAGCGAGGTCGACGAAACCGGTTGTTCTCTGCTGATGAGCGCCTGCAAAGAACCGCTCGAGGAAGTTTCCAATGAATGCTCGCTCGAACGAAACCGTAACGTAAACGTTACGAATCGAAGGATCGAAACTCAAACGAATCGTCTCGACTTGGTCAAATATCTGGTCGAGGTAATCAGAATCGATCCACATGGCGTCGATAAGAGCAACAGGAATGCTCTTTTTTATGCCGTGGAGTCTGGCAGCCTCCGAGTGACATCGTATCTTCTGCAGAAGATGAAAACCGTCGAAGCGGACAAAACCGGTAGAACCATTCTCATGGTGGCCGTTGCCACCGGCAACCAGCTCGTGGTTTCCGAAATCCTGGCATCGAAATTCGGCGCGGAGCTGCTTACGGCGAGGGACGAAGGAGGTCGAACTGCCTTCCACTTCTGCGCCATGCAGGACTGTTCGGTGCAGTCTGCCGTCATGCTCGACACGTTGTTGAAGTACGAAGAAACACTGAACAAGGAGCGACACGTTTCGCCAAAAGCCGAAGACAAACGAAACTTTCTCGAGAAACCAAACTTTCCAGACTCGACCGACTTCGAAGGTCGCACGCCTCTGATGTACGCTTGTCAGAGCGGCAACAGATCGGCCGTCATGAGACTTCTCAGAACTCCGAACGTCCTTCCAGACAGAAGAGACGCGAGAGGAAGGACTGCCCTCCATCACTGCTTCTCTGGCTCCAACGCCAGCCTCTTTTGCGCCGGCTCTTTGCTCAGACGCAACGTCGACGTCAACGCAATCGACGTCGACGGAGTGACGTGCCTCATGTTGGCCTGCCAGACCTGTTCCGTGACCAACATTCCGGTCATAAGGATGCTCGTAGAATTCGGAGCCGATTCGGTCCTCCAGGATTCGCAGGGCAGGGACTCGTTCGACTATTGTCCACCGTTCAACACTCACTACGTTAAAGCCATTCTCAAGGATAAGACCTGTGAGGATTATTGTTATTATTGTTGTTATTATTATTATTATTATTTTCGATATTTATTTTACGACATGCATCGAGTTAAATTAAACTCGAAATAATTTCCATATTTTCTAAAAATACGAAACTTGTTTCTTTGTAAATTCTTGGAGTTAATTAAATTACGCAGGACTCGAAACTGTCCGAAATTGTCTGAAATTGTCCGAATATATTTTCAAAGGTGCAGTTGAGAGCCTGGCAGAAGCGATAAACTTGCTTAATTCCATTTTAAACTTGCTTAATTCCATTAGAAAATCTTCACGTTCGAAATGCTTCTCAACTTTTCCCTCAAAAAACTCAGTTTCGTCATTTTTCATCAAAATTCCTTCTTTAAAAAGCCGCCATTTTGTAAGTTTAAACATCGAATGTGTGCCTGGAATTCGTGAAATTTCTGGATGACGACGACGACGACGATGTGATGATGATGATGATGATGATGACGATGGGATGATGACGATGATGACCAGCAGCAATTGCACGAACATTTCTTGCTTCCCTAGAAAATTCATAAATAAATAAAATAAATAAATAAATAAATAAATATACAACAACAGAAATGAATTTACGATGTTCGAGATTAACCGATGCTCGTCAACGATGATGATGATGATGATGATTATGGTGATGATGATGATGCAGTTCAGATGATGAATGGACGGGGACGATGACGATGGTGATGGTAGTAACTGAGGTCTTCAATGACGATGAGTCATGTGATGATAATGAAACACGTTGGTTATTAACTTGTACGTCTTAACATGCTGATGATGACGACGATGATGATGATGATGATGACAAAATGACAAGAAACTGCCTCAGCAGCACCAACGCATAAAAACCTAAATCATAGATTTAATGACAATGCCATTACGTAACTAACTTTATCTTCTGAATAATGAAGGATTCCTTGATGACGACCTTAGAATATTCGTTGCTATTATTTTCATTAACCAACAATAATTTGAGGTTTTTCTAAAGATTTCAACGTCAATGAAATTCGTGAAATAATTTTTTGCTCGATGCAGTCGATTCCATGCTCTTGCAATCGAACAATTGCAGAGGATGCAATTGCAGGGAAGCAGCAAATTAACTCGACAATTTCTCCGTTGGGAAATCAAATTCGAGACGATTCTGCAGTCTCTGCCCTTACATTGAGCAGATCATTATCATAACCATGAAAGATTCACAAGAAGGAGGAGTAATTTCTTGGGGGCATAATTCATGCACCCGCATTTACCCTTCATTCATTCATTCGTTCGTTCGTTCATTCATTCATTTGTTTATTTATTTAATTTATTTAATTTATTAAATTTATTATTATCCACTTCCGAATCAATTACTTGTTCGCACCTCGTTTGTCCAAGTGAATGAAATCATAAAAAACAAGACTTCATCATCATCTTCGTTGTCTTCTTCAGCGGCTGATGATCTGTCTGGTCCTCGGCAAACAACATGGCCGACATCGAACATCCGGTTCGCCAGTCACAGAGTTTATTGAAAACCACTAAATTCAAGCTTTTTCGCAACTTTTTTTTCCAAAATTGGAAAAAGGAAGAAAAATAAATTCAATTTCGTTGAATTTATGACAAGCGTCCAATTTCTTATGACGTCCAGACTCGTAAACGCGAAAATTGTTCATTTTCAGGAGACATTTCGGACTAAATTAATTTTTTATTAAAACTTAATTTGCTGATTTATGAGATTTAAATCTCTGGGCATTTCATTAAACTTTCATGCTATGAAATTAATGCAGTAATTGAAATAATACAAGTTTTAAGATGTCCAAAATGAACTTTAACTACGTGTACATATTCATGGTAAATGAAATAAATTGAATCCCCGAGTTATTTGTTAAACAATAGAATCGTTCGTTGAACTGCTGCAGGCATGACAGGATCGGAGAGGGAAGCACTTTGGCAGATGGAACAGCGATTGAATGACGAACTGCACATGAACAGCGTCCTCAGAGGACTCCTCAAGGAAGGCATATTCACGAAGACCTTGAACTTTGAGGTCATGAAGCAGCCACCTGCCGAAAGGGTTCAGAAACTCATCGAAATCCTGGTGACCAGAGGAAGGGCTGCTTTCAGAAAGTTCTGCAAAGTCCTCAGACAGGAAGGACAACTGGACACCTCGTTCGAACTCATGAGGATGGCTTACGTCAAAGAGGCAGAGTTATTCTGGTGAAGGGCATCGACCTTCGACCATTTGAGGTCCACCACTTTACCCCGTGACGTCACGGTTCCCTGCGCTCGGGCGAACAAGAGGGCTTTGATGTAATTTTTCGTCGCTAATTTATATAAACTTAGATCTTCCTAGAGCTATTTTTAGCTGTTAAAGACTTTCCGAATGTTATCGATAGATCGAAAGAAAATAATAACCAACATGGCAACGACCGCGAAACTCGAATCAAAGAGCAAAATATTGGAGGGCCTCATCACAACAGTGTTCATACGTGCCTATTGCAAATTATTTTTAGAAATATCTTGAGTCAATGGACTTTATAGCGTCTCGGAATATCACAGAATTGAAATTCAATTGCTTTCTTAACGTCAGTATTGCTCCGTGTCGTTTGTGGCTGACGATTGTGGATAGATTGAGAGATGGAGCGGACGAAAGAAAGATTGATAATTTCATCATTGACAGATGGAAAGGTGGATGGCTTATTGAACGGATTGAATGCCAGAGGAAATGCGAATTCATTCTGCGCTTCTTACAAACGCTTCGCCGCTAATCTCTTTTTCAAGCATTTTTCAAATTTACCACAAACCACGTTATCATCATCATCATCATCATCATCACCGTCGTCATCACCGTCGTCATCATCGTCGTCATCATCATCATCGCCGTCTCAGATCATTATCAGCGTCACCATTTTCATAGTCATCGACACTGTTTCCTTGAAGTTCTTGAAGAGAAAATATTTTCAACGTTTTAAAAATTTGTCGCAGTTTGCATTGAAATGCATGTAAACGTATTTTTCTTTCAATTTAAAGAATAAAAGTGAAAAATCAGAAAGAAAAATGTTGGAGTTGTGCGAATATTCCGCGGGGACCGCAAGGGTTTCGAGCACCGACCCGACACCCCTCGACTGACAAAATGGATCGTTCCAAACAATTAAATCCATCAGCTCGATCCATTTTCCTGCCTTTTCCATGAATAAATGCTGAACATTTGTTTCGGTGCGCTGCACTGGTTCTGAAAGGAAAACTCGCATCGTGGGTGTGATGAATTGAAGCTGATGACGATGAAGATCAAGACGACGACGTTGGCTGTGCTGGTAATGATGATGATGATGTTCGAGAATGAACATCCACTCTGTATAAATACTTACACCTGGAGACTGTCAAGAGCTGACTGAGATTGAAGACAGGATCTTCTGTAAATGCCACCAATGCTCTACCACTTTGAATAATTCAAATAAATTATTGGGAGGGTCATCATCATCATCAATACCACCGGCACCATCGTCGTGGTCGTCATCATCACGATTGCTATATCACGTGACTCACCAGCGTAGATCGGTCAAGATGAGCATGCTAAGCATAGGTTTGTCACAATTAAACGAAACTTGGATGAGTGCCTATGGTCAATGATGATGATGATGATGATGATGATGATGGTGGTGGTGGTGGTGACGATGGTAACGATATCGCCAGAGAATCATCCACCCATTAACCCATCCATCCATTCATCCGTCCATCCATGACATTACAAAGCTGCAGTAAAAAAAAAGTAAGCCATGTTTAACATGGACAAAGTCCATGAAATTTGCCCAGACACGCGATATTTTGCCTTTTAAAAATCCAAAGAATGCCAAACCTTTTAGGAACGAAGACAAGACAAACGAAATAATTCGGAACTTAAAATCTTTCCAAGACTTTTAGGACCTCCCCCTTAATTTGATTGGATGATGTTCGCATGTTAATTCCTTTCGACAAATCCCGTCTCTGCTCGCTCGGGGCTCGAGAAGCATGTACCCGGATTAGAAACACTAATGCATTGCTAAGCATTTTCATTTTAAATGTTAACTTAAATGACATTATCATTACTATTACTTAGTCGGGGGATCATGCAAGTGGCGTCGCTGCCGATCATCATCATCATCATTGTTATCACCGTCGTCATCATCCTCATCATCGTTTCCCGCAAGCAAACATTCACTCTTCATTTCTCTAAAAATAAATCTGAAAAAGTTAATCTGTCGAAATAAATATTTGAAAAGACGGATATTCCTAGTTGGAAATTCAGTTCATTTTCTCAATTTAAAACTAATAAAATGTTTAAAACGAGCACAAAATATTCTGAAATATTAAACATCCTTTTGACATTTCATTGCGATGATTCCCAGCCTTATCGGCGAACTGTCAACGTGATTCTAGAAGGCAACTATAATCATAATCTCTTACATGTTATTAACAAATTAATTATTAACCAATTAATTAATTTCTAATTATTGTTCCTTTAAGAATCGAACCCCTCGCTTGGACGCCATTTGCTCGGTTTTAAGTCAATAGACGCAACATCACTCGCAACCGTGGATTGTTAATCTTTGCATTGTTAATAATTCCAGATACTTCAATTCATTCATCAATTCATTCATCAATTCATTCATCAATTCATTCATTTCCTTTCAAGTTTTTTTCTTGGAAGTGAAGTCCACGTGCCCCTCTAAAGTACTACTCGTTATTAATTAAGTATTAATTAACTCGTTATTAATCATTAATTAATTAGTAATTAATTCGGTATTAATTATTAACTAAGTATTAACCATTAATTAAGTGTTAATTAACTCGTCATTAATGAATGATTACAAATGGTACCAATTAATTAAATCAAACAAGAAACAATGAAAGTCTAGAAACAAAGACCATCCATCAATCAAAGACAATCGATTGGCAAATGGAAATCAATTAATTAAAACAATTAATCAATTAATTAATTAATTTAATCGATTAATAAAAATTAAAAGCAGGAGACGTGCCGTCGGCTAAAAAGTAAAACGTGTTCGGAACCGATCGAAGGAGACGAGGATGACGACGACGCGGATGCGATGATGATGATGATGACGATGTCGACGTGACGACGACACGGATGCGATGATGATGATGATGACGATGTCGACGTGACGACGACACGGATGCGATGATGATGATGATGACGATGTCGACGTGACGACGACACGGATGCGATGATGATGATGATGATGACGATGTCGACGTGACGACGACACGGATGCGACGATGACGGGCGTCCGAGGAACGGCTCGACTCCTCCGAGTCGAGATTCGAACGTTCGTTTCGACGCGAGAACGAAAAGACCGCCGCCGACGGAGCGACGCGTTCGTCAAGTGATGGCGTTAGCAAGACTGTCGACAAAGGCACGGCATATCTCCGACCGATAACGACGATAGCAGAAAACAAAATCAATAATCACAATAACAATAACAACAACAATAACAATAATAATAATAATAATAATAATAATAATTGTCGACAGATAAGTTGCTAATAGTCAAGTTTCAATAGAATAATGTTTTGAGCTTCACTAAAGCCGTCAATGAATGGGGTTAACGAGTTCCGTGTAAAGATTACAAAAAGATTACAAAAAGACTTCGACGTAAACAATCGTGTTTGAGCTGTAAATCATGGGCCGACAAAAAATACAATTTAAATAATATTACTAATAATTATCGACATTACTAATAATTATTGATAATACTAATAAGCATATAATTTGTGAAACGAGCGTCGATCGCAAAACAACGAAGTCGCCGAAAGCCGCGTCGGAGAATAATTATCGATTAATAATATATTAATTAATTAATAATTAATCGTCGCCCGACGACGGAAAAGAACCGTCGGCACGAACGGGTGCAAACGTTCGTACTAACGTCCGTACTAATGTCCGTACTAACGTTCGTACCGTAGCATTCGTAATTTGTACCGACTTTCGTAAGACGACGAAGGATAAGAGTTGCCATTGCAAGTATAGAATCACAGAGAACCGTAGCAACAAGACACGTCGGTAGATTTTTTTACAACTTTGAAATAAACTAAAAATTTAGAGCGGCCGAATTTTGAACGTCAGGCCACTCGTAGAATGCACTAGAATGCACTAGAATGCACCAGAACGCACCAGAACCGGATCGATCATAAACTCGGCACGAACGAAGTCGAATGCCCCGTCGGATCGTTCTCGAAAGGTGAAGGTCACGAGGTCAAAAATAAATCACGTCGTCGTCAATGACGACCGTTACGTCGACTAAACCAACTAAATAGGCACAGTCAGAAAGATGAAGAGCTACACTGACAGATACAGTAATCGTCATCATCATCATCACAACCACTGCGATCACCATTCAAACCATTCTCGTGAAATATTAAAAAATGTCTTTTTGCGAAAAATATACGCAATCCTCCGTGCGTGCCCGGCGCGCGTATACGACACGAGGCCACTTATAATTTATAATTTCGACCGAGAAACTCAAAACGACGGCACGCGGCCATAAATCCTCCGAGCGGTTGCAAACCCTTCGCGTGGTCGTGCGGTCGCAAACCTCCGAACTCGACGATGACGACGGCCGTCAATTATTGAAATATTTCTGCTAATAATAAATAGAAGCACCTCCTTCGAATAAATAGAAGTTTTGAATCGTGTATGTACAAATCATTAACAAGTTCACAGTGATTCTATTAATGATAATAATAATAATAATAATAATAATAATAATAATAATAATAATAATAATAATAATAATAATAATAATAACAACGATAATCGTCATCATTACCATCGCCGTCGTCATAGAATCTGCAGATAAAACTTCTAGTCTTTCTCTTCCTCGGAGAACATTTTGGATGCAAAGAACAAAAATTCCAAAGAACCCGACGAGAACCGCATCCCCGCGCTTCGAGGCACCCGACCTTTGCACTTCAAGGTACCCGACCTTCGAACCTCGTGCTTCTACGATCGCACGACTCGACTTTGAATTTCAAAACAAATCTTCGAAGGTCGTCTTGTTGTCTTCTCCCGAGGACATGTTCGACCAAAACATGTCGCTCTCCACGTCTGCAAAAAACAAGTCGTAACATAAAAGCATCTCTTTGACGTTTAAGGTTCGAACTGCACGTCGTCAAACGATCTAATTTATAATAATATCATATATTATCGTATTATAATAATTATTATTGTTCTTATTAATAATAATCTCTTGACTTTGTTTGCTCGAATTCTTAACGAGTTCTTAACAACGTTTATTCTTAAAAACATTTGCCTGTAAAGGAGATGCTCTCGAAGACATCCTCTTCTCCTCTTCCTCCTCCTCCTCCTCCTCGATCCGTCGAAACGTCCGCAACTGCAAAAGTTCTGCGTCGTCAACTTCTCCTCCTAAACTTCCAAATATTCCAAACTTCCTACCGTTTTCCGGAACCTTCTTTTCCGCTCCGTCGACCTCGCGTCCCGAATCTTCTCTCGACGTTTCCTCCGAGACTCTTCCGAACGAAGCTTCCCGAGCGGGTTCCCGGATCCTTTCGTCGGAAACGTCCGTCGTCTCGTTTCGTCGTCGCGAGCGAACGTCCGGCCGTTCCTTCCGGAGACGTTCCTCGGTCGGAAACGCGTCGAAAGGATCGAACTGCGGGTCGTTTCCGTCGCTTCCTGGAAGAATTAACGAAGCGATGCGATCCGCGGGATCCGTGAGATCGGCTCCGTGCGTCGCGCCTTCGTCTACGAAGGAAGACGTGACTTCACGACTTCGATTAATTCTTAAACATCCGATAAAATTAGAAAGAAATCCAGAAAACGGATTTTAAAAAACGTTCCGACGAATGGAAACCCACCCCAAGCGGAACGATCGAAAGTTTCGTCGAAGGAGTCGAGTCTGCGACCTTCGGGAATCCCGACGCGATCCCGAGGATTCGACGTTCTCCGATCGGTCGACGGACCGAATGCCTGACGGACGAAGACGTAACGATTAATTAAATAATCGTTAATTAAATATTTCTCTAATTATTTTTTCTAATTTCAATCTTCTCTTCAATATCTAACTGATTCAAAATTCGTTTCCATAAATATCTGCATTCATGTGCCTTTTAAAGCAAGAGATAATTGGATAATTAAGTTTCTGCTATTTAAGCAAATTCGAACATTAATTTTGAAAAAGTTTGGAAGACGACTCGTACCTCTTCTGCAGAGAAATCGAGAAATACTGAATCGGGGTGGATTCTGAGAGCATCGTCGCAGTGGAAAGAGGAGAGGGGTCGTTGTTGATCTGCAGGATGAGAAGAGAAGGTGCAGAAGGAAGCCGATCGATGGTCGGGGCGAGGAACGGACATCTGGGGCTGCGAAGGAAGGGATCGAGGGAGGGCACCGTACTGCAACGTGGAATCGTGGTGCTGGAGTTTTCTTACTTCGAAACTTCCGGTTTGGAACTGCTGCGGCAGGAAAGGACGATTCGCGAACTGGTGGAGTTGCCGATGGCGATACGCACTTCGATGTTGTCGAGGAGGAGGCCTCGCGTGACCGGAATAATTGCCGAACTCGTAGACGCTCGACCCGCAGGAAAGATCCGCCCGAAGGTCGGAAACGTTGCAACAAGACGGGTACTCGGGCGCGAAGTTCGGGACGACCTCGTACTGCGGAACGAAGGAAGGGACGGGATTCGGTCCGCCGTGGCCGGCGAAAGACTGGTGGAGATGCAACTGAGAATGGAAATATTGCCTCTGCTGGTTCGAGTTGCCGGCGACCGTAATTTTCTCCGGCATTTGGTATCCCGCACGACGAGGCCCGTCGCGAGGCAACGTTTGGTAATCGACGGGAGAATAAGGAGATTCGTGCCTCGTGCCGTTCATCGTACGAGTCCATCTCGTTTGGTTCCATCCGCTTTCCGTCCGATACGAAGGCGGAAGCGCTTCTTGTACGGCTCCGAAGTGCAAATGCAGGTTTCCATAAGTCGTCTCTCGTCCCCGGACTTGGAAATGATGAGACTCGACGGCGCATTCGGGTTGCATTCCGAAGTGTCTTTTAGGGTCTCCGAGCATTCGATGATTCTGAAACATCGGTTGCTGTTGCAGTCGATGCTGTTGACCGACTCCGTCGAAAATAGGCGCACGACCCCTCGAGAGGCGAGCATCTGCATGCCAAGGATCGACGGTTCGTTCCAGAGAAAACACTTCCGAATGAAGTCTCTTCCTGGAAATCCTTTCCTGAACGGAAGACGTTCGATGATTTCCATCCGAAACGATCCTTCCGTGATTTTCGCATCCGTTTAAGAACGCGTTCGAATCGACTACCATGTCGTTCCAATCGTTTCCAGGATTCGGAAAGTCAGTTTGCACCCGAAGCCCGGAGTAACCGAATCCGAGGAGGTCGTTCTCCGCGTATCGAATTTCCTTACGGTTGCCGTCGGCTGCCATTTGCCTATCGTCGATCGCACGAGACGTGCAAGGGACCGAATTCACTAAATTCTCACTTACGTTCCCACTCGACGCTTCCGAGACGCGATCGTTCACGATTTCGGTGCCGACGTCGGCAGCGGAAACTTGAAGGAAATTTGAAGTCACGTCGGAGGAAAAAACCTCCTGGCTGTTTTCATCTTGCAAGGCAGGTGAAATTGGAGAATAAGTTGCAGAAAACGGATCCTAAATATGAGGTTAAATAAACAATTTTTAAAGAAAATCAAAATCAATTAAAAAATAAATAATAAAACAAATAACATGTTATTAATAATATTAATTATCGCTTATCATCGAAAGCCGTGAACACGTGCGACGTGCGACTCCTACGCACGATTCCAAATACCTCGTAAGTCGTCAGAGAAACCGGGGACGTCAAAGACGGTTGAGCGATGAACGGCTTGGTACTGCAGACATTCGACGACTGGCCGTTGCTTTTGTTGAGAGCTTCGCAAAATATAAGTCGATTAATGCATATCGATTAACGTACGTCGATTAATGCATATCGAATAACATACGTCGATTGGCACACTAACGTATACGAAATATAAGTCTGCAGACTTCGTCGAAGATACAAGAAACACGAGCAAACTTACCATCAACGACGTTGCAGGACGACCCTCGAGCGTTTGGAAGTTCCGATCCGACCTTTCCGGAAACGTAAAAACCGTCGTTTCCGCGACGATCGCCGCCCGGAATCGAGGACGGATTGGAAAAGGAAACCCGGCGTCCGACGTCCGCTCGAGGAAACTCCTCGAGTCGAGTCTTCTCGGGCAACGAGTCGAAGCGAGAAACGATTCCGACGGAGGCGTCGTCCCCCGAAAATTTGTTTCCGCTCGCACGTTCCGTCGTTTCCCCGCCGTAGAAATCGGGAGAAGAAATCGAGTCTCGTTCGCACGGAGGTCGTTGTCTGAAAGGGTGGAGACTCGCAGAAGGTTTCGCGAGAGGTCGAGTCTCGAGGAACGGATCGCGAACCTCGTCTTTCTTCGAGTCGAATTCCGTTCTCTCCTTCGACTCTTCCGTCTTCTCTATTCCCGTCCGAGAAGGCGAGGAGCGGTTCTCGTTCTGCTTTAAAAGATGAACCATTGGAGTCACCACGGCTATGGAAGAGGCATTTCGAGTCGGAAAAATGGAACAAGAAGAGGCGGAGGCCGCGGCGCATGCAGAGGCGCCGTTCGCGAGCACGTCGTCCGAGGTTCGAGAAAGGAGCTGAGCCAACAAAACGTTCTTACGAGAAGGTCGAATCGGGAAGGTCGAACCGTTTCGGTCCTCGGAAAAAGAAAACGCGGGAGGATTCGACGTCCCGGAAGGATCCGAAGAGACGGAGCGAGGTTCGTGGTTCGTGGAAGGACTCGAGGCCGAATTGTAGCGATCGCCTACGTACGATTTCTCGTCTGAATTCTGAAGAGAAGTAAACGAAGAAGAAGAAGAATTGTTGAAGTAAGTCTTCCCTCTGGAGCTCTGATAAACATCGATTTCTTCTTTTGATTTTTCAAAAGACACCTCGTCCCCCTCTTTTGCATTTGCAGCACTCGATGGGTCCCCTGGATTTAAAGACCCGAAGGCCGCTTCATTTTTTTGAACTTCTCCGTTAGATGCGTCTCGGTAACAGTCGAAATCGAGCGAAAAACCGGGAGACAGAAAATCGTCTTCGATGCCGACGCGGACTCCGGCGTTTCCGGAACCGCCGAAACTTCTGCACGAGTCGCCGGGAAAATATCGGCCTTCGGAATTCTTTTCCACGATCGGAAGGAGTCCGACGTTGTTTTCCGAGCCGCACTTTTCCTCCAGAGCACCGAAGTTCGCCTGAAAAAAAAAACAAACTCTTGACCCGGAATCGCAAAAGGATCGAAAGAAGTCGAAACGTTTCCTTGCCTCGTCCGAAGCGAGAAGCGACTTCAGAAGTTTCGATTGGACCGAAGGCGTCGACACGTTGCTCTTCTCGTTCAACAACTCCTTCGAATGACGGAGTGAAAACATTAAATATTAAATAATTAATAAATAAATAAATCGTCGGGCAAACGACTGCGAAACCTTGAGCAGGACGTTCTGCCTTTCCTTGCAAGCCGCGTTCTCGGAAACGACGTCGCCGACTCTCAGCGCCTCTTCGAGCGACCTCAGTGCAGAAGCACTGCTTTTGTCTCCCGAACGATACATTTTCTTGGGATCTTCGTAGGCCGTCGTTAGACCGTGAAGGGAACGCCGGTTTTCTTTGACGGGTCTCGCGACCTCGAAAACTCCTTCTTCGTTTCCGTTCGTCGCGTTATTGTTTGCAAAACTGTTTTCCAGCTCCTTTTTCAATTGGTTACAAATGCCCCCTGGAAACACCTCCCCAATTGCTGTGCCTTGAGTGAGGAGGGCAAGAACTCTTCCTCCACTTTCAAGGCTTCCATTTCCTTGGCTGTCATCATCTTCGTCTCCTTTGTCTTCGTCTTCTTGACTCAATAATTTCTTCAAGATGATATTCGAATTAGAGCCTCCCCTGTCCATTTTCTTTTCTTCGATTCTTCGAGTCCGCGTTTCCTTTCTTGACCGGTCTCCGATCTTTCCGTCCACGAGAAGGTCCGTCAGGTGGGTTCGGTCGTCCGCCAGGGTTCCTCTAAAATCTGCCCTTTTGAATGCACTGCCTTCGTCGACGTCGTCGGAGGACGAAGCGAACGAAAGAGGTTCGTTAAAATTCCGACGGGGAGGGTTTGCAGGTTTACCGAAGTTTTCGACCGAGGCAAAATCGATCCGAGCAAAATCATTCGTCGGATTATGCTTTGCAACTTCGTCCAAAATCGAATCATCAAAATCCACGCAGAAATCGTCGTTTAGGAAAGAATTGCCTATTTCTGAGGTCTCTGCCAGTAGTTCGTCGAGGAAGGATTGCTCAGAAGCGTTCAAGAAATCGCCGGAACCGCCTAAGTCCAAAAAGTCGTCCGTGGAAGTCGACAACTCGAAGCCGAGTTCTTTCGGGGGGCAAACCCGTCGAGAACCGAAAGCCACAGCGTCCGCGACGAAGCCCCCGTTCTCGGGGGCATAGCGCGTCACATCGTCGACGACGTCGGTCGAGCGTTTGTCGAGAGGGCATGGAGAATAAATTCCGTCTTCGCAGCCCGTGGCAACGGAGCTGGACAGAGGATAGTGCTGCTGACGACGACGACGACGTTGAGTGCTCCAGACGGCCGGAGGGAATCCGTCCCTCTCGAAAGCCTCTCGTTCGATCGCCTCGGACGACTTGGACGTTTGCGAATGCAACCTCGACGAAGCAAAACCCCCGGGGTGGAGTCTCGGCCTCCCCACGGGCCGAGCCGTCGGTCTGTCTCCTCTCCCTCTGGTCTTCGGCGGAAGGCGATCGCTCCCCGAAGTTCCGAAGCCGTGGCGGCCTCTGCCTCCTCTCCAGTGCTGCATGCCTTTGACGGAATCCTCCCCCTCTCCGACGTCGGTTTTGTGATGTCGGTACCCTCCGCCGCAGGATCGGTAGTCGACCGAGGAATCTTCGCCCGACTGCTGCCGATGCCTGCGTCGAAAAGAAAACGACGGAAGGATGCCACGTCGAATTTCGACCGACGTCGTTGAGATTAAAGATTTTAAAAAGCAGTTCGTGCTCGGCTCGTCGCCGGACGATCGTTCAATCGGTCGATTATCCAAAACGTCGTCGACTTCTGCGACACGACTTTTGATTCGTTCGAACCTTATTTTTGATTTGTATCCGGCCTGTCCGATGATCGCCTTCACCAGGCTGGAAGAGGCGGACCCTTTCAATTCGTTGTCGTCGCAACATTCTCTGATTAAAACGATTTAAAATCTAATTCGAACAAATATCATTTATAAAGTCTGAAAATTGAAAATTAAAATCAGTTTACTATTTGGTGCCAGATATTTTGGTTCTTCATAACTTCATAATCCGACGCATTATCGATTAAATAAAAGTAATACCAAAGTCGACCCACTTGACTATGGAATGGGTGGACATGACAAAGTCTAGCTTAGGATTGGCTGGATTCTTAAAAAGCTGGCTTTTTGTTTGTACAAAGACATATTTGTCTTCCTTCAGTTTAAACCTGTAGACACCGCTCGTGTTGGTGCCACTGCTGAGCACTGGAAAAGTACACGTCCACTGTAATCCCTTTTCGATCAACTTTTGCTCACATTTTTACGTATTTAATAGTATATAATAATAATAATAATAATAATAATAATAATAATAATAAAAATAATAATAACAATAAAAATAATAATAATAATAACAATAAAAATAATAATAATAATAATAATAATAATAATAATAATAATCCAGTGTGCAACGTAAAACTGTCAACTTCCAACCTTCCCTGTGATGTTTGAACAGCTGCGGCTTGTCATTCACGTGGCAAAAGTTCTGAATGTTCTGACCAATCAGGTTCGAGAAACCGAAATTGTCAGGATTCAAACCGCTTTGTATGAAAGATTAGGATATTTGTAAGAGACGATCATTTTATTATTTTAATATCATGTATTTAATAATCATTTTATTATTTTAATATCATGTATTTAATAATCATTTTATTATTTTAATATCCTATATTTAATAATTTTAAATTCGAGATTTTAAAAAATATAACAAGTCTTTGTAACAACAATCAAAAATATTCTTTATCGAAAATATCAACAAATGGAAATATTAATTCGACGTCAACAAATATCGATACCAGGTATCCAATATGACTCCTTTGACGTCCTGTTTAGTCGTAAATTGCTCGATTTCGGTCGACGGAACGTCGGGTTTGGGGACCCCGATCCTTCTGGCCACGCAGGCCACCAGTCGGTTACCTGGAAATGGAAATAAATGACGATAATAAAATTTAATCGAACGATACTTTCCGTTAAATTTCATTAAAATTTTGAACGACTGCCTAACGGCTTCCTTCCCCGTCGAGGCGTCGCGAACGTTCGTCATTAAAACCGACAAAGAATCTTTTGAATGTCGATTAATTTTGAATGTACTGCATACCGTGATCGTGATCGGTTTACCTGATAAATTAGACTTGGATTCAAAGGGATACGACTGGATGGTTGTTGTGATCTGCATCCTGTCATAGATGGGTTGACTCTTGCCTTTAGAAACAAATAATTATTATTATTATTATTATTATTATTATTATTATTATTATTATATTAGTAGTATTATTTTAGTACTACAGATGCTATCATTGTTATTACATCTTCATTATAAATAAATTTGTTCAATATTAACTACTCCAGTAACAAAATAATCTTCATTACATTGATTGCCTTCATCAATCCTTTCTATTTCTTACGTAACACTCACGAATATAGTCCTTCTTTTGCTAAATCTGCTTTGAAATTATTTTCTCTACTGTGTTAAGGTCCGAGATTATATACTTCAATACCAGATTCAATTAAGGAGTTAACTTGTTTACATTCTTGCCCCTTTGAGTTATTGTTCTTGTTGTTTAAAAATTGTATAAGTCACAACTAGTGAGAGATGTCTCAGTCGTTTGAGTTTACACGTTTGCGTTATAAATATTACGATTTTCAGGGCTTGCACTTCCTTAAGACTGACCCTATGAGTTTATTTTGCTTGTTTTTAGGTTCATTTGTTTCTTTGTGTTATGTACATAATTGTTTGTTTAATATTGTACATGTTCAATTTGCTATTTGTTCTTTCATTTGCTTTGACACTTTAATAAACTCAAACAAAAAAATAAAAACAAGTTTTAAATGAATGGCAATTATTTTCAAATTCATCATTGGGATAAATACAATAGCACCTAAGCACACCTCACTAGCACCAGCCTATTTACAGAAGACCCACATACCTGGTTGTTTGACGAGCATGCGACAGGTGAACGAAGGACTTTTGCACGACGGATCGAAGACGAGCATCTCGAGGGCCCGATCGAAGAATCCGTGATCCTCGACGTGGATCAAGTTGAAGATGCTGTTCCCTATCAGGTCCTCCTGCGACAGAAGAAACCATTCTTTAGGAGTATTATAAAACCTAACCATGATTCTGTAAAACTTTAATAAGCAATGAAAATAATATGAAAATAATATGAAAATAATATGAAAATAATATGAAACTAATATGCAAACAATATGCAAATAATACGAAAGCAATATGAAAATAATATGAAAATAATACGAAAATAGTTCCTCATTCGAGGTGATGACTTCAAATAATACGAAGAACGACGATTTCGCGTCCGCAAATTCCAAGAGTCCGTCGATCCGTCGCACGCGCGCACGGACGGACGAGCACACGACAGGTGTTAAGCGGCGATAATGGAGGCGGACACGTCTGGAAAGCGTGGCCTCGGAAGGGAGATCGTGACGACGACGAAAATGTTCGAGTCGTCGTCTTTTCTTTTCTACTTTACAAAGCTATCGTTTACTGTGTCGGGCTTTAGTGAGTCGACATTAAGTGCCATTTAACAAATATTAACAAATAATATAAATATAAAATATTAACAAATAATAACAAACATAAGCTCTAAACCAGTAATCCAAAAATTGACTTTCAATTGACATATGAACACAAAATACAAATAAAAATAATTTAATAATAAATAAAAATAATTTAATGACAAATAAATAAATGAAAGTTCCATTTAAAAATATTTCAGCAAAGCTGAAAAGAAGGAGATGTAGTAAATGACCTTAAGCCCAAATCAGTGATAAAAAAATTTGCACTAAAAGTAACCCAAACCATAACCCTAACCCTAACCCTAACCCTAAGTCCAAACCATTGAACAATAAATTTACTTACGAGCGACATTCGAATACAAAATATGGCAATAAATAAACAAATAAATAATTTAAGAATAAACGAACGAACGATTCCGTCCGAACGAAACGTTTCGATCCGACGAAACCTGGCAAACGATTCTTAACGAAACGCTCGGAGACCAAACGGAGAGCGTAATAATGGTCGATATAATAAATAATACCTTGGTGTATATATTATATACAATAATATATATATATATAATAAATAATACCTTGGTGTATATATTATATACAATAATATATATATATATATAATAAATAATACCTTGGTGTATATATTATATACAATAATATATATATATATATAATAAATAATACCTTGGTGTACTTGAGGTACTGAGTAACGTTCTCCGAGATGAACTGAATTTCGTTTCTTTTGTCCACCATGAACAAGAATCCGTCGAGAGCCTGTTGAGTTAAAAGGAGATCTTCTTAAACTTCCACGTTAAACTTCATTGTGTTATAATAATAATTAATAATAATAATAAATAATAATAATTAACAATAATTAATAATAATAATAATAATAATAATTAATAATAATAATAAATAATAATAATTAACAATAATTAATAATAATAATAATAATAATAATAATTAATAATAATTATTATTAATAATAATACTGCAATTATGAAACCAAAACTGAAAGAGCTTCGATTATGTTCCGTTATGACCTAATTATTGCCCATCACGTGATCATCCACAATTAACAACAACAACAACAATTACTTACAACAAAAAACTGAACAACTTGTGCAACATTAAGTCAGAATCACCAAGTCCTTTAAAAAGTATTCGAAGGTTTGCAATTATCCTATATTAACATATTATTATTATTATTATTATTATTATTATTATTATTATTTATTATTATTATTGTTTATTATTATTATTGTTGTTGTTGATAATAGTTATAGTAATTGTTAAATATCATGATGCTATATACATATAAGTACATATAACACTATAATAAATAATTGATGCATCTTTATGTACGTGGTGCTCTACAATGTAATACTTAATGAGAACAGCAACAACCTCCAAGAGTATCATCATCGTCGTCGTCGTCATCGTGATAATCAGATTTTTTTTCAAGTCAATGTTTACATTCAGATTAGGAATAAAACATGGAAAGCAGTCGAATCGAAGCGATCGGATCATCACGATCCATTTCGTGCTTTCTCTCAACATACGCCTAACCAACATAAGGTAACGTATAATAGCCTATCCTTACGTATCCTGGCGTCCGACAAAGTTGATGACGACGACGACGATGTTGTTTACGTTAAAAGAACAAATCGAAACCAGTTGTCTACAAGTTATCTGGCAGCTCACAGGAGATAATAAGTAATATTCCACCCGACTATAATTGACCAATTAAACCAGACGTCATCATCGTTATCATGACCGCCTTAGCAATCACCACCACCAAGCAATACCCAAATCAGCTGTTCAGAACTTCTCACATTTCTTGCACTTTGCTTTAATGAAGAAAATTACACATCCAAGAAATCCATCTTTCTCCCTCCCCCATCCATCCATCCATCCAACCATCCATCCGTCCGTCCGTCCATCCATCCATCCATCACATCATCCATCCATCCATCCATCCATCCATCCATCCATCCATCCATCCATCCATCCATCCACTCACCCATGAAATAAAGTTAAAGTTTCATGCCACTAATCTCACGGAAGCAATTTGTTCAATGCAAACTGCACCATGAAAGCAGTCATTGGGAGCCACAAAGTAGTTAGTTAGTACCAAGTACCAAAGTTACTTTGGCAAAGAATGAAGTTTTTAAAATTACTAATACATCACCTCGAGAAGAAGAGGTCCGATGATGTCGTTGGCCAGTACGGAGGGACTCTTACTGGAGGAGACTTGACTTTGTTGAACAACATCCTGAGATATTTCTTTAAAAATAAAATACATTCATACAAGTTAAAATGCAAAATGGCATTCGAAAACCTGCAATATTTCATTTACGTTTATACATATAAATGACATATATAAATTACATGCAAATAATTTAATTATGATTATTTATTATTATTATTATTATCTTAATTATTTGGAAGAAACTGTTAAGAAATATATAAGTGGAATAACAATGTAATTTTCCATAAACGTCGTCGTCAACTTGGAACGAGGAAGTTCAATGATTGGATGTGAATGTAGCCTCCGACGCTATGCACATGGCGCTATATAAATTAACTATTATTATTATTATTATTATTATTATTATTATTATTATTATTCAGTTCCTGCCACCTCAGCAATCAAAGGAATATCGTCGCCAGTGGACCACGTAGTCTGTCGAGTCCCGTGTATTCAATGCCAGTGACATCATCATCATCATCATCATCGTTGCCATACCCTTCTTAGTATATTTGCTCGACACAGCTTATAATCTAAAGCTCTTTCTCAGGCTCTCGAGACACGAAAATATCGCACTGAAAAGTACACTAGTTCGCCAAAAGCATTATTATTATTATTATTATTAATATTATTATTATTATTATTATTATTATTGCTTTTGCAACGAATGGTAAGAACGAGTGCAGGGAACATCACACCTGAACGAAAGCACATTAAACTCGAAGATTTGCAGTGCCAATAGGATGATAGGAAGCAGCTCGAATAAATTTCACAACGGGCACCGAATGGGTTAAGGACCGAATGGGTAGCGTTCCTTCAAACGGCTATTGAAAACGACAACCGTACAACAAAAGCGTTCGCAACTTCCTCGAAGCATCTCCTTGAGACAATATAAAGTCTAAGCGCCCCTTATAATAGTCAAGCTTATGGACCACAAGTTACGGCGCTATATAAATTCACTCATCATCATCAAAATGACGGTAGGTCGTCCTCGTCGTAGAATGCTGGCAGCGATAGGAACTTAGGAACGACGAAAGAGCTGCTCTGTTGTAATTACATCGTCCAATGTTTCAATTCGTTGAGAGAAAATGGATTCGACTTGGAATTAAGACTTCTGCTGGTCGTCCACGGGCATCCGTGACAACGAGTTCTTCACGCATCGAATCGTAAAGAATAGAAAAAAGAAGACGAAATCGGTTGAAGAAAAAATTTGAATGCCAGTCATTATGGATTAATATCCATAACGTCCACTTGAAATTATCAGCTGCAACCGTTCTTGTCGGGCGATAAATAAATAATTCACAAAAGGCAGAGCAGCAAACCGAAACTTATGGCTCCCCTTGAAAACCAGACGCGTCCGAATATTTATCGGGTTCCCTTTAAATTATCCATCTTTTCAATTGCCTCTAAAAGTGCTTTGGAAAAACCCGTCGAATTGCAGAGTCAATCCAGGGAAATACAAATTTCTCGTCAGCAAATTTTGCAGAATGAAAATAAATCCTTCCGGTCGGTGGCTACAACGTAACGTAATCTATTTTTTTTTAAATAACGATAATCTATTAAATATTCTTTAAAAGATTTAAGCGGTTTATAAATAACAAAAGGAAAAATTAAAAATATTAATTAACTATTTCATCAACTATAAACTGGAAACCCAATTCAAATGGAATTAATTTGATTCATTCAATGTTGTTGTTGTTATTATAAATGTCTTAAATAAACAAATAACGTAAATCAATGAAATAAATCTCGTTTTAGCAACTTAATATCAAATATTAAAAACAAAAACCGAAACTGAAACTCTCCTAAACCCTAAAACTCCAAAACTGGTGAACATCCACCCTCCAATAGATAACGAGTGCTCCGATATGATGCCAAGCGATGTTCACACGTTCATGTGTGTTTAGTCTTGACCATCTTCGTTATGAACAAGACTTTAAACCACTCACACACACACACACACACGTTCACGTCGTAGATCTTAGCTCCGTCTCCAACACCAATTATCATTATCATCGTCATCTGGACCAGAGTGAAGATTACAGGAACTATATTATCATTGATAATTTATCAACCAATTTCGGTGCCCTTTATCTCTTGGAATTTGAATGCCGAACAACACCACAACAACACCACAATAGCACCACAACAATAACGCTGGCAACAGCTAGATAGAAAGATCAGATTTTTGACACGCTGGAATGAAATTAATTTGAATAAATTTAATAATTTCACTTTTAACCAAATGCACGCACATCGAAAACCGTGATCAAACATTTCGACGAAAACGTCGTCAATATTTTATGCTATTCAAATTGCAGCATCCATATTGTGTGTTACGTTCTTGTACATGTTATGTACTTATATTTGTTACGTACTTATATTTGTGAATGTTATGTACTTATGTATGCTGTTAAATACTTCGTTACTCATCCAGTCAATTCATCCTCGATGATATTCAGTTGCTTCGAGCAATGAATCCAAGTGAAGTTTTTTAATGGTCTGATCACGTCTCACATGCACACATAGATAACCAACTAAAAGGACAGAAGATCAACAACAGCAAGCAATCAGCAATAAATCAGATATTAATGGTTAATTGATCAAATCGATTCTTGATTTTCGTGCATCTCGTGGCAAAAAGTCGGACGCTTCGGTCCACAAGGGGACCACGACGTCGACCAACAAAAGCTTTTGTTGACGTTAAAAAGTAAGGGAAATAAACAGAATAAGGAGGGAGTTGATGCAAAAATACGTGAGAAGCGAAAGTGGTAAAATAACTCCGAATAACCCCATTGGCGACTACGAGGCCAGAAAAACCACGCAACGCTACAAGGACACCGAACGCAGCCGAGGATGCGTTAGGATCGTCTGGATGCAACCGACTTTGGAAGACAGGCGCGCGGCCTCAATTTGCGAGTTACGTGGGAGGAACCTTGAAATGAATTTCGCAGCTGCCTACAATCATCTGACCAGCTCTAAGGTTGCTACGTCACTTCGTGCAAAGCGAGACAGACGGAATCGTTTACGCTCCTCTTTCGAGAACAAAGTGGACATCGAAGAAGATAACTTCCATTAGAAGATAAATATCAATAACTTACGAGTAATACCACAATTCCAGGTCATTTTCCAATCATATTGATCACAGACGCACGTGATTCAAAGCCAAGAAACAACTCTGTGAAGCGTGAAAAAATAGTCTTCATAAACTTCGTCAGGGTTAGGTTCCCTGGTTCCACGAAGAGAACTTAATGGCAACTCGGTCGTCATTAGCCACAACGATGATCTCATGCAATTTTCAGGGCACTCATAAGTATCTCATACAAGATTCATTAAGCTTTTAACTCGACCTTGGCAATCAAACATAAACCTCTCTTTAATAACATCGTCGTCGTCGTCATCGGTTTCATGGTATTGCAGGATTGTGACTGCTATTTTTACAATGTGAGACATCAATAAGATGTAGATTTATTTTATTTTAAACCCTGCACCAAACTTATGAGGTGTACTTTTAAAGCAAATCGTGCATTTAAAACGTGATTATCCTTTATGTTCCACGGTGATGATGCATGACGATCGTATTCACCACAGGACAGTCAATGAACGGAAGATGCCCAGAGGAAAGGTACGTCGGTTAGCTTACCGGCACGATACGCGTGCGAAGTATGGATGTTAGGGCTGGAATCGGTGACGTTCGGAGTTAGCCAAGACCCCCCCCCCTGATTCGAGTACGAAGTGAAGCAACGCACAACTAAGGTAATACTAAGGTAAAGGAGAATTAGGCATTATTAGATTTCCTTCTAAGCAAGGAGGCAATGGGTTGCTATGACATCCAGGTGTTATGACATCTTACTGATTAATAATAAGGGGTCTCTCGCCGATTAATAACCCCTTTCACTCTCGGAAATGGATTCGAAAGAGAATGATCTAGTTGCCGGTTTTGATAAACGTTTAATTTTTGGCTCGATTAAATCAATTATTACAGTAATTCGACACTTATTATCAATGCCACAATAATACTTATTTCAAATATTGCTCGAACATATCAAACTCTGAACCATATTTCCACTGCTCCCTTCTCTTCATCCGGAAATATTGCACGGAACGTTGCACGGCACGATGGACGAATTGAAAAATATTTTAGTATTATTTTATCTTTAACAGTTCTGAAGGAGTTATGCTGGTTAATGCTCTTAGTCTTAGCCGACCGACTGCGATAATACGACGACCGTAACGAACACGACGACGGTAACGAAGTGTTAATGGTGGTGTCGAGGATGAAAAGGCAAAGAGAATATCCTGGTTATAATTAAGTACATCCTTTCCTGGTTAATTTTCACCAGGATTCCAAAAGGAAGAGAACCGTGGAATGATCGAAGGTGGATCAAAGGAAACGGATTGGATTGGAAATGGATCAAAGGAAATGGATTGGAAACCTAACGAAGTAAAAGTACAATCCAGAAAATGCTAGGAAATACCCTCTTTGTAGACCGATAATAATTCGTCTTCCGAGCCCGTGTCGGTCACGACCTCTAATAATTATTATCCATCAAAATCCAACAGAAACAAAATGGAATTTTCCCCAGGAAGGATGTAAGAGAAAGCTGTAAAACTTCACCGTCGGTAGAAGAAGACGGCGACACGGCGAGAGTCGAGACAAAATATTGGCAGTTAAAAGGAATCCCCGACTGGGTCCATCAAGAGAGAACGTTTCTCAGTTTCTCTCGACGTCTTCCAATAAAATTCCAATCGTTACGAACGTTCAGAGCCCGAGAACGTTCGCCTAAGAACGAATGCAAATTATGCCGATAACTCGTGACCGTCGGCATATAATTGCAATCTTCTAAATGCAAGGCCGTAGTCAGAACCGTGCCCGCTAAGAATAAATGCTAACGAGGCGAGCTAAGGTTTCCTCACCGCCGCTCTCGGGAAACTTGCAAGCGTCGAGGAAGACCGGCGGACTGGTGCTGCACCTCCGCCCGACCCGATCCTCCTTCTCCCTCGGTTCTCCCGAGAAACTTCCAGACGGCTCGACGTCGTCGAGGGAGCGCCGGCCGTTCGGATCGTCGGGCTTTTCCTCGGGCACCGGTCGCGGTTCGCTAGCGTTCTCGAACCACCGATCGTCGCCTTCGTTCGTCTTTCCGTCCGCTGAGAAGAACCGAGCCACGGCGGGATGTTCGTACGACCCGCCGCCCCCGCAGGTCATGTCCGATATGCTGTCAGAAATGAACTTCACCAACTGCTCCATTCTGCACGGCACTTCTTCTTCTTCAATCTTTTCCGAGTTCCTTCATTCCTCGAACTTTCCTACAAAAGAGACGGTTGGACGTGATCTTAAGATTTTACAAATTCAATCTAAACATACACTTAAGTATCATCGACTAGGCGGCTCTGAATTTTGTTGGATTGGAATCAGTAAATTAATCAATGAAACGAAGAGACAAATAAGTGGCTGTGATGTTGCAGCCTTTTCCATCCATATCTTCATCCATCACTCCACACGTGCACCGCACGAACATCGAGCCCGGCCGGAATACGCGGCCTGCCGCAACGCGCCGATCGGATAGCTCAGATAGCCGGTGCGTGCAAGAGCAAAATATGAGGCTGAAAAATTTAATAAATTCAGGTATCAAAAATAGGATGACAAGCACAACATTTCTAGCATTCTAGAATTGTTTATTAATGTAAAAGTTTTAATCAAATTAAAGTTTATTTCATTTTATATTTTAGAAAATTAATATAATTGTGAACCTCATCCAGTAATTCTTAGATATACAACATCGATGATACAAACAAAGCATTCGACGTGCATTTGAAATTCATGCCACAATTCACAGGAGTCATAATTCAGTCTGCATTCATAATGGACGACGTGCATTCATAATGGACGACGTGCATTCTCCAGGCAGAGGACAGACAGGAAATTATTCCTGAGAGCTTGGCGCCATTCTCGTTAAGCACTTGTTAGCAGGGATGTGCTCGGATATGCGGATATGTGCGCAGACAGAAGAATCGGTCAAGGTAGGAAGCCTCACGTGAGGAAGCAAGTGAGACCGTGGCGAGCAATTTATTGAGCTCGGGGCTCATCTGATCTTTTGTGCAGGTCGGCATTGTTATCATCTTCTCGAAGCCATCCTCGAGAGTCCAACATTTTCCAACTTGCATTCCAATTAAGTCCCTAGTCGAGCACGGCACACCGAACTATATCACGAAAACAACGAAAACAACGAGTCGTTCACCACGTTTAAGTATCAAGTCTCTTGGATATCGAGTCTCAAAATTCATGAAGAATTCAGTCGAAAATGCACCGAGAACTGACTTTTAAATACACTAGACATTCAATGGCAGCGTCTGATGAGTTGCCAACATCATGACATGTTTTAAAAGGAAATCGTGTACAGAGAACCATTAACTTTCTCATAACGTGAAACGACTCGGATTAAAGTGGAACAATCCACAGCCACGCAGAAAAAGTGGAGCGTGGCGAGACAGGTGAGAAACCATTCGTTCAGGTGTAATTCCATGCAGCTGCTGCACATTTAGAGAAATATAATGCAAAATATAGAAAGTTTTAATAATAATAATAATAATACATTTATTGTAATATAGCCAAGCTACATTTAAAATTTAAATGACCCACACACGAGGAGTGTCAGACTGTAACTATGAATAAACATTAGTCAGGTAATAATAACAACAATAACAATAATAATAATAATAATAATAATAATAATAATAATAATAATAATAATAATAATAATAATAATAAGAATAAGAATAATAAAGAAACAACAAGCTCCTAATAAGAATAATAACCACTTAGAGCCACCCATAAGCAGACATCTTATCTCTTCAACATATTCCCTTCCACGCTTGGCTTAGAAAACAGGAGAGAATTCCACACGAAAGCCTTCCTTATCGGCCACAGTTATGGATTGCGCTCGTCATGATAGTAGTTGCTTTTGCCCTGTTGCCGTAATAAGATCTCGACACTTCCACGGATATAAAGACAATCGTCCACACGGACATTCGAATGTCCGCACGGTTGCTCCTAATTGGTCGGCATCACGCAATATGGCGATGGCAAGACTTTCTTGTCAAATACAAAGGAAGGCACCACAGGCAACTTTTCCCGTGGCTGGCGAGTGCAATCTAGCAAATCACTCCTCGCAAGTACAAGATTTGCTTCAAACAAATCCTTACATCATCACTGTCGTATTGTTATAATTAGAGATGTCATTATTATTATTTTTATTATTAGTATTATTATAATTATTATTATTAAGTCTGTTACAGTCCTCTCTAATTTCCAAAACAAAACCTAAACTCATGGAGGTGCACTTTAGATAGATAGAAAGAAGAAAATAGGTTAAGAGTAAAAGAAAGTCAAAACGTGAGGATGGAAAGAAAAAGGAAAGAATGACAATCTAAACTGGAGGGATAAACATCTCAAAGCAGAGCACACATGTAGACGTATGACAAACTGAGATTTCACAAGGAGTGGATGAGCGTAGTAGAAAGGAGGAAGAGACCTGAAGAATGATTTATTTACTCTTGCAGGGGTACAAACATATTTTAGCCACAAGCAATTCAACTTTTGCAGGCGAAAAGTAAACATCGATAAAATTTACCAACGAAGAAATCCGAGGCTCCCCCGGGGACCCCCGCAAAATTTTTCCGTCGCCGCTCGGTAAAAGGTCGACCAGCGACGAATCCCGAGGATTCGAAAATCTCATTTTGGTAACGAACTCGGGATCGCAACTTTTCCACGAGCCGAATTATAATAAAATTTACGATTTAATATAAACGTAATTATTGCTGTCCACGGGCGATGACGGCAAGGAGTCCTCGAAGTCTACCAATGGGAATAAATGCCAGCGTCTGCAGTCGAAAAGCACTCGAATATATTAAAAAAGATGGCCATCAGGTTGGAAGAAAAATGATGGGGTGTCGAATTAAATATTGAATACTGAATAGAAGCAAAAATTTCTTTCGGGGATCACGTCGGTAGATAAACGTAATGCTCCCCGTCCAAAGCTTTTGCAATACATCCCTAATGAACGATCGGATGCCGCATTTTCTGCGCCTCGATCCGCACCGCCGTGCTCGACCCGCACCCTTACGAACATTCCGTTTTATATTTTATATACGATGCGGTAGTACAAATATTCTGTTGCGGGCGTAACGAAGGTACGTTTATTTACGAACGACGAACTAAGTTTCCACGAGCGGTCCAGACGTCCTCTTTTGAGTCTCGTTTTTGGACAAGAAGTCGCGAGTCCAGAAATCACGGATCGTATTTGGACGCATCTGTCGAGATCGTTTGGTAATTTTAACCGGTAGAATGATAAAGAGTAAGAGAAGATCACGCCATTTGGACGATGCTAACTTTGTAGTAAGTTGTATTTATAATATTAAGCAATAACATTTTTTATACAATATAGTAATAACAATAATAGTAATAAAACATATTCTTATCTTTCAGAATTAATCAGATGGACTTCTTGCAGTGAGGTGACTTTTCTAATTTCCTATAAAACTCAGTGTAAAGGTCCACTGAAAACTCATCTTTTCTGAAGCATGGCTTCATCCTATTGAGATACTGAAACCTCCGTCCGTCCATCCATCCATCCATCTATTTAGTTATTTAACCATGCCTAATTCAAATATTCCCAGATTTTACTAAAAAATTCAAAATAAATTGTTAACCTTTTAAATATTAGTAATAAATTGATTGTAAATACCAACAAACTATTGTAATTTACTCATTTCTTATGTTTGCCATTACAAAGAATCCGGCACTTTACAACGGCCAATTTATTAGTAAGTGACCGATGGCAGCCTTCTTTCTCGACACTTTATCCTCAATCGATTCGTCACTTAAACGATAGGCAGAAGAAAAAAAAACTCATAGATCCCACGCGACCATCACCTTCGATTATAGTCCTCGTCTCCAAACAATTTCCCCCACTCTTCTTGTTTGTCTTTGTATTGTTTGTATATAAATACATTCTGAAAAGACTCAAAAACAAATAGGTTTCTCCAATCCGTAAGCATTCAGGTGGGTAGGAACGATCGATAAAGGTGTTTTTACCCCCGACGGACGTCGAAGGAACGGAACGCTCCGGACGACGAAACGAATCGCGACCTCGGTAATTACGCCCCTCGATGCGACGACGTGCAGAACGACAAAGGATCGGAAAAATTGCAAATTATTATACCGCATAAAACATAAAATAGAAAAAGATAATCTCCGATCGCACGGCCGTCTTCGTAAAGGGTCGGACCTTTCCGAACCGTTGCCGGGATACGTTCGCCGGCATAATCCTCGCGATAAGCTCTTGCGGCCCGAAACGTAAACGTTCTGCCGTTTTCCGTGCGCTTTTATCGCGAATAAAAATCGGGAATTGAAAATGTTCGTGCGGGTATTAAAACGACTTTTCCCGGTTATGTCGCTTTCAATAAGAATCGCTATGGAATACGTTGCTATGGAATATGTTGCTTTTGCCATTGAGAGAAATTTCCATCTTATTGATTTTGAAGAACAAAAGTCCAGTTTACTGAGCGAGGGTGATGTCCATGATGCTTAAGACGAGGACTGCATGTTTTATACCACAGTAAGTGATCTAATTATGGTCAACACAAAAACATGAGAAAACATGGCTTAAATGAGAACAAATGAGTAACTCAGACAGAGGTGAAGTTTCCTGCCTTTTAGGAAGTCTGTCTAGAAACTTTGATGACTTGACTGATTTCTTAAAAATTGACGACAGAGATAGTCAAAATAGGAATGTGAAATATGTTTGAAACATTTTAGTGCTAAATGTAAATGCACGAGCACGTAAACACGTAGAGATGTTTATGACTTTTATCCACATGCTCACGACTCACTGTAGTTTAACATTCAGTACTACTGATATGTTACACAAAAGTAGGAAAGTTGTGCAGATTGGTTTGCAAATCGGAACACAACAAAGAGGGCAAATTAGTTCGAAGTGCCATCATTCAAACTAAGAAAAACCACACTTTTCCAAATTGGTTGCTTCAAGATAGTTTGCAAGTAGTTCCTATAATACATTAATGAACAAATCATAACAACCACTTTGAATGACTCTAATGAAATCATCATGTTCATTATTGCCACTTATCAGTTTTTCAGAAACCCCGAGTTATGAAATGATAAAAGATTTCTAATTAACAATCACTGCACTTAATTTCATCTCCAAATTTAATGCATATCTCAGCTAGAAAGGCCAACAGACTTAAATCACGGATCATCAGAAACCAGCAGCTTCCTAAGCCAGGAATAAGTCTCAGACAATATTTTAATTGAAGACAAATTGCCAACATGTGCAAGCCATGGAGAAGCCGCATGGATATCCTCCTGGATGGTTAGTGCTCTTGTGATACAATGCTTCCATAAACAAAAAGCAGAAATGCAACAAAATCAAAACCACAGGAACTCTACAAGCTGCCCATTGGAAAACGAATTGAGTTAATAATTAGCATTACTAAATTAAATTAATGATTAGCATTATTAAAATGTACGGGTCAATAGTACTTGAAAAATTGCAAAAATAAGTCGATTCCTTTTAACCCTAACCCCTCACTAACAAAACCTGGGAATCTCTAAATAAATAACAGCAGGATATAGTTTCATACAAGTCTTGACACAGGTTTTGATAACATCTTGATCCTCTCCATCTTGAATGGGGCTTTAAAGAACCTCCATTCTATTCGATACGCTTTGCTTTCGTCTGCTTTCGGCGATACGAATTTGCCGGGCGTAACCACCTGCCCGATCTGAACCTATGTCATCCAGGCCACCGATCGAATGAATGCTGACTCTTGCCAAACAGGAGGTCCCAATTTTATATTTCTTCTACATTTTAATTGAATGAAGTTGAAAATTGACACTGGAGCAATATTTTTAAAACCCTTTTTTGACCATACAATCTCAACATTATTAACCAGATTCATCTAGAATATTTTTAAAATGACGACAATTAGGGTCGTAGCAGTGGCCATAAATGATTCGAGTCAGAAGTCATCATCCCGAGCAAGGGATCGTCGATATCGATGTCGTAAATTTCAAATTTTTTTGACAGAGTTTTGTCGATTTCATAACGAGGATGCCCGGCCCGGGCGGTTCCTGCCGAACCTCGTCTCGGCGCTTTCCCTCAAAGTATCGGGACGTCTTCCTTTATTTTGTCGTTGTTTACATCTTCGTGATCACGAAGTCCAAGAAACGACCTCGAAATCGGAATGCCATTCTAGACGAACGGTCGTGGCTTTCACATCCGAAATGGACGTTTTAGACGCTGGTCATCTTTTAATGATTTCCGGTTAAGTTGCAAGTCCTCTTACAAAACAAGAAGTGCCATCATCATCATAACCCAAGAAGAACATGTAATTCACAGCAAGCCTTAAGAATAGTCACAATGGAAAGAAATTATTTTACCTACTCATTATTTGTTAAATCACAGCTCCAAACAGTGTGCCATAGTATGAGCATAATATATTATAATAATCCGTTATGACATTACTAAATCTAATATTCCATATTCAAAATCATTATAAGTAATTTTCTATAGAGGTAGTATCAATAATAATAATAATGATGATAATAATAATAATGATGACAATAATAATAATAATAATAATCATCATCATCACTGTTCGTTGCATCTGCTATCGAAAACACGGCCCGTTGACATTTAACGCTACACTTCTTTGCACGTGCCCGAGAGAAAACACTTCAGTGACGTCAGACGTCACGTGATGACTGATTCTCAAACGGTATTGGAGCAGATGAGAGGAGAGATGGTGAGGATAAAGAGAGTGAGAAATGAGGTGGAGGATGTTTTGATTTACATGAAAAAATATCCAACTTCAAGTTAGGTTCCATTCTTATGTAATATTCTTATGGCAACCATAATAACAACCAAGTGGATAAATGGCTTTGAAGCAAGTTATAAAGCATGAATTAACATCTTCCCTTAAAACAAATGACTCGACTGAGAACTGTTTTCATCTGCTGCACACATTTTTAATGACACACTGAAAACAACTTTGTTTTTCTTCAAGAACATTTCCTAAGGACAACTCCATTTTCAAAATCGACCATAAATGAATCGGAACTGTTCTCCACGATTCATCTTTCGAATGGCAATCCACGCAACATGGCTTCCGTGCTTCCAAAGAATTGTCCCACCAAGCATCCTAACTTCGCCACCCACGGCTCTAAACCCCATCGCCACCTCGTTAAGATAGTTCGGTACAAAGCAATAAATCAGCTTTCTCCAGCTATATCCAATCACTTCTAAAAACAGTGCCCACCAACCAGTCCTGCCACATTATTTTCTTATAGAGACAACATTTTGCCACTGAGGAATGAATCTGAACTGAACCAAAGAATTTTCCAGACAGACTGTAGTTAGATTGTGGCTGGTTCAGAAAAAAATGGCATTCCATTGAAAATCTGAGAAAGACCTCTTAAATAAACAGTCCTAGACAACATGTATTTGAACAATTACAGACACATAACACCAAAGAATCAAATTCACCATCTGATCAAACTATCCAATGTCAATAATTCATCAAACATAATCTGATTAAATCCTACATTAATAACATTTAAGAAGATAATCAAAATAACTTAACAAAGAAGCCACACTAAAACCAGAAGATAAGTCCATTAGTGCAAAAGAAATAATTCAAAGAAAAATCAAACACAGCCTGTTTACGATGCCACTGAAAACTCAAACTTCACGAGGGGTGGGGATTAATTAATTGATTAATTGTGCTTATAAATCATCTGCCATCATTTCCCCTCAATCAAAGCACTTCAATGTAACTTGTAATTACAAGTCAAACGTTATTGTTAAAAATTACATTATCATTTCCATAAACATGTTACTGCTTATTTTTAATATAACCCCCATCAAAGAGGAAATTTTCATAATCATGATTATTTAATAGATGAAGTAGAGAAAGTGTGAAAAATTGTTTGCATTCAACATTTACAAAGTGTTCGACACGACGAGGCACGACACTTCTATGAATGAATCTCGGTGAATTCACATGAAAACTTGTGACAGGCAAAGACTTGGCTGCAGAAGCACATAAAAACAACAAACTTAAGAAATAGCACAAATGCATGTATGTACAAATCTTACTGCTAAAGATGTTGAATGTCTCTATGATATTGAATGGATTCAACGAAATTTACTTTTAAACTCCAGTAAGAATTTGAAACACAAAACCTGCCAATGTAACGTTATTTGACGCCTCACGCAAAATAAGGTAAATAAAGCCTCTACTAACAAAATAATTTTGTCTAAGCATGAGAATTAATTCCAACCAGGCCTGTTTTTATCAAAAGTTTTCTATTGAGTTTTGAAATCAAAACAAAAAGCATCTTAGGCGTCCCTATGACAAAATAAAATACAACACTACCTCAAAATAAAATAATTATCTTAAAGGGAATATGTGTCCACCAACCTCTTTTATGCAGGGCAATATTAACAAATTGAAATGGCAAACAAGTTTTGGACAAAAGTCAATAGGATTTAAGCAATTTAACAATTCAAAAATACACAAAAACAAAAAATACATAAGTCGATTATTGCAAGCTCATCCTCGCTTTCACTTATAGTTAGAAAGCAAATACAGCCGATCCAGCTTCGGCCTTCTTGTTTCCATTATACAGTGTTAATGGCGATGGCTTGTTTTTATGAACTATTCCAAATCATTATTGTAACAAACTTTAAAATTCAATATTAATTTTATTTTGATGACATTTGAAGAATTTACATTCTGATTAAAATCAAATTGTAAAGTAAAATTTTACTTAGTGGTTGAAAATAATTCAATGGTTTGAAGGAAATTCTTCTTACAAGGAAATCTTTTGATGTAATATGTATATTTTTCCATATATTTAAGTTATTTTATTAACAATTTTTGAATTTGGAAGCAATTATGTTACTGAAAATTTCTATACTTTCCTTAACCAACACTTAAACCGTTGAAGATTTTACATAACAGCTAAAAATCAAAAGATGTACTTAAGTACAATTGTAAGAAATACTGTCTTCAAACCATTGGAAAACTAAGAATCTAATTTCTGAACTCACCAGATCCAGATTGGTTCGAATAAAAATATCGCATCAAAATAATATTAATAACATATTAATCACTATAACAAAAAAACTATATTAAAGTATAATTTGTGGAAAACTTTGATCATTCAGAAATTGATGGCAGATGGAGGAATGAAATACTATTGCAAAGTTTTCGTTTAATGTCAAACTTTTGATAAAATATTTCATGAAATTAATCTATTGAAATAAATTGCAAATCTAAAATGTAGCTGTCACGTGAATTATAAATCAAATTCATAAGATCAGTTTTAGGCACTAAGAAATGGTGTTCTATCTTCCATTAAAATCACTTGTTTTACCTGAAAATATATGCAAAAACGCCTTTATATTACAACTGATCGCAATATGTTTTTCGCAATTGAAAATACTAGAGAACTATCCATAGCCCATCAATTTGGGAACTCATTAAAATTCACTTAAATTGAGTTGAAATTTCTTATAGAAAGTTGGATAGAAACGTAACCCTAAAACGAAAAATGGCAACATATTGCAATTAGAAGACTCTTTTAGATAGATTTTTTTACTTCTCAGAGAAAGTTGGCGTTGTTTCCTAAGCCTAAACTTCGTGAAATAGATTTTGGGTTCATTCAGCATCAAACATTTGGTAATTAATTTGACATTTATATAGCATTTGGTTATAATTTTTGCTATATAGCAGTGGTTATTGTAAAATTATAAAACCTGTCCCTAAGTCATTTCTCACGATCTATATCTGATTACTAAATGAATTAAAAATCTCCTACAATTGGGAGCAATAAAAATAAATGTAATCATGCAAGTAATAAAAGTATTCAAATCAGTGAATCGAGAATCAGTTTATTCAAAATTCCTGCAAAAATTCCATTATTTTCCCATCCATTCGACAGATGTCTCGCGACACGAAATTCCTGGGTGCACTCTTTCAGCATATTTCTGTACTTTTTCGGAATTAAAGAATGAATTTCAAATTAATTTCTTTATTATCAGGGTGATATTAAAGTTTATCATATTTATTATCAGGGTGATGTTAAAGTTTATCATATTTATTCAGGCTTGAAATGGAAATATCATTTTTAAAACTTAAATTTATTGAAATAAGCTTCCATTACCGTAGCTGTTTGTTATTTTGATTTACACGTAAATATTCTACATTCGACCTCGAAAGAAATGTGAACAACGAATATAGATTGGCCACGGCAGCTGGATAAGATTTTAGCATAGAAATAGCTTTCTGTTGATCCTCAACACGGCGATAAAAATAAAACCGGTTCGGTTTACCGCTCATTTGTTTTTGAATGCCTAAATTACCTTAAAGTCGTAAATGTGAATTAAAAAGGAAATTAAATTCATTAATGCAGTAATTTTATGACTTCACCGATCATAATCATGATCGTGAATTACTTCAGTGCTTACAGAGTAATGAATTATTAATGTACTAGAAATATGTGACGACAGAAAGGGATGGAGAATGTGTCATTGTTAATAATTAATGATGAATTGGCCTGCAAACCTATAAATATAAAACCAACATCGACCTACAAATGCACTTCAAGCGACACTCAAATACGGCAGAGTAAACAATTTCTTTGCAGAGGCTTTGATTTTCCTAGCAATAAAACTATTGGCAACTCGGAATACAATTGACACCATAATAATATTATAATATATTAATGTATTATAATATAATATTGTAATATAATAACGAATTAAATACACAATTTATAATAAGAACAAGCGATAATAGAAGACGGGTATCGAGCATATTACCAACGATATAAATAATAGTAATATGAAGAGCGATAAACAAAGTTGTCCAGAAATTAGTGATCATAAAATTAATGCAAACGAGTTTCCCTCGAAGGATCCGTCCTATGTAATGAATTAATTAAGCATTTACATGACTAACAATGCCGTTCGGTGTTTTTGTCCCGAATTTGTGCTTCAAATCAAGACCAGCTTCCGAAAGGAAAACTTGTGTCACTTTTTGACAATTTTGAAACTTTAGGTAGCGCACGGGATTAATATTTATAATTAAAAAATTAAAAATTCATTGCTAGGAGTGACTCGGTCTCTTCGATCGGCTTCGACTTGGATGGTCAAAAAAGTTTCAGAACATGGAGCACTTGCCTTTGCTAGTGACATTAGTGTGCGTGATCGTATTTAAACGCGCGTGTGCATATTTTAGTCTTCTCTTGAGAGCTAACGTTCACATGATGTAGCTCACGGACGATGTTGAAAAATTTACAAAATTTACAAAATTTTATTAATGATGTCATTGGGAATGTTGCAAGCGATAGCATCACGTTTTTCTAATATTTACAGTCTACGATGCTGTTGCTAGTTTTACTTGGGTTTTTTTCTTTGGTTAAACTAAATTATGCTAATTTGAAGTCGTTTATTATCATTAATATTTATTAATATTTTTCAAACTAAATGTGAATTTACATTAATTACAACGACAAATGTTTTTATTACTGACCGTATGTATTGTAAATATATTTATAAATAACAATATATTTAAAAATATAAAATTTCATTTCTATGTTAAATAAGAAATAAATAAAATTATTAAATTAATTGTCCACCAAGAGGTCGAAAGAGAAGACGAAATCGTTGCCTGCCATCACTGCTTACTAACCTCATCCAGGTGAGCAGGCGAGGCACAACACCTTTATTAACCTTTGTGAGCCCCGCTAGGCTAGAGTAAGATTCGCTCGACTCCTCTTGCTAACAACAACAGTTTCGGCCAAGGAAGGATTTAATGCTTTCAACGATTTGAATGCTTACATCTGGATTAATAAACTTTATCAGGTAAACGTTCATTTAATGTCGATATAATATCGTAAGTCTCGGAAGTAATGATAAATAATTGTCCCACCGAGGATTCATTTTGTTAATTACTCGGTGGTCCATCACATTTCTTTCATTTTCTAACAACGAACTGACAATAATTTGATCATTACTTATTTATGAGCCACGTAAGAGTCTCTTAAATATGAATTTGTAACTGTTCATAGAAAGGATAAGTCTTTTGAAATTTTGAATCAATTGAAAGAATTTTCACACAAAAATTGTCTCTCGGTGTTCGTTGAAAATTATTCTGCGCAGTTAATTACAAAATTCTATTAGAAGAAATAATTAGATTTTATCGAACTCGAATCTTATTTCATGCTTTCAACGAATCTTCGTTGGAATTCTAAATTTTTTTTTGTGAATATCGGTTAATTTAAATGTTTTCTTCTTAAGTGGTTCCAAATGGATGTCTTAAAGACTAAGACATCGATCGATTAGGAAATGTCTTCGCGATTTTCACGAGATAATTGCTGGTCTTCCTTAAAGCAACGTTTGAGATGCATTGTGATGTAACATTCCCGATGAAAGGAAATATTTACATTTCAATATCTGCCACAATCCTCAATCGTCGTTGTTTGGTAACTCGGTTTGTTCAATACCTATTAGAATCGAGGATTTCTTAGGATCTTATGTAAATCGACACTTGCATAAAGCTGGCGGCGCAAACATCGACAATGAAATTTTCAATAATTTGCATAAGCATTTAAGTGTTGACACTTACAAACGCTCGCGGCCGAAATTCAAAGTTACAGGTAATAACGATTATTGAACAATGAATGCATTCACCCTATTAAAGGTTCTACAATATCGTTTACTTTAAAAAGGAGCTTCGTAATAATCATACGCACAGGTAAATGCCTAGATGGTTTTTGTTTGGACGGATATTAAAATAAATAATACAAAGAGACAAACGGCCCACAAACAGTAAGATATCGTCGAAAGTTTGAAAGCAAATATGCGTAAATTAAAAGATCTTGAAATCGATAAGAATTTCGATAGAAAGACTCGATGAATTCATCGTGAATTGCTTTCACCGATCCATTCAGATAACTGGAGTCTTTCGTTGCATCGAGTGACAAAGTTATTTATTTTTTTTAAAGTGCACCATGGTTGTTCCGACACATTCGATGATCTACAAACCTGCAAACAAGGAATTCAAGACTTCTGTCAATAAGGTTCGTTGCATCAAAATAAATTTTTGAACGAATGCATGGAAATATATAATTTCATTTTTAGCAATTAAAGAATATAAATAAAGAATATTGAAGAAAAATATATGCATAGAAATACGTAGTTCGTGCATAAAAACGTGTCCTACATAGAAATACCTAATCTCTTTGGAACGTTTGAGTAGTAAGAACATTCTTAATGATGTCGTATCTTTACCTGCACACAATACAATAATAAATACATACAATACAATAATAAATACATACAATACACTAATAAATACATACACTACAATAATAAATACATACAATACAATAATCTATACATACATTACAATAGTAAATACATACAATACAATAATAAATATAAGAAATACAATGGATTGTATTACCAACCTGCTTACAATGGATACTGTTAAATACAGAAGCCACCATCATCTTCCACGTGCAAATCCACATAACTTATTATTATTGCTTGGCTAAACTTCTACTATTATCTATATCTATTATTTATACTATATCTATATATATATATATATATACCGGTATTATTTTTATGGTTCCTTGATTCTGATTGACATCTGAACCTTACTTTGTCGATTCACCACATAATCTCATAATCACACGACCACACAAGCACATAATCACGTTATAATTTGAGCTTAAGATTAATTTGTGCTGTCAACTTTTTAGGACGTAATCTAGGTGTGAAGGGCTTTTTACAAGTGATTTTTTACGAAATAGATTATTTTGAATAACATTTATTCAATAATATTTATTTTTTATTACCAATGAAAGCTAAAATACAATGGATTGACAATCCAATACAATTGACAAATAAAGCAAAATTAATTTATCCTTTTATAATCAAAAATGATGCAAGATAACCAGGCCGGACGTGATTATTTTAGCCATTAACATCCGACCAATAAGAATGGGGTGATAATAATTATAATTAAAATGATTATTACTTTATTTAATAATTATAATAAATGCAGTTATTATAATAATAATAATTATTATTATTTTATTATATAATATTTAATGACAACATTCACATGTCAGCTTTCTCTTGTCGTGTTGCAGGCACTGGCCACGATACCGATTGCGTGACCCGCTTTCAATTGTTTGTCGAGATTCTCTCCTGAGTTTACGATTCCTGGTTATTCAAATGAATAAATAATTCAGATTATTTACAATTATTTTTTCATTTTCATTGCTTTCGTAATGTTGATATTGCCAGATATGGATCTACCTTTTGTAGCACTGCGAGAGTAATCAACATTGGTTCCATTCAACATTGGTTCCAATCAACATTGGTTCCAATCATCATTGGTTCCATCTAACATGTCGGTTTATCCATTGTGAGCAGGAAAACAATCCATATTTGAGCTACGCACTTGGATAGGTAAACGTGTTGGAGTCTGAATTCGTCACGTGACACTTCGAATCGGATTCCGAAACACGAAATCTAAGAAATTAACTGAATTGTCTTGAAAAGTCCGAAATTTATTCACATATGTAATTAAATAATCTTGAAATAGCAATCTTTTTTAAGTCAGTGATAAATTGACTCAAACTTACTCGTTATTATTATTATTATTTTTTTTGTATTTTTTTTATTTTTATGACTAGAGTCAACAGTGGTGAATTTATAAAATGCAGTACTTGAATTTCTCAATTGTTTACTCGAGAAGTGGGGAGTCCAAGAATCAAGTTCGGTAGCTTAGAATACACAAACGCACTCAATGCCTGCGAAATGATTTCCAACTTGTTTTTATGACTGACAACCTCATAATTAGCGTCTTGTAAAATTATTTCTTGCTTTGATATTAAAAGCAGAACACAACAACATTGTCACATTACATTGTCACATTACATTGCCACATTACATTGCCACATTACATTGCCACATTACATTGTCACATTACATTGCCACATTACACGAACACATCACACGAACACATTACATTACGAATGCTTGCTTTTCAAGGTGGAGGACAGAGAAAATTTAATTCAACATGAAGTCAAAGAAGAAAGAAATTCAAGCAGGAGACTCTGGATCGTCATCATCACCGTGCTTCTCGGTCTCCTGGTTGTCTGTCTCTTCTGCTCGGCCATGTTTCTCAAACAAGCAATCGTTTCGGTGAGTTGCATTTCGACATCGCAAAGAATAACATCGACAGCAAAGTTAATAGTAATAATAATAATAATAACAATAATAATAATAATAATAATAATAATAATAATAATAATAATAATAATAACAATAATAATACTGACGATAATGTTTACTTCGTCAAAATTGTGATAAAATTGTAACTACGATAAAGAAGGACAGATCATTGAAGTGATAACATAGACTGCGTTTTTTGTGCTTTCTTCATGTTTACATCATTCCAACTTATCTTGGAATTTCCCTGCAGGTGCTCGGCTTTAAATGTCTTTTGTGCCACCATAAATAAATAATATTATCTATAATTAATATTATTTGTTTGTAATATTATTATAACTTTGTAATACGATGCGTTAAGCGTTCGTAACCTAAAACGTATCTGTCATTAATCTCGTCAGTGATGAATATTATTCGTAATAAACAGAACTTTGACAACAAGAAGCAGGACATTCAAGAAGAATTGTTAAGGCAGGCGTCGGTGTCAAAGTTTGAAAAAAATGAAAATTCTGCCATCTTCTGGAATTTCCAGAGCGTAAGCGAACGTTGCAAATTGCGTGGTTGTGCCGACGTGTTTATAATTATTAATTAATTATTATTATTATTATTATTATTACTATTGTTTTTCTTTTCATTATCATTGTTAATGGACATCTCGTACTCATTTATTTCACGCTTAAAATATCTTCATTAAATTATTCCATGTGGCTTTACAAACCGAACTTGCACTGCCACAAACGATCTCGGGAAAAGCGCTATATAAATGGATGCAACAATTAGGTCACTAGAGGGAGCAGTATATAAAATTATCAATTATTATTATTATTATTATTATTATTATTATTTCGGTCCAAGTTATGATGAACTTTTCATCTTGTAGGGCTTCCAAACCGTGAAGACGATGAGCAGAGGGGCACCTGTTTGTTATGTTTTTAAAATGGACAACAGCAGTTACACGACTTTTATGACTCAAACAATTGATGAAGAAAGGGTAACGATTTTAATTAGAATTAAATTCAATATTAAATCAATTAATGTCAATTAATGTCAAAATTATCAAAAATTAAATTTTAAAACTTAAAAGTTGACGTAGAAAAATTGAAAGATATAAACTAATTTTTCAATCAAAAATGTTCCCTAAATGTTACATTTTCTCTGATATTCCATGAAGCTGGACTTTGTTATTGTTATTATTATTTATAATTATTACAGAACATTTAAATAGTTAGTAATTATTTGAAAGCATTTAAACTGATATTTCGTGCAAATCCTGTCTTTTGCAACATCTCTTATCTTTAAGTATATCTTCACAAGTGACTTGTATATCTTCACAAGAGACTTGTTACATCCTGTTACGCATTTCGACAGAAAAGACCAATAAATTCCCGGCTCGTTAATGTTATTCGTGTTAAATGTTAAAAAGTTATTCCTGGAATTAAAAAGAAATCATCATTTTAATAATAATAATAATAATAATAATTAATATCGTTTTGGGCTGGGCAAATAGCCCAAATAGCCAATTCTAAATTTCTAGAATATCCATTAATACATTAATATTATCACAATAGATTATGTACTACGGGAAGAACGAAAAGCATTTAAATTGTGATTAAAATAGATTGCTAACTTTTAGAAAAAGCCGACAAAGACCAATCTCTTCTACGTAGATTCTGAATTGAAAGTCGTCGACAAAGACTTAATTCCAGCAATCGGGCACGAGGCTTATGAAGCCTGCAAGGATGAAAGAATCATGTGGTTGACTTCCTACCCTCTCGAGCAGCAAGAAGCTCCTTCGACCAGTCTTCCCGGTAAATATTTTCTCTAGAAAGTAGTTAATCCACGAGAAAATAAATTATTAATAGATTATATCGTGTCAACAATAGATAACATCATGCGAACGATAAATAATATCATGTAAACATGAATAAGAAAGAATCACGCAATTTTAATTTCCCATGCTGGGTCCTCAATATATTTATAATAAATATAAATTATTTATAATAAATATAAATATTTTTGTGAACATTCACTCGGAAGCCTACCGTCGTAGTGATACAACGCCTACAAATACAACGCCTACAATAACCCATTCATTAGAATGAAATGGCCACGTAACATTAACAGTCATTTGGAGAAAACGGATAATTTGATTTGTTTGATCACTCATTTTCAATATTATTTCATATATTATATTATAACGTTTATAAACGTTCCTTATTGTCCTATACCTGGAAGCCATACTTTTCCAGCTTTCCAGAAGCCATGCTCGTCATTGAATGGTTTTAATGGATGGTACTTGTACTTAGATTTTTAGGATTTGTACTTAGCCGATTTTCGGAAGGCCCTAAGTATCCTAACAAGATGCGAAGGCATTCTTAATCGATAGCCATTTGTATAGCGCTCGTAAGCATCAACAAAAAAGATAAAATACGTTCTTCGGTAAAACACGACACCGAAGGCTGTCTTAGACGCAATTCGACCAATTCGACAAACAAGCACGAATGATACTTGGGTCCATTATTTACTTTGTAGACAAATATTTTGGCTCCGATGAATCGCAATATCCAGTATCCAATTAAAAGCTGGGTTTTGCTAGATCTCATGCTTCTCGATAGAAAACACAAATGACTTTTTAAGGACCATTGTTCTGTTACCCGTTCTATAGTTTCTGTGATTATATTTTATCTTCACAGGTCTTCGCGTAGAGGACGGACACAAGAGATGGAAGAGAAATATTCGTAGCTGCAGGACGAGTTGCTGCTACCGCGTCTGCTGTTGTGACGTGCACCACTTCATTTGGGAGGTTGCGGAAGAGTTTAACTGCAACCACGTGTGCACCAGGTGCTCCAAGTTCTACCGACCAGTCATTCAGAGAATATGTTAACTGAACTCTGGCGACTATTGACCGAATATTTTTCTTTGAGGTCATTGTAAACACGATCGAGTGATTTGATGACACAGATGACTCTGCAATAATGATGATGATGATGATGATTTCCGTCGGTGCTCGATGACTTTTGAAAAAAGTTTCAAGGCTTTGCGACTAACAATTCATCTCAATCCGTAGCTCCTTGAAATGACTTTCCGCATGTTTAATATCTGCTGAAATGACTATAAAATGGTTTCTAATTTCTAAATGGATCCAAATTACTTTCGTGAATATTTTTCGATTCGTTTATGTTATCTTAGTTTCGTTTTATTTTTTTTTATGAGAATGAAATGTTTAAAAAATTCATAATCTGGTAATGAATTTTCGGCTGCATCAAAATTAATTGTCTATATAAATTTATTTATTTGCAAATGTTAGGAATGGTATTGATGAAAACAAAATAGGATCATAACATACAGATAAAATCTCAGTTACTGATTTAGGGGACTTCAGTTGGGTGGATATTTGCATAAGATGTCATAAATTTAAAAAGCAAAAAATATGATATATCAACGAAAGTGAATTCCATAGTTCTATAGTCATCAGATGGTGGAATAAGTTCGTTAATCTCTAAAGTGATCTTTGGGAAAATAAAAATATTAGTCTCTAATTCAATCTATTGATCAACGTTCGGTGTAGAACAGTTGAACAAAATTTAAAATTCTTTGGAAGAGTAATTCGAAAGAACGAGTTCACAATCTTGGAATGTTCCGAATTAATATGCGCATTATATCAAAAAACAAATTAAAACATAATTAGTATATTACTTTTTTTAAACTTTGGTATCAACTTGCATTAAAAACGCAGTCTAAATCTATTTGCTTTGCTAAGATTTTGACAAAATTCTAAAATTTGTCTCTCTACCTCAAATAAAAAACGTTGATCGTCTTAAAACGATTACGGATGGGATAGAAAATTAAGTTTCTTCATGATACGTCACATTGGACATACACGTATCTGCTGAACAGGCTTATGAATAGCCCTAACGACTGAATTAAAAACATTTTCACGATAAGTTGACTACAAAAATATATACCTTACTAATTTTAAAGTTAAAATTTGCTAAATTAAAATGTAAAAATTGTATTATAACAAGAAAAATGCAGAGTTAATCATAGTTGATGAGACTGATGTAGTCTAGCGCAGTTATTCACAAATTTGCTAAAATATGGCTTCAAGGTGATTGTGTTTTCTTAAAGATTGCTAAGATTGCATGATTTGAATCGGTTCCGTTATTTTATTAAAAAATACCTAAATTCATAACTCTTTGGCCGGCATCCATATGGTGGTTCGTAATTTGCCCACAATTGTCGTAGTCATTCAATTCAGACATTTCGGTTAAATTTGCTTCCCAAGGCTTTTTAAATTAAAATTCCTTGCTTAAAAAAATTATTAAAATAAAGCATAACAGCCTTAAAGCTGACCCTAGCGAAAGTAAAAGCATAAAATTGAACGATAAGCATCTAGTTGATTTTAATCAAAATTTATTAGCAAACCAAATGCCAAAATAAACACTTATAGCGTTCGTTTAAATAAAACACAGCTTAAATGATTACATAAATCTGGTGGCGAAAAGTTCTAGAATTTATCAACCATTGACGTCAACGCTATAACCAGCCTACATACGTCAATGCCGTGAATAATAAATTGCGCGTGCTCTTAATTTCAAAGTTAAATTGCATTTAATTTATATTTAAACAATATCTATAAAGTAATTACAAGTTGTTTGATGAAAAATCGGCCATAATTTCCGCAACGCGTACTTAAATTCAAAACGAACGGATGAGTAATCTTCTCGGGCGTGACTCTCTTTGTGTAGGTTGGCTCTGTCGCTGCACAAATTTTTGATAGGTCTCGAGTTACCAGCGAGATTTTGTGAGAATTCGTGGGTTCAAAATTGGTGAGTTTTACGAGATGCATTCCGAGGATTTAAGTCTTTAAATTTAGGTTGAGAAACGGCTGTTCCGGGTCTGTATTTATATGACCAACTATAACGGTCTGCTATTAGCTTTCAGGATATAACTTATTTCTTATATCGATACCTGTCTAAAGTTAATCTTGCAGGGCGTTTCTTTTTATTATACACGCATTTCCCACAAATTTTGAATTACATTCTACAGATTTTCCTTGAGGTTATTTTACTTGTTCTTGGATTAAGAAAAACCTTTCATCATGCCTAAAACGGTTCGTTTTTATGTTCGTTAATGTTTGCTTAAATCGTGATTCATTGTTTAGATATAAAGATTAATATTTCATCTTTTCTTATTTATTGATACCAAACATCAATTTTACACAAATTTTAAATTGACATGGGTCAGGAAGTGCATGAATACCACCAAGAAAAGTTTGGAGCACAGTTTTTCAACTGGTTTAGAAAAGATGAGAGTGTAAAATTACATTTTATTTTAGACTGTTTTCTGTTAACCAGATTACCAAGAAAGGATTGTTTTACAACAGCTAACATAATTAATGCATTAGTTAATGACTAACTCCTATGCAGATTATAATTTGAACGGGCATTGTATGTAAATGTATTTGTTTGGATGCTGTGAAGTGGAGTTTTTCTGTAATTTTGAGGAAAACAATTTAAAAGCAAATGAATACTTTATAATGTAGAGATTTTAAGGTGACACTTTAATCGAATCGTGTACAACAAAATATACATGGTTATGTGAATGTGTTTTCACATAGCAGGGCAGTACAGCTGAAGTTTGATTATTTGTTAAGTCATTTGATTTGTCTTTTTTTTCATTCAATAGAATTATTCTAATTTTTAACTGGCATCGATTATTATTATTATTAATTCTGGTATCAACAGTGATCAGAGCTGCATTATTTTATTTTTGCTTTTCTGGTCTATAAATCATCCATAAATGACCTCTAATTAGCTTTATAAAGAAGTTGGGAGGTGAAATAAATAATTTCTTCCTACTTTCCCACATCTGATCTAAACCTTGGTCCCCTTGAATAACTTTGCAAACATCAGATTGTTATCAAAACCTTTATGGCTCAAATTTTTTGCTGCATTAGTAATGGACTGCTGCTGCCTTATCTGTCCGTTTATAAAGTGAGGAGTCGCTAAGGAATGTGTTTGTGCATACGCAAATGTAAAAGTCCTACATTCTCCGAACGTGGGCATGATAGCATGATGATCTGATGATAGCAGAGATGGTTCATTTGTTTGAATTGTTTTTTGTTGTTCATCCAAATGAAGTTGGTGTCTCATTTGATGACCTCAACTCATGACTCACTTCCTTTTTGTTTGTTCAGATGATTTGATCACAATCATTTTTTACATGTAGCTAGCTGAAATTTCCCTTTATTTGAGATCTATACATTATTTCTAATCTATGTGATATGCATATTGATCGACATGTGATATGCATATTGATTCTTCTGAAACTGAGCATGTACAATCTTTACTGCATGCTTTAATGATTGAGTAATATTTGGCAGTTTACTTTTTACATTTTAATAGTTGCATTTTGTAAGCCTTTGAATTTGCACGTTTCTAACAGTCTGTTAACAAATTAGATTCGGTGGGAGAGTTAGAGATGACGACGTTATGTCGTTCCGAAACCACAAGAGATGGCCAAATTGGGACTTTGGTTTTCCTGTTTTGCAGGTCAATATGAGAGTTTTGACCATGGATGCAGACCTGGAGTTTGCAGTCCAACCCAGCACCACAGGAAAGCAGCTTTTTGATCAAGTGGTAAAGACGATAGGACTGAGAGAAATATGGTTCTTTGGTCTCCAGTTTACAGATAGCAAGGGTTATACAGCTTGGCTTAAACTACAGAAGAAAGTACTTAGTCAGGATGTTAAGAAGGAGTCTCCATTGCAATTCAAGTTCAGGGCCAAGGTGATTTTGAAGAATTTATATTTATTAAATATGATTTCACTAGAATTTACTGTAATATTTTAATATATGAATTGTTGATTTTTGAGCCAAGTCTCTATCATTCTTCTAAAACTACCCTTCGATAGAAGCAAAGTTTTGAATCGACGCGAAGATAGAAATTCGCGGTTCTCGTAGCTTTAATTTTTTACGACGGGACGACGTCCCGCAAGCGATCTACTGCGGTCGATGCGATTTAAGAAGTCGTCGTCTTTTCAGTTCTTTCCCGAGGACGTCTCTCAAGAGTTGATCCAGGAAGTGACGCAGAGGATGTTCTTCCTGCAGGTCAAAGAGAACATTCTGAACGACGAGATTTATTGTCCTCCGGAGACGGCGGTGCTTCTCGCCTCCTTCGCCGTCCAAGCCAAGTACGGCGATTGCGCTCCGGAGCTGAAGAGCGACCCCAATTTTCTTGCTAACGATAGGCTTCTCCCTCAAAGGTTTTCTAGTCTTATTTAATCATCTGCGTTTTTAAATTTAATCAAAATCACGAATTATTTTGGTTTTCGAACGGGTCGTTCGAAGAGTCCGGCAGTGCTTCGAGGAAGAGTTTTCGTTGTCCAGGAATAAAATTCAAATGAATTACGTTATGAATTTAAATGAATTACGTTACGAATTCAAATGAATTACATTACGAATTCAATTGAATTGCGTTACGAATTCAATTGAATTGCGTTACGAATTCAAATGAATTGAGTTATGAATTCAAATGATCTGAAAATCTTGACAGCTTTAATTACATTAAACTTCTCTAATTTCAGAGTCTTTGATCAGCATAACTTGACAAAGGGTCAGTGGATTGAAAAGATTGTAAATTACTACTCTGAGCACTTTGGAATGATGAGGTTGTCAACATATGTTTTGCATCATCAATTAAATAATGATTTTATTGTAATAAATAATGAATTTAATGTAACATATTATGATTTTAATGTAATAAATTATGATTTTGATGTAATAAATTATGATTTTGATGTAGTAAATTATGAATTTGATAGTCGTCATTGTCAACCAACTTGGATTTTATTAAGTAATTTAAAATATTTTAATAGTCAAATTTATATGCTTTCATAAATCAGTTTAGAAGATTTGTTACTTAGTCATCATCTTTCTGTCGATTCCTTCGTCCACAGACACGTATTATAATATTATTTGCTAACGTGCATCGGTTCACCAATTATTCAGATTTTTTATGGCTAACCTCGAATCGAATCATGTTTAGTATTTAGTTTCCATTTTGTTTTGCCTTTTCCTGTTTTACCAATAAAAAAATATTATACGTTATAATATATATTATCGACGATGAAATAGGGACGATGCCATGCTAGAGTACTTGAAGATCGCCCAGGACTTGGAAATGTACGGAGTGAATTACTTCGAAATCAAGAACAAAAAAGGAACCGAACTCTGGCTGGGGGTCGACGCCCTCGGACTGAACGTTTACGAGAAGGAGGACAAGTCGGTAGACTTTTATTTTATTTTATTTTATTCGCGAAGATTTTTGTCGGGAGGGGCAAAATTCGTTTTAGATCGTCGGAACTTTGGACTAACAAAAGATTAAGGGTAATCAAACACTAAATGTTTTTATTTGCACAGAACATTGGCTGAAAAATTATTGACAAACAAATATTAGAATAAATAAATTAAGTCGGGACGTAGCGGGCTGCACGTCGGGAGAGTCAAGCGAGCGAACGTTCAAAATCGGGGCATTTCGTAAGTCCTGCTATTTCGACAAAACGTTCGCAAAAAGAAAAACGAAGTGCCGTAACCAGAACGAGCGTTTTATTTTCCTCGTCGTCACGATCGACTCGCGTTTCAGGTTGACTCCGAAGATCGGATTCCCTTGGAGCGAGATCAGGAACATTTCGTTTAGCGATAAAAAGTTCATCATCAAACCTATCGACAAGAAGGCCTCGGTGAGTTTTGCAACGTTCGATCCTCCGAGATAATAGGTCGTGGAGTCGTAAGTTATGACGTCTCGACGGTAACGACGTCGTAAAAATCTTAAAGAACTCGAAAAATGTGCTCCTTTACATTGCAGGACTTTGTGTTTTTTGCTGAGAGGTTGAAGATTAACAAGAGAATTCTAGCTCTTTGTATGGGCAACCATGAGCTCTACATGAGGAGGAGGAAACCAGATTCCATTGAAGTCCAGCAGATGAAGACTCAGGCTTTGGAAGAGAAAGCTGCCAAGCAACAAGAGAGGCAAGCCATTCGAAACGTCGTCCGATTACTTTCGATCCTTTTAATAATGAAACCTTTTTTAGCAATCTTTGCAAACATTTTACATGGCATTAGGAAATGCTCTCTTGGTTTGGCTAGGCATGTTTCCCTAAAATTTGTGGTAATTAATAAATTAGATTCGGCAGGCTTTTCGTAACAAATGCAAAACGCGTTCGTCGTTAAAGTCCGTTCGCTCGACGTTTCCGTAAACGTTCCGACGGTTTTGCTTTCGAGGGCTCTTCTGGAAAAGGAAAGGAAAGGAAAAGAATTTGCAGAAAAGCAGAAGCACGACTTGGAACTCAGGCTTCAAGCCTTCGAGTCGGAGTTCGAGAAAGCTAAGAGAGGTGAACCTTTTGTTTCCGCACGAGTCGGACGGGTTCTAGTATTTCGATTCGTAGCATTTGTTAAAATCTATGATCTTTTAAATGTGTTTTATATATTTTGTATTTATTTGTATGGAATACATAAAGTATTTTTATATATTTCTTAATTCTGTCATGAATTCTGCATTTGCCTTTCATAAATTTTACATTAGCAACTACTTTGGAACTAGCAGTCGTTTGCTTACAGTCAAAAACTATACTGATTTTACGCATCAATTTTCCCATATTTTTATAGAATTAGAAAAGTCGCAACAGCTGGCAAACGAACTGGAAGAGAAAATGAGGAATGCAGAGGAAGAGAGAAGATTGCTGGAAGAGGCTCGATTGAGAGCAGAAGAAGCCAGAAGACTTGCTGAGGAAGCAGCTCATCTGGAGAAGGAAGAAAGGGAAAGAAAGGTTGGTATTAATTAAATCATTCACCTCTGCAGCCAGTTTTGGAGGTGATGCAGGGTTACATATGTCTTGGCCTCCTAAGCTGATTTTTCTTATGGAAAGGTTCTTGCGACAATCCACAAAAAGTTATATTGATCCAAGCTTCTATTTGTTTTTGCAAAAAAATGCGATTATCAAAAGAGGTTGCTCGTCTTTTCTCTCGAAAAGTGCTAATTTTACGATGCCAATGTTGATAAATAATATCTCTTAAGTTCACGGGAGCTCTTTGGTAAAAACTTAGATGTCATCTTGCAAAGCCAGAGTTTCATTTACTTTCAGGAACAGGAGGCTGCCAGAGCACAAGCTGAGATGGAAGAAAAGATGAGGGAAGTTAGGGAAAAAGAAGAAGAAGCAAGGAGATTGCAGGAGCAGCTGAGAAGGACTCAGGAGGAAATGGAGGAGAAGCAGAGGGCATTACAAGAAGCCATAAACACTCCGCGAGTCTTGCACGTGTCCGAACATGACGACGACGACGAGGAGAAAGGAATCAAGTCCAGAGCTGCAAGTGCGTATCGTTTGGCCCGTCGATTTCGATCTGTTGCCTGGTGGTCTGGATTGATTTTTTTTTATTTCCCTTAGACCGTGACTTGGAGGTCTTCGAGAATGAGGAAGTGCCTAGGCCTGAGGAAAGCAGAGTGACTGAAGCAGAGAAAAACCAGCCTCTCAGTAGCCAGCTTCAGGTACCAAATTTTCTGCTGCTTTATCCGTCCTGGGCAATTCGCTTTTGACAGTTCGTCGACAAATTTCAGCAATTGAAAGGCGAACTTGCGGCAGCCAAAGTCTCCAGCACCAAGAACGACGTAATCCATGCTCAGAACATTAGCCAAGGCAGGGATAAGTACAAGACCCTGAAGCAAATCAGACAAGGGAATACCAAGCAGAGAGTTGACATGTTCGAGGCCATGTAGAGTCTGCAATGCAATTGCATCTGCCCTTTGGGGTTCAATTCTTTCCTCCAAAGACCAATTAGAATGTTTTTCCTACTTAAGCTATTAGTTTTCGCTGGACATCTCCGTTCTTGAGGCTCGATTCGAGCGCGCTTCTCTCGATCCGCGTTCGTCGCGTGCGAGCGTCGAGACTTCTTTGTTTACCGAGTAAGTCATAGGCGGCATCAAATCTTGCTTGTGGAATTGCACAAATAATTGCAGTAAATTTACAAGCATCTTTGCTTCAGGCACTTGAAAGTACTACCCAGAGGAGACCTTCATATGTCGTGCCTTGGTTTTTGTTCTCATATTTGCTTGTATGTCTGAGTTGCATAGGGTTTTGTCCAAAATTTTGGCAATATTTAGATTATTTTTAAGAATTTCTAGTGATTTTATATATATTCTTTAGCTTGAGAAAAAGTACAATTTATCCTGATAAAACAATGCCTAAACTGATATGATCTGAACTAAGCTCGTCCTACCAGGCTTAAATCTCGTTTCAGTTCTGAAGCTAATGTCTTAATTCTTGATGCTCATATTCAAGTGCAAACATGTTCCATTTTGGTCAAAGATTAAATTCTATTGTAATCTTCCAGAGTTTTTTTTAAATGAAGTTTCATTGCGCTGGCAAGAAATTCTGTGCTTGTTAGCGTAACTCTGCAAGGTGCCGATAGCACGAGTTTGTACGAAGCAATCTGCTCTTGGAACGGTCGCGTCGATTCTGAAAATCGTTCGAAGCTTTAACCGAGTGAGCATTAACGCGATCAAAGTTAAGTTTTACAAGGAGTTTGCCTCAGTTGTTCCAGCAAATTAATTAATTTATTCTAGCTAATATGTCCCAGACGTAGTGGTTGATGACTTACAGCCTAGGAAAGTGCAAATTGGTAAGGGGTTGACACTTTATTGAGTTTGAATTTGTTTATTATTGACTCTGAATTAGATCTTCGTCTAACATGATTTTACCGTGTTTTCCTCCTCTGAAGTCCCTTATAAACTTGAGGGATGCTTTGGCAAAATCGGGTCTTATCACGTAATTGCTGCCTATTTGAAAGTAGTTGGCATTCATTAAATTGATATAACGAATCTCGAGCTGACATGCTAAATGGCTACATTCATAATGATTGTATTTGTACATAGAAATGAACTTGTGCCCTAAAATCAATTAAAGAAATCGGTCTATGCCTATTTGCATCGCTCCGTGCTATTACCTGTTTGAGATTTCACTTTCATGATCATGTTGAATTTCTTGGAAATGTGGACGAGCAACTTGAAAACGTCGTCGACGGGGTTCGGAAGTTCGTAAAGATCTACGTACCTGGACGAAAAGATCATACAAAGCTCATAACAACCTACATACCTTGATATTTTAAGTGCATGCATCACTAAAAGTGAATTTTTGACACAGAGTACACCAATACTATTACAAATGGCTAGAATTTACACTTTAAGTCAAAAATATAAACCCACAAGAAATTCTGATATCTGTTGAGATAGTAAAGAAGATAGTCAGCCAGTTCTGTGACACCTAGAATGTCTTCCCTGATAGTATCTAAAATAAAAGCATGATGTTGGCACCGAAGTCACGGATCGAAGTGCAAGTTCTATTTTCGTTTCCAGAATTATTATATTCAATGCGTAACGCAGAAGTATAGCGAGGTTAGAAATAAAATTAACCGCAGATGGATAACTTGAATGCCACGTCCATATTAGGGATGGAGGGAGGAAGTATACCAGGTGTGTCGAGGATATAAACCTTTGGGGCTTCACTTATCTGATGAAATTAGGTAAATTGGAACTTCCAATAATAATATGTCATATTAAGATATAATAAGATAATATTATCATTGACATTAAAGTTATGATATTTTTACATAGTGTCACATACTAAAAGCTTAATGCTTATAAGCTAACAATGACTCTAGTCACATTGCAAACAAGTGCTGCTTATGATGATTTAGCTTGCTCATAAGAATGTATGTTGCACCTCAGTTATTCTATTTCAAAACATACCTTGATCCTTTCCATGACACTCTTTGTAACGCCTGGCTTTGCACCAACAGGTGTTGCTTTTCCTCCTAAAAATGATTAATTTCAAATAAAAATATTGCTGTTAAATGTATTTTGAACCCATCACTGTCAACCATGTTGATAGAAGTAATTCAATGATATTATTACTATTAATCAAACATAATTTAAAAGCAACTGATTTGCAAAGTTTAAATAGACCCTACCTTTCCCCAAATGTGTGGATCTTAAAGCATTGATTAAAGTTGATTTACCAACATTTGGAATTCCAATGACAAGCACATTGTAATCTAAAGTCTATCAAATAATGCTGAAAATTTTATCAGTCCTAATAAAAACAAACGGCTCCAACGAGATTATTACCTCCGATCTATTATAACGATCACTTGATTTTATAGTTTTCAGTATTGTTGGTAGAAGCTGGAATAAAAACATCCACAATTAATTAAAAATTTATAAAAGAGCTTATCAACACCAACCTCTTTTTTAATGGTATTATCAACATCAGATTTGCAACATGAATATAGAATTTCTTTGACAGAAGGATCACAATTTCGTATGTAGCTCTTGATGTTTTCCAAATGATGACTACTGATCAGATCTATTTTATTGAGCAACAGTAGTCTTGGTCTTGCAGCCATGGTATCATCAAACCTTCCATTTCTCCCAGACATTGGGATGTATTTTTGTTAAGAAGACAAAGAAATAATTCGTTTTATATATTACAAATGCCCATGCATGACTAATGTCTCGCTGATAAAAAGGATATTCTGGCGTCATGAACTTCAACAATGCAGTCAACATTTTTCAGAACACTTTGCATCTTCAACATTCCTAGACATTTGTTAGTTGTTCAGTTTATTCTCCAAAAATATTTTTTAACAATCCTTGACAAGTAAAATACATTTATTCACCTCTGGCCATGTGCATAGCAAACATATTCAAAGCTGATCTAGTATGAACGAATTTCTTTCTAAATTGTACGGCTCCTTGCCCTGCCATAATTCAAACCTTTCCGAAAATTCTCTGAAAACAAATCGAACTGGCAGTCAAAACTCAAGCATCAAAACAAGTATTTGAAAGTTAACTTCCATTCAATTATGGGTTTTAGTTTATATTCAATATGAATATTATTTATAATAAAAATATTTGCTTGATTAATTAATTTAATAATATGAAAAAAATTAATTTTTAAAATATTTTTTGTGGCATCCATTCACTAATCATTCACCAGCGGACCCATTCTTAACCCAATATAATATGGGGCTCTCGACTTCAAAATTTTATTTGATAACCATCGCGTTCTGATGTTCGATATTATGCTCGATATTGCAGCGCGGCTTCGAATCCTACCTCGGAAGTATCTGATCTAGTGACGTAATGGCCCACACCAGGTAACTGCAGAGTTTCAAAATCAGAATCATTGCCAGCGTATTAAATCCAATACGATGAGCATATTTCTGAACAAATAATTCAATATCAATGTGAACCGCCAACACTGAACACTTCTTGACTGATGGCGATTTTCGACGGAGGTATAGAGGGCGTGCCGCATATCACTTAAGTGAAAAACTCAAAAGTTATTATCAGCGACGAATATAAAAGTCTTCCTCCAATTCCTGATTATGTCACTGATTGACCTCTAGTAAAATTTCAACCTTTCCATAAAAGAATTAGGTGTGTTAATCAGTAAATATTCCTCGACTAAAACAAAGGGCAGTAAATACCATCAAAAATATTGTAAATCAATCACAAATAAATACGAAATTGATACAAATAAACCACTAAAAGCATGTTTTAAAATTATATTTAAAAAAGTCATCATATTCTTTATAAGTGTGATTAATAATAGCCTTCTCCTGGAATCCATGGACTGGGTTCTGGGAAATGTTTCAGCGTATAAGTCTTTTGCATTCTCATTTGTTCATTATTTTCCAGAATGTAATCAATTGTTTCCTTTTTGAGCACATAAAATACATGGAGTGAAGTTAAGTGTTTGCAGCAATCAACAGTGAATAGAAGTGCCATATCCAAACTAGAATCATACTGAGGAGGTGATAGCACAGTCAGTTTGACCAATGATTGATTATAGAAAGATGCTGCAAGTCTGACTTCATCAGAAAGAGAGGTACCAGTTTCAAGCAGAAGAACATCCACAGGGATTTCTGGTTTCATAACTTTTGTCATGATTCTCTTAGGACAAGTGTGATCAAAACCCAAAGTGACTTTAACATCAGGTGAAAAGCTAACTAAAGAAATCCATGCTTCTGAACTGATTTCTTTTGCATATTTTTGATCTCTTCTGCAAAATATAGACAGCACTTCTAATTTCCTTCTAGTTGATGGCTTAGTAAAGGCTAAAATAACGTCATCATTTATACTTGAACCATAAATATGCAGATGAGTCAATTGATGACATTGGGAAACAATGTGTTTTATTACATCAGGATGGGTGCTTGCAGCAAGAACTCCATTCTGAATATTCAGCTTTTTTAATGTTTTGCAATGGTTTGATGCTAGTAAACAAAGAAGGCTTGGATCAAGATTCATTTTAAGCCCACTCAAATCAACATCTTTCAAAGTGGAATAATGAACATTATTGCTTGAGTTATGGTTAAATCCAAACAATTCTAAGAGAGCCCCTTGGAACTCCTGTCCTGAGTAAAGCAGTGGATTCTGACCAACAAATGTTATTGTGAGATTTTCTAGCTTTCTCGAGTGAATTGAGGCAAAGTATTTAATGATTCTGCAGGCATATTCTCTACATATTTCTTCAGACTGATTAACTTTTATTATCACCGTTTTAACTGTTGGAGCAAATTCGCTCAGAAATTTCAGTTGTACATCGTCATCTGGATAACATAAATTAAAACAGAAGCTTCTCCATAGTTGGAACGAATGAAAGCACATATTCCAATATTTACATACGAGAGAAGCCTTATATTTATCATATTGGCTAAGATAAGACATTATTTCAACGGTTATATGATCTGGCAGATATAACCAATCAGATACCTCCTCCATTACACACAAATCGTACATTTACTAGACGCAGGAAATCTAAAGAAAGTTACAAAAGTAAACACGACCCCGCTTTTAGCTGTTGCACGTCAGCATCGGGCAGAACCGCATTGCACGCTCGTTTTCTATTTGAATAATGAATCCCGATTTAATTTATATGCCCAGCAATCAACAACCTTCTTACGCTGATTCTTGTTATAAATGGCATCACCCTCTCGCCCTACTAAAGGCCTTTCCACTTCGAAAGCCAACTTGACCTTAGCGGGATGTTTCGATTAGAGGGCGCCATGCCACAATCAGCAATTCTGCCAACCCAATTGCAACACCTTTCAAACAGTATCCTTAGAACTGAATATTCATAATTTATAGTCTGGAAATTAATTTAACTATAGGGTAAAAGCAGTAGAAGAGCACAAAGATATGAAGCCTTGCAGAACACAATAAACAAAAAGTTATATATAATCGGACATTTTATTCCAAATAAAAGATTCCGCTAAAGAAAAGTCCACAAAAAATTTATTTCAACAAAACAAATCTTAATTCATCGTCTACTTATGTATGTCTGTTCTTTCTCTTTTCCGGCGTTTCATTGGAACCTTTTTAAGAAAGCAATTCAACACAAATTATGAGATTGTAAAGCAAATTCAATCTGTTGATCCATAATGATTTTGAAAGACCAACAAAAAATAATCTATGTTGTTACCTTCATCAGATGGTGCCCTGTGTCTTTTATGCTTCCTTTTCTCTGAAATTGTGATAAACCATAAATCTTAAAACTTTTCACAAGGGTATGGTGAAGAAAACTTGGGATACTAACCACTTTCCCTAGAAGTGATTTTTTCCAACTCAGTGTCACCATTACCTACTGTTACCAACATCTCATCATTTTCATCTATTTTCATTTCACCAGATAAGACCACTGCAATCAATATAGACATATCTGATATACGGACAAAGCACATCACAAGAACATGTAAATAATCGATAACATTGCTTCAATTCTCTTGAGGTCTTGCTTGGAGCATATGCTTTACCAATAAGGTCCTTCAAAAGTAAAAGTATTTTACCAGCTAACATAAAACAACTAAAAGTTCACAAAAATCACTTACCTTAGAATGGCTAGCGTTAATGAAATTGCTTAGAGGAACTGCTTTAGGTAGATTTGACATATCAAACTGTTATTAATAAAATAAAGCATTACATAAATATTCATAATGTATCACTTCATCTATTGCATCAAGCAAAGCGATTCTAATTTAGCAATAACTGGAAAAATCACTAAGCAACTTACTCCGTAACTTAATTTAAGTATCCACAAACTTTTTCTATCACAATCTTCGGCACAAAATTCGCCTTTTTCGAAGGTAAATTCGTTTTCTTTGATAGTATCCATTTTAAAGATCGAATTTGTAAACTATTTAATCTATATCTAATTTGTTTAACTCAACGACATAAAAACAACGTCCAAAGCATGCGAAAGCACCAAGTCGGTCGACAAATACACTACTGTTGCTTCTATTTATCGTCCAATGTTATTCTTAATTCGCAGAATTTTAAAAGTAAACTTAGTTGAAAACAAAAATTGAAAATTTTAAACTATTAAAATTTCTAAAGTCTAACAATTTTTATTACTAAATTTTATTTAAAATTTGTGTGTGTGTGCACAATTGTATTATTCCATCGCAAGACCCATTGGTTGGAGTGACAAAGCCACTGAGGGCAAAGTTATTCAGATGCATTTATTATATCAAAGTTATGCAAATTTACAGAGCTGGGGGAAAGAAATTTTATTTGTAATCTACAAACAAAAACTAGACAGAAACTTAAAAAATGAAGTTGGCTTTCAAAAGTGGTTTAACTTAATTTTTCTAGACGTCCAACTGCGACTGGCCATTTAGAACAATTTTTAACAAACTACATCTACCAGAATTTATAGATCATATTATCAATAATAAATGGCCTGTACTTATTAATAACCAGGGTTAGGGTTAGGGTTAGGGTAGAGTCCTGGGTAGAGCACATCATTTCAAAATTATCATAACTTTAGTTTCTTTACTTTATTTTTAACTTAGTTACAGTTATTCGAATAAATAAACATAGGGATAAAAATAACAATAGAACATGATAGTAATGCGAATTCGAACATAAAAGTGAATGCATTAATTCGAATGTTGCCACTGAAATTCTCCAACGACTTTAATCTGTAATCTTTAGAGTAGATAGAGAGGCCAGTAAATCATGTTAAAGATGAGAAAGACTATTGGGAAGACGACCCTTGATATCATGTCTACCATGATTGCATCGCCGACATCAGAGCGCCAAAACATACTTTTCAAACATCCAGGTTTGTTCTGTCGAATGAAATAAGCAGCATTGAAACGAAAGCTATTTGTAAGAGATATGTTAGATTTTTTTGCCCCTGAAGTTTAAATGAGACTAATGTTATTGGCATTACTCGATCGTAGCACGATTATTTAGACTGTTGTACAATAATGTTTTTGTAATGCATCGCCTTTTACGAATGGCAACCAACCTGCTTAGCCTTTCTAAGTGATCTGGCTTTGTCCCTTCTCGCAAGAACATTGACAACGGAATATTCAATGAATGCACCGAAGACGAATACCAGGCAAGACGCCATCCAAACATCTATTGCTTTAGTAAAGGAAACGGCCGGAAAGCGACCTTGACCTGAACTCTGAGTGGTTATTGTGAGCATCGTCAAGATACCCAGGGATATTCTTGCCGGAACCTTTTATAAAGTTAATAACCACTGTAATCAATATAGCTCTACTAATGAGACAATTATATCGCCACTTCTAGTGATTATTACTGATACTATTAATATGTGCGATTCAAGAAGTCGTGTAAATCGTTAAATTCCTTCGAGGCCAATTTCAAGACTCATCTCTCCTTGCATCGGCCTTGCTACCGCTTCTTACCGCTAAATAGACTTTTATTATTATTATAAAATTATTATTATTATTATAAAATTATTATTATTATTATTATTATTATTATTATTATTATTATTATTATTATTATTATTATTATCATTAATGTTGTTTATATAGTGATGTTTGTTTTTGAGTCACATGTGCGAGTAAAGTGAATTTATACAGTTAATGTTAGCGTCCCTTCACGAAATGGGTTAATGATAACAGTGACATTTCGAACACAACATTTTAAAATACTAAACAGATTCAAGATCAATCCAGAATGAAACCCAAGACAAGAGGACAACTAAGAGACTTGGAAGGTAAGTGCTAAGAACGTAGGCTCTCAACCTTCTTTCCAGATGGAAGTAAGCTCTTAAGCACGGAAAGGATCCTTGCCATTAATTGAAATCGTGAGTGTTGACATGAAATTATAAAATTTAAACTAAACATGCAATTTTCTTCATAACATTGAAATGCTTCATCTCCCAGTGCTAAGTCACGCTACCTGTGCTGCTGAACTTCTGAGAGCAAACCATGTGTGACACTCCTTGCAAGATATATTCTGGCAGACTGATTTGAGGATTAACTTCTACGGCTTTGGCATCCGCTCGCCAATGAAAGACCAAATCCTCTGTGGTGTAGGCATCTAAAGGGATTGAATATTTGCAGTTGAAAGCAAATACATGTACAGCCGTTGCTATAGTAACGCCGCTCTAATGGAACGTTAATGAAATTTCTTCATCCACCATTTGAAAGTAAAAGAATTACTAAGCAAATATTTAGTGAGTTAATCCTAATCTAAAACGATATTACTAGTACGTTGAATAGCGTATAATCGTAACACGATTGTAAAATTAAGTGAAAATATTATTTTTCAAATTTAACTGATAATTTCAAAATAACTTACAACTTCCTAATTCAATTTTGCAAGTCTGGTTGTCCATTGGATACTTGCTGAAAAACATGTCACAAGCGAGTGTTAAAGTGAGCCTCTGGCTATAGAGTATCGTACCGTCAGGACTTAATCTGATGAGTCTGTTTGGAACTGTGATCTGATGAAAGACTCCAGCTTTGAGATTTCTCACGAATACATCAGGCGTCCACATACGATCAAACTGCCTGTGGTTGAGGGTGATGTTTTTTCTTGTTATGTCAAAAATCAATCTTTCATCTTTCCAGACCTGCCTCAGATACATGGTCATGGAGAATTCCTGAAAATTGTTTCGCTCAATTAATTAATGAACAGCTTGGAGTCACGAAAGTTTGGGGACCTTCTTAATACTTTCGATTCACTCTCAATCATGTGTACTTTTTCTAAGTCAAAACATTTACATTTACATTTATTTAGCCAATTTTTAACGTGCTCCATTTTATCCCAAAGGGATATAAGGGCACCGACAAACAATACCATCAGACACAAACTCGCTAATTGTATTACTGGAACATTTATGACATCCATATCGGATTCACAACTCCTCTAAGCTTAAGGCCTTCATTGGATTTGGAAATTGGATTAAAAATTCGGCGACGAGAGTAGCCAACACCACCATCGCCAAAGTCTTCCTTAGAAGGTCTGCACATTTGTTCGCATTTAATTTTATTTGTTTTACTTGTCCTCGTAGATTTTTAAATTACACATTTGTTCAAAAATTAGTACATTTACGTCAGGTGACCTTTAGGTAATTAAATTTTTAATAAAATGATTTTAATATTTAACATTAATATAAATACAAATCGACCAGCATCTTGCGATTCGATGCCAAAGCCTCCGCAAAAGTATTCCTGATTCGTCACTGACTAGGAATATTTAAATATTTCATAATTCCTTCTGTCCGCCAGGGGGCGTGCTTTGTTTGCGTTTGTGACATAAAGAACATACAATCACAATTATGCAGTACGTAATACAATACAATAAATTTAAAAGTTGCAGACTCACGAACTTCAGTTAACTTGATTTCTCTTGAATCAAACATTCAAATGTCAAAATTTTAAATGCATTAAAACTGGTGTCACAAATCCCATATTTTGGTGTCAAAGACCAATGATTCTCACGAGCGGACTCTTATAAACGATACGCGATTGTAGCTTCAGATGGGAGAGCGACTCAAACCATTGATGTAATGATTTTATTTCTAACAGGTTCAAATGTCAGAATCGATGGATGATAAAGTTGTTTTGATTCTGTCGATGACACATCCAACTGCGAGATCTTCGTGGCATTAGACATCACTCTGCCAAATTAACAACTCTTAAGATATCAAAATGTGAGATGATTTTGAAATGTTTCTGATCTCTCATTTTATATTGTCATTATCTTTTCATGTAGCTTCGTCTGAAAGCGTTTAACAAACTCATCCTACGTTCGCAGCATGGAAGCGACTTATTTGTAGCCGATAGGATGAAACTTGTTTGTCTCTTTGGAAGAGGGTGCCTTATTTCCTAAAGTCACTTTAACGCAAGTTTGGGCGGATTTTCGAGGTGGCACTATTGGTTCATTGGCTTTGAAATGCCTTCTGAACCAAGACAATTCACTTCTTTCGGTGTTGAAGTTTGGCAGCCAAGGCGTTCCATCTTTGTTGCAAGTTCTCTGGACCATTTTTTCCTTGGCTTCATTGTCCATCTTCTCGATTTCACTTGGTGCTAATCGTCTCGACATTCCTATCTCTTGAACGAGAGTAGATTTTTTCTGGATCGATGGCTTTGTGATCACTGACTTGGTAAGGACGGCGGGAGTTTTGATGGTGTCCGTCATTACAGGCATGTCTCTGAAATAATCGACGATTAAGTCGTACCTACCACAAGTGTTCGTCTCGTACAAGTAACGATTAGAAAACTTCTTCTCTTCTTCTTTAGCTTTCCAACTGGAAACCTCTGACTCTTTATCCATTTGGATCCATCCCGGGGTTTTATCCTTCGCGGAATCTTTGATCGATGCGAAGTCGCTTCCAAAAGGAAAATTAGATTCCGAATATCTCGATCTTTTGGTTCTCAAATCGCTGATCGATGTTTTGTCACTGTAAACCATGGAAGCATCAGATTCGTTGCCAAAGTTCCAGCCGTTTTTCTTGGTATTTCGCTGTTTCGCGTTACGAAAGACGTATTGACCCGAGCTTTCGCTGGTGGTCGGTATCTTTCTCTCCTTCTGCCGATAGGGACCTTCCTGGGAATACTTCCCAAACGAGCTGGACTGATAAACGGAAGTCATTGCTCTTGTTTTAACCTGGAGACAATTTCCCTTCCCAATCCACAACCAATTGAATTAAAGTCAGATTGAAGCTTTGAGTAGTGAAACTTAAAGCCTTAGCAGATTATGTATTTTCTGTTATAAAATTTCGTCAGGATTTCGTCAGAATCTTTCATCAACATGCATGTTTCGATTTGAATTTATAGGTCCAAAATGTGAATAGAAATTGCAAAGAAGATAATTGATCTTAAAATGCTGTTGAATGCGGTTTCTATTTTTATGTTTTATCGTCTTCTACCGATGGTCCTCGACTTATTTGTTGATGTCCTTTGTATATTGCGTCATCAAAACAGAAGAGAAATCTCCGAGAGCTTAACTATTTAGAATAGCAAATGGGCAACTATCACTTTGTGCTTCTTTAATTTAAAACATAACATTTCTTAACGACAAGAACATTTAACAATAACATCATGCAACTTGACAGTTTGTCCTACTCACCTCTAATAATCAAATTTTCAAAACCAGAATTTGACAATTAATATTAACAATTTCTCGCATCACATCTCTATATGGAGAGACTGAAGCTTCTTCATCTCCCAACCCCGAAAAACGCCATCTTCTAGCTGACCTGACATTCTGCTTCAAATTACTAAACGTCTCGGAAGACTCTCACCTATAAAAACGGCACAGTTCAGCAACAAGATAGCACGACTTCAAACTCACAAGAAATTTTCCTTGGAAATGTTAAGTAATCATTTTGCTAAAGATTAATAAAACATTGGAACTCCCTTCGAAATTATGAATTCGGGAAAGGACTCCCGCTGTCCTAACAACCGAACTCTAACAAATTTCTTAATTTATATTTCACTGTTGTTTTTCTTTCCATAAACGTTGAACGAACTCCTATTGGTGAACCAAGTGGCCCTTCAGTTTTGGTTTTGAATATAAATCAAAATAAATAAAAAATATAAATAAATAAATATTAATTAATTAATTAAATAACAACATATGAAGGCCTAGAACATACCATTTTTGTTTCACTTATTGAGCTGATATCATTGATATTCATGTTGATGTATACATCGAGTGGTGCGCCTGTCAAAGATGAAATACTTTGTTAAATACATAATTAATATAATAAATAAAACCTAACTTATAAGGTTAACAGTAATAAATTTGATGTTAATAAAATTATTTTTATCGGTTTTGACGAACTTTCTGAAAAACTTGCCGGTATCGGCTTGTGGTCTGGCACGGCTGTTGTATCGGCTCTCGTTCAGCAGTTCCTCCACGATGTCTCTTTTCACTCTTTCCAGCATTTGACATTTAATATTTAACGATATTCAACTTAATTCATTATTATTATTATTCAACTATTCCACATTAAATATTTAATAATATTCAACTATTCCACATTAAATATTTAATAATATTCAACTCAACCATGAAAATTAGCAACGGCTCTCATAATCGATCATCGTCACCTGATTTCTTCATACTGGTTCAACTTCGGAATTCAAATTAGATTGAAAGATTGTGTTCGTACAAAGAGTTATAAAGTGCCTTGTTCGAAATCTAACTTGCAGTGCCACAAGCGACTTCGGGAAGGAGCATGGCATAAATCGAGCGCCTTCGACGATCACTAAAATGAACGACGAATGCATATGTACTCGTTTGAAGTGACGAAGCTTGTTATCAGCAGCACGAGTCTGAACCCCTCTGGGAGAGATGCCATCTGAAACGTTTAGTCAGTTCGAGAGGAACAAATCGTTACCCGGTTGAGTATATATAAGTTATAAGTTTCATCTTCAAATCATTGTCACCGCTATCGTCATTGTCATCATCGAAGTCATCGTCATCATCATCATCATCATCATCACCACCACATTGCTTCCATCAACACTTCATGTCCATCGAAGGCCAAGTTCGTGTCATCAACGTTCATTGAATTACGAAAACAGTCTGCAATCGACAGGAAGTGGCATTAAATGGAATGCAATGATGATGATCATTATCATCGTCGTCGCCGCCGTCGTCTTTGTCGTCGTAGTCATCATCATCATCGAGGTCATCGTCGTTTCTACTCGCCCGAGGGACCGAACTTTTCAAACTGTCTTATTCTGATTTCCTCTGAAAATTCGTTACGAAACATTCGAAAACTGGAAAAAGGCGACCCCTCCACGATCTCGTTTCCAATGAACAGCTACGATAATAAAACACAGAGATCGATAGATTATTATTATTATTATTATTATTATTATTATTATTATTATTATTATTATTATTATTATTATTATTATTATTATTATTATTATTATTATTATTATTATTATTATTATTATTATTATTATTATTATTATTATTATTATTATTATTATTATTATTATTATTATTATTATTAAGTAATTATCAGAATCAAATGCCTAAAGATATTTTGAGCAAAATCGGGATTCGTCACCAGACGAAGAAAGAAATGCGAGAAGACAAACATTTTTTGGCGTGATTGTGAAGACCACACACATTTCAATTTTTGTCTGCGACGTTTATGTTATTATTTATAATGTTTAATTTATTTTGTATTAATATTCATGTAATATCATATTTATTCTCACATTCATATCATAATTTGTTTTAAGCTTTTATTAATTTCACGAGTTCTTTGGATTGTTACGGGAACCATCAGCGATGAGCTGATGAACCACTCAAAGAACTGGAACATGATCACGAATGAATATTATACAATAGTACAATACAATAGTAGCACGAAGAAAGAAATTTTCGTCTGGTAATAATTTGTATCTTTATATATAAATAAGAATAACAATAAAGAAGGTGAACTCGGGTGTTGAAACGAAGAGTGACCTGATGGAATTCCCTTTCCAAGAAGTTCTTGAATAAACATGGCAGTTGGGGATGAACAAACACGTGGCAGATATCCGAGCCATGACGGCCATCCTTCCGCTTTTTAAACTTTTCAAATTTAAGAAACGAATCATTTAATAAAATGCTTTAACTACATTTTAACATTAACTACTTCTTGCTTAACTAGTTAACGTAAGGTTGTTTGTGCAGCTATTTTACTTCATGTGGTTAACGTAAGGCCTAGTCTATCTACGTATATATATACCAATACAAATTACGTTTTGGCATGGAATATAGATCTATAAGAACAAATCTAATTAGTGTCGGTACTAAAACTTTTTTTATTAATAATTCATTTATTTATTTTCTTAAAAATCAAAGAGTAATTATTTTATCTTAAAGCATCAGACTTTGAAAGTTTTAACTTTTGAAAATGACAAGAAAATCCATGAGATGAATTAAAGAATATAATCGGAAGGAGGAATGAAGTTTTGCTCCTAAACTAAAATAACAAGCAGCTACGGATAACCATTCAAATAAAGTACTTGATAGCGTAGCAATTGGGCAAAATGATGTGCTTGTTAATTTTTTTATATCTGATGATGTCTTTCATCAAAATTCAATATTTTTAATTCGAGCAATTTTATTATGATTCTGTAGAATAACAAATGAAATAACTCGAGGGTCAGCCATAAGGAACCGCTTCAGTTGTCGGTAAATTAAAAGAATAACAGCCAAGAAAGTCAAATGTCAGTGATATTACGTAACCATAGATTTTAAAATTGGTCGGATGGGGACAAATCGTACTTGGTTTTCACACAAAATCAATCATTTAAGGAGTGTGATAAGGAAAGATGGAATATGGGTACTCATCAGTAGCTCTAGTGATATCCTAAGAAGCATTTAATAAAACAATGCCACGTAATCATTTACAGTTTGAATAATTTGTCGACGAAATATTAATGAGGTACGACATTATGTATACATTGACTGAAGGAAATAGCAATACGAAACGTAATAAAAAAAACCATCGAGCTGCAATTAAATCTTATTAATCGAAACCAACCCTAACCCTAATAGACTGTCAAAGCTGCGACAACTTTTCCACCACGAATGAAAATATAGAATGTTTGCATTAGTACAAGTTCAAGAAGAAGCCATTTCAGCTTTAACGGGGGGATTTTATTTTATTCGTTTTTTACTGCCCAAAATTAGAAATAAGCAGCCATTTAAATGACTACCTAAATTGCTATTAATAATACTATTAATAATACTGTTACTGACACTGCAAAGGAGAGCTCGAAAGAAGACAGCATGTGGATGGAGTGAATTCAAAGATGGATGGACAAACAATTCTTTTGAGTCAAGTGACCAATCGATGCCTTCCACTCATCTGCCTCGTTCAATAAACGTCTAAAACTGCAAGCCATGTTTTCAATGGCGGACCAAACAATTCAATTCGTCTGCTCGTTCACATATTTTACCAACTTCGTCGTGGGAATTAAGATATAAAGAGAGGTTGAACATCTGAAGCACACATCAGCTGTATTGTTTCAAAGACGTTACATTGTCCATGGAGGGCTCCATTGAAGTTCGAACTGATTTCTTTTTTTTTTTAGCTTCTCTCCAAAAGTCAGGAGACAACATTCATTAAGGGGACAATAGTCATTCTATGTCCCCTAACCAAATTATGCTATCACTGTCCATGCAAATATTTAATTAAAATGGTGTATTTCACCCACAACCGTCGATAAGGATTGGTTCGATTATCTCCCTTTCAAAGTATAAATAACTAAAATAAAAAATGAATAATTGAGAATAAGCATTAATTGACGGCAATGACACGCTCATCAACATTAAGCAAACAAACCTTGAAGCCTTACAAAAAGCGAAATCAACAAATATAAAAGAAACTCACGCCAATATTCTTAAATCGTGGCTTTTGATGTTCTCCGACTCGATAATAAGCAGACTGTCGAAAGATTGCTTAACAAGCGGAGAAAAGCCTCACTTCGATTGAGGTTAAATAACCTAACGCATGCTCCATAATGCAGGCTACCTTATAAAAAGAAATATCGAGTTGGTGGAACGCTCAGTGACGATCTGGATGCTTCAGCGCCTTTTATATATTGAATTCCAAATCTTATAAATTCTCATGAACACATGTATGAACGTATGTAGACATGCATGTATCCGGAGGACATATATTAATAATATTACACTTATTAAGTAAACAGAGAATTGGATATTTTTGGAACAAATCTAGAACTTTTTTGAACTTCTCATAAAACCGATAGACTTTCAGATCATTCAAATATCTCGATTGCATCCTGCGACGCCCATTAAGACGGCCTAATAGATTGCAAATGGTCCGCAAGATAACCGTTTGTCCAAGCTATACTGATCACGCACTTGCGTGACGATAGAGTCATCTCAACAGCCAATTACGATCTTCGAAAAACATGTTTCCAGAGTGTTATTTCGGGTCCCCTCAAAATGAAAGATGGATTTGTAGACAGATACTCTCTTCAAATAAAAATTGTTCTTAAAGATAAAATCTGTCAGCTACTGATCAAATACTTTTTTGACGTAAAGTGAATTTTTACAGTAAAATATTCGCCCAATAAACCCGCTCTGGTTAATTTCGTCAACTTTCCACACAAAAACCATGCACGACAAAACCTAATGCAGTAGCAGCTGAAACTAAAACATAACCACCAATAGAAAGTTTGTACATTTGTTAAACATAAAACGTGCACATTCACATACATCGCACATATATATACATATATATATATGCAAACGAGTATTTTTCTGATACCATTACATCATTCCCTTTCCCAAGAGCAGAAAAGTTAATTGCATCTTAAAAACCTTAAAATCTTAAAAAAATTACCTCCACCCCTCCATCATCACCACTGAGATTACACCTCGTACGAACTCCAGAAAAGCTGATACTCCAATCATTAATAAACAATTCAAGCCATCAACAGTAATTAGTGCTAAGCCATTACTTAAAACAGCAGATTTTGGATCGTCACAATGCAAACATGAGATCAGAATATACTCTGTACATAATGAACAGCAAAAAAGTATGTATACATATAACACATGCATAACATAAACAGCATAAGACTTGCTTGGTGACCATTAATGCTTTAAAACAAGTTTACTAAAACATATACAACCTCCTAAACAACAACTATGTCTGATTGCCAGTACTTTGGTAAGGAATTCTTGTCTGATAAAGCAAATACAATAACAAACCATTAACAATGCTAAACATAAACTAGGCAGCAATACAATTAATTAATTAATTGGCCAAAAATTAGTCATATTTAAAAAATGAAAAGTTAACTGAATCTAATTCTCAACTAATCAACTGGAATCATTCAATTGCAACATTGCACATCAAAGCTCGTCTTTAAAGCTCCCCTCGCCTTTCAATCTTGATTAATTCCACTTCAAATATAAGAGTTGCTCCACCTACAAAAATAAGTTTATAAATTTATGTAAAAAAAGTATTAATTAAAAAAGAAATTAATAAAAGACAAACTAGCTGGAACAAAGTACCTGGAATTTTTGGTGGAGAACCATGATCCCCATATCCAAGATGTGATGGAATTTTTAATTTTCTCTTCTCAGTTTCACACATACTAGGATTAAAAAAAAATCAAAATATTTAATCATAATGATTTCTAATAAAATTTGTTTTACTGTTCCCATTATAATTCAAAGCCAGAAGTCACATAGCATTAATGCCTCGTTTCAATCCTGGGTTACAAGCTTGCTTACTCTAACAAGCCCATATCCCAGCCTTTTATGACCTGTCCACTTCCTAAAACAAAAACAAATGGCTGCCCCCTTGGGATGCTGCTATCAAATTCTGTTCCATCTTCCAACTTTCCCTAATGAATTAAGATTATGTATCTATAAAACTGCTGCAAAAATTTGAAATAGTCTAAAAAATGTGTAATAATAAAGTCTAAATACATAGAACACCATACCGTATAATGCATATGAAGCGTATCTCCTTTACGGGACTTCATAAGGCAATTTTCTGCACTTGCTCGACGCTTCACACCAATTTGCAACCTTTGGTTCTTGAGTTCATCTTTTCCTTCCGCTGACAACACAACAATAACAACAAAAACGCACGACAAGGCAAACACCTTCAGCCCCATCATTCTTGGCGACTGACGAACCAAACTAAGGAAAAACTAAACAAAATACCGACACGTAGCAGATAAAAGTAATTCAGTATAAATATCTAAAATATTTATCCAATTGTTCATATAATCTGTACAAAATTAACAGAAACCCTCACGCCATGAAAATAATATCCCATTTAAAAATATAATTGCTTGAAATAATTTTAGCCAATCTTTTATTTCTAAGTTGTTGTAGCTTTATATAAAAATGATATTCTTTTAAAATGTAGGCAATTATATGTATTTTATATTTCCTTAGAATTATTTGTTCTAAAGTAAAAAGCAAATATTTCGACTGATATGGTAATTTTGGCGCGAATGATTTATGGAAAATAAACATCCTTATATCGCATATAGTTTCCCAGCTGAAAATGAGTTTGTGGGTTGATAAATACCAGCCAGTGTCATTTTCCAAGTTGGATTACCATCTAGAACAAGCTAAGAAACTTAAGAGATTGGTGAGCTGAAATTTATGGATCGTTAAACTCATACTCATACTTTTAATAACCATGTTAACTTGAACTTTAGGTGGAAGTGGGAGATTTTCCCCATTTGCTGATCTATGGACCTTCAGGTGCAGGAAAGAAGACAAGATTGATGTGCCTCCTAAGGGAGCTATATGGTCCAGGAGTTGACAAACTAAGGATAGAACATCATGCATTTTTAACACCTTCTAAGAAAAAACTTGAAATATCCACAATTGCCAGTAATTATCATATAGAAGTGAATCCAAGGTATGATTCTTATGTTTAACTATCAATTTTCTAAGAAGGATGTTTTAAAGTATGTTATTTGATATTGTCAGTGATGCAGGCATATATGATAGAGTTGTGATACAAGAACTTGTCAAGTCTGTTGCACAGACTCACCAGTTAGATACAACTTCACAAAGAGAATTCAAAGGTTTTTTTTGGCATTTTAGCATTAAATTTTCATCAATAATTCCTACTTTTTAATTAACTTGAATCGTTTTTGTTTTCCCAGTGATACTTGTAAACGAGGCCGATAAATTGACAAAGGATGCACAACATGCATTGAGGCGGACTATGGAGAAATACATGACCACGTGCAGAATGATTTTATGCTGTAATTCTGTGAGTCGGGTGATTCCTGCCATTCAGAGCCGATGTCTTGGAATTCGAATTTCGGCTCCTACCTGCAAAGAGGTTTGTTAAACCATTAAGCACGTTTTGTCATTTTTTTGTCTTTGTTATTTATATATATTATTTATATGTTATAACATGTAATTTGCAATTACTTTTGTCATTTAGAATTTAAATAAAATTAATTAATTGATATCACCATTATTTTCAGATAATTGAAGTTATTCAATCAACATGCAGAAGAGAAGGTTTGGTAATTCCTCAAGAACTGGTCAATCAAATAATTGAGAAAAGCAATAGAAACCTCAGGACTGCTCTGTTGATGTGCGAAGGATGCAGGGTGCAACAGTTTCCTTTTACTTCTGACCAGAGCGTGCCTGAGCCGGATTGGCAGAGATTTTTGATGGAAACTGCCAAAATGATTACGGTCGAACAGAGTGTCAAAAAGTGTTTACATTAATTCATTTTTCATGTAATCATGAAATTAGAAGTCTGATTAGTTTGTTATTGATCCCTTATGTTAACACTTCAGTCAATTAGTACTGCATTGCTTTTATTTTCATTAAGTTCTTTGTCTGGACTGACAACTCCATACAATAAATAATACATAACATTCAATACAGATGGACTCAATGATGAGTTGAAATAGTAATCTGACATAAACGTTATGTCGTAAATATTATATCGGATAATAAATATTTCAATTATCACATTATTTCAACCAAATAGATCCATTATTCAAAGACTAAGTGAAATTCTTTCTAGGGTTTCAGAGGTGAGGGAGAGAATCTTTGAGTTGCTGGCCCACTGTATTCCTGGTGATATCATCATGAAGGTTATTATCATCATCATTATCATCTTGATTTTCTTGGCTAGTGATGGATGAATTACAGCTAACACCAATGCTCAAGTAATTCACACAAGCACTTACAAAAACTATCTGTTAAATGATGGAAATACTTCACCCCTTTTGCAAAGACTATAGCCATTCAAGATTGTTGTGATAACATCATGAGAGTTTGCAGACCTTTCCATAATGATGTGATAATTGAGGCTATTATTATTATTATTATGGAAGTTGATAGATTTATTTTACAAGTCATTCAGATGATGTATCAGTGAGTGCAACTTTAAGGGGGCAAACCCTTTCTAAGTAATGTAGCTTTATATTAGCTGTAGATTTATGAAGCAATTTACAAGCAAAGAAACATTCTTTTACAATCACATGATACCCTTTATTATTCTTGTAGTTAATTTACATAATGAACATGTTAACTCATTATTCTTTCAAACATTTTTGAAGAGTTATTTTGATTTAATATGCTATGGAGCTAAAATTAATGCAAGCAGAATTGTTGTAAGCTGTAGGTAAAGCTTAATTATCATATTTTAAGCTTTAAGCATTTGCTTGTTCTAGGGCTTGGTTACTGAACTGTTGAAGAATTGTGATGGTCATCTCAAGCCCAAAGTTGTGACATTAGCTGCTCTCTATGAGCACAGGATGAAGTTAGGACAGAAAGCCATCTACCATATTGAAGCATTTGTCATCAGGGTTATGGCCATGTTTAAGAAGTTCCTCGAAGATGGAGCTTGTGCTGACTTTGAAGATGATGATTTCTGACCCTGTGTTTTTTCCATTCAGATTTACCACATAAATGAGTTTTGTTTGGTTCAAATACAGAATTGTGTTAGTGTTTTCAGATTGGAGACATTAAGTGTTCACAGGGTCCTGATTCTCAAACTGGAAATTACTTATTTTTATCATAATGTTTGTTTTTGCGCCTATCTTCAAACAGCTTGAAACATAGGATTGGGACTTTAACGCGTTAGACTTCGACTTTAGTACCAGCAGACTTTTTGGGTCCGCTCGGGTTGGGACGTGCGCTCGGTGAACAAGGTAAATTGGTGAACAGCTAATTTAGTGTACAATTCTCGCTGCGCGCTGGTGTTCTTATACGAAGGGTTTTTGCGATCTTTCCCGCCTCGTGCTTCAATTGGAACGGTGGGGTGTTAATAAGAGATGAATTTTAAGAATTATAATTAGCATTCTGTATTATTTACATAGGCATATTTTTATATAAATATACTGGATGTAGATTAATATTTTGTATTTGCAAGGAGTTAGTTTGACCTTATCTTGTTTGTGAGCTGTTTCGTCGAGCTATAACACGTGTTAGATTTCTTAGAGATTTTTTTTTTCAAGGTTTTTTAGAGGTTGTTTGCGAGTTACCTTCGTCTAAAAAGCAGTCGAACTACAAATTCAAACCTAACAATTGAATTTATGCTGTCTTTAGGACCACGATCAGTTTATTCAAGAATTGAAATAAAACTAAAGTGAGGAATTTTAATAACTTTAATTTCCTTGATGTCAACTTGACGCGAGCTTTTAAGGTTTGAGGCGTTTGATCTTTGAATTGTATTTTTGTACAAAAAAAATTGAATGCTTTTGTGATAAGTTTGATCAATTAATTATTTAAGTTACTATTAAGTCATCCTTAGAGATCCTTCAATTTAAATAATGCAAAAGATGTTTGATTTTACTTAAACATCTTTATGTGATATCCACCCATTTACTCATTTAATGATCTGATTTTTATTTGGTCAGTTATGAGACTTATTGCTGAGATTTGAGTGTTGACTAAAAATTGTTTTTGGTCAATTAGTATTTTTGGAGTCATAACAGTATTGTTATATTGTAATTCTGAAATAAGAATCTTAAGAAAGAACACAAGTTGTTGAACTTTGGTGTTTCTTGTTTTATAAAGAATTTTGGTAATTGGTCATGTACTTATGAATAACACGTTTATTTACTGACTAATGGCTTCTGAGAAGGAGATGAATTGCATTATCTTGATACATTAATGATTATAACCAGAGATGTGACCACTTTTAAAATATTTCTTATTTTTGTAAATAGATCTTCCACAATTGATCTCAGTGGTAGACAAATTTTTATAAGTTATATCTACTAAAAATTTTATAAATGTAATAATTTAATAGTTTAATGCTGAGTTAGAAGATATTGTGTTAATGGTTAAAGGAAATTTTTCTTTTCCATTTTGCATCTGATCTCATCTAAAACTAGTATCATTTAAAGCTGCAGCAAATGACAATAAATCTATTTCTATTTTCATATAATTTGTTGCTTTTGTACCTTCACAATTAACATGTCACCTTATGGCAATCAATCCCAAGTTTGCTCTGTCACAATTTATTCTTGGATTTTGTTTGAAAGTTAGAGTTCGCAATTGTCATTGTTTTGCATCATAATACACAAGTGGAGAAATTGGCAAGGGTTGGGGTTAGGGTATATTTTGTTTGTAATTGTTAATCAAATATTTTGCAAGGTCATGAGGACAAGTCACCTTTAGGATGGCTGGAAGTTACATACTCTCTATTTTTACATGCACTATTTTTAGGAGCTATAATTAGAACTGGAGAATAATGTTGGATTGCTTTCCTTCAGTCTATTTCGTTTTTCATGTGTCGAACCTAGTTGTTGAGACTTTGTTTTTCTGTTTCGATGGTTATCATTCATCCATGGTGAATTGTGAAATTAGCATTGAGATGCTGCTTAGGTTTTAATTATATGTTTACATAGATAGAATTTTCACTGGCTATTGTATTATGTTCTTGATAAGAGATATTCTAGAACCAAATCCTCATGGAACTGATTATTAAGCAAAACCATTAAAAATTGCACTTTCCACTTTCAATAATTAAGTGAAGAAAGAAAGAAAGAAAGATAACCTCTAAATCATATGTTTAGTACTAGATGTCTAATTTATATAGAATTTAGCTAATTTTTATTGACATAACTTTATTGACAAAACTGATGCTCTTTTGTGGTTTATCAAACAACTTGAAAATTGAGTCCTTAAAAATAATTATTTTTGATGGTGCTCAAATGGCATCTCATCACTTAAATCGGTTATTTAGAAAATTGCTCTAGTGCAATTGTTGCAAATGTTCAATTTTGCTTAGCTCTTATTGATTTGTTAGCAGCTCTAGGATTGCATTGATTTATTGCATTATTGCTCATTGGCAAAACATTCCATTGTCTTTGTTTTTGTAGAAATTGAAGGAGAATTAAAGGGAGTGAAGAGTTATTTCAAGACAATTTGAATTTCTTGAATATTAAGTGCTCAGCTGTTCTGTGGTTGTATCAAACATGGATGACATCCAAGTAGTTACCAAGAATCCTCCCAATCCTGATCGGAAGAGGCAATACTCAGAAGGCACAGGAACCAGATTTGGCTCTCAGAAATCCCTTAAGTCAATGAGGACATCTTCCTTCTCTGGAAGCAAGGGAAGTCATTTGAACATGTCCCGTAAGAACAGTGTCACAGCTGCCCATGGATTGGCTCCTACTTTGTGCCCTGAGTATGTCATTAGCGACAGCGAGGAGGAAGACGAAGATAAAGAACAAGCTGTTCCAATTGCTGAAGTTGGTTCAGGAGATCATCCTAAATTGTCAAAAGAAGACCAGGAACGTTTAGACAAACTGGAATGCAGAAAGTACATGAAGAACCTACTATTGCTATGTTTTGGATTCTTCTTCATATTTACTTCTTTTCTTTCATTGAGAAATCTTCAGAGTAGTTTGAATGCTGTCAAAGGTCTTGGCATGTACACCCTCAGTTGTACCTATGCTTTCTTTTTCCTTGGTTGCATCTTTGCCACTTCAATTGTCCAGAGATTGGGACCAAAGAGGGCTATAGTAGTCACGACAATTGGACTCTTGATGTATGATTTTGCCTATTTTTACCCTACTTTCTACACCATGGTGCCTGCAGGTGGCATGGCAGGATTTTCCCAGGGAGTTATATGGACTGCACATGCCACATACATCGCCAACATAGCGGCTTGTTATGCAAATCTCTCTGGAGAAAAAGTACAAAATGTACTGAGTAAATTCAATGGAATCTTTTTTGTCTTCTATCAATCATGTCAGATTGTTGGAGGAATTATTGCTTCTCTTATTCTAAAGTCTCCAGTTACAGACTCTAGCCTCCTAGTTCAGTTTAATGGTTCATTTCTTAACTGCACAGGAGATATTCTATTCTTCAATGAAAGTGGAGTCTCTCCTTATGATCCTCCAGAGAGGTTTGAACAGCATGCTAACAACTGGACTTACTTGTTGAATTTATGCAATGAGAGTTATTACAAAGATTCAGTGGAATGTGGAAGGGGATACTGCCACTCAAAAGCAGTGAAATCTGAAACTCCTGTTGATCCTACACTTGTCTTCATCCTTGTTGGGGTCTTCACTGCTCTCACTCTCACTGGTATTGCAGTTTTAGTTTTCTTCCTGGATCCTCTAGATGGTCAGATGAGAATGAAAAAGGCTCACGGTCCACTGCTTCAACAGCTACTTGCTGTCTTTAAATTCTATGGCAACAAGAAGGCAATGTGCCTTGTTGGAATTATGTTTTATTCACTTCTTCAAGCAGCTTTCATGTTTGGTGAATACAATAAGGTGAGTATCCTTTCTTGGAAATTCAGGAATTGATATCTTATAATAATGACTAGTTTTAAAGTTTCATTTCTCTACCATGTTTGTTATAATATGTTTGTTATGATATATGATTTTGCTGTATGGTTCAGGATGAATCGTTTGAAGTCATTTGTTTTTAAATGAATGTTTTATTAATTATATGCTATTTTATACCACAATTTAACAAATACTTGAGATCCTATGATCCACATTCTTATTATTGTTATTAGCAATTATTCCTTGGATGGACTACTTGAGAATTTATCAATCTCATTAGCTTCATTGGCAATCACTTGAGGAGACATTTGACTCCACTCGGCAGATGAATAAGTTTGAGGATTTGTAAGCTAAACCAAATGTCGGACTTGATCGTATCCCTAAAAATGCGTGGTAGGCCAAGTTAGAATTAGCCATGACAATAAATAGCTAGGAGATATGAAGATATGTTGCATAATGAAGTTGATGAACAAAAGTCTAAGAGCTTCTCGATCAGGTGTAGGATCACAGTTTCTCTACTGTTGGAATCCTGCTTTGATTGGTGTCCTCTTTTTGGCTAACATTGGAGTTTTATCCTTTTTCCTTAGTTCATTGACTTAAATTTAAATTGAATTATTTTTTATTTGGCATATTCATTTAAAATGCTCATTTTTGATAAATCATTTAATGTAGTTGGCCTTCCAAGCACTTCAAAGTGAATCTTCCTAATTAATTATTTGTAGGGTTGTACCACAATGTTCAATTGTTTAACTTTTACTTAGTCATGATTTAGGAAGACTGCCTTTATAATAATATTAATAATAATAATAATAATAATAATAATAATAATAATAATAATAATAATAATAATAATTAATAATAATAATAATAAACTAATGAATAGAATTATTTTATCAGTGTGTGACTATAAAATAGCATTGAGCGTTAATACAAACTGAAAAATATGGTAGATATGCACTTTTTAGGTCACATATGATCACGCTGACCTTGTTGGAAAGCAAGGTATAGTTTGCAGCAAAGTCGTATGTTGTCTGGTGTTTGCTGCATGGTTGTAGCAACAGCAAGGCTTCAGCTCCATTTAACAAGAATTGTGTTTCATCCAAGTTGGCTTGTCTCGTAGGTGCGTGAATTCTTTGCACCCAAATAAATGACTATCTTATGACTTGGCTGCCCAACAGAGGTGTACTTTGGAAAGGTCAATTTGTTGTTTTATAGAAATTTCTATTGGCCTTTTGTATAGATTGTTTTGGACTGTGAACCAATTCTGTGAATTTCCTTTTCATCTTGGAAATGCCTGAAATAGTAGGCCTCTGTTGAGCCACTTTTGGTTGCAACTCTTCCATATTGAGCCATTTTCAATCTTCCCACTTTTGTAAATTTACAAACTCCTTAATTGATTTTAAATTAATTAGAAAGTTTCCTTGATAAATTAGATCTAAAGATTCACAACAGTGGTTGAAATATTGCTAACATTTAATTTTCTTGTTTTTCTTTACTGGTTGACATGATGGAAGCTTCTGAGTGGTCTTAAATATTAAAGGAAATGCTTTACATATTTGTTATTATTATTATTATTATTATTATTATTATTATTATTATTATTATTATTAAGCAGAAGATTTTCCTTTTTCTGCAAATGCATATTCCTATAGTAACATGTCATGGAATTAATAATAATATTAATAATAACCATAATAACAACAAATGTTGGTGTGATAGTTAAGTAACATCATCGCAAACACGTTTCAGAATGTGCCTTGATCACAACAAAACTAGACAGCTATAATAAACACATACCATTGTTATAACAAACAGATATATTATGTATTATAGTCAGATATATTTGTTGTTGAGATCTTCAACTATGTTTTGTGACCGTTTTCATTTATTTTTTTGACCCAGTCTTCTCCTCTATGATCTCTGACATCTCCATATTATATCAATCATGTCCTCACTTTCCTTTTTCATAATGTTGTTTTGCCAAGAACACATAGGGAGCCAGTGACCTTTTGTTATTTTTTTTAGAGTCTTTTCCCATTTAGTTAGAATGGCTGATAAAATATTAATTTATGATATCGTTGCTCTTCATTTTATTCTTATCTTTGTCTGTTTTGTAAACCATGATTAGGGTGAACTTTGTCTTTTGTATTAGAATGAATACATGAAAGACTGCTTTTGGATTTAATTTCTTCTGTAATGTGATAAAAACATGTCGATGCCATTGTGCTTTCAGCTCCTTCTGTCGATTGTTTGATTCTAGTCCTTGTGCATTTGGAAAAAAGCTTTCACCAATATTTTGGTGTTCTTAAATATGTTGATTTGTATTTCAACTTTTTTGTTCATTGCATGATTCATTGAAAATGTAATAACTGAGGTTTACTTTGCTTTGTAGCAAGTTAACAAATTCTAGAATCATTTCCGCAGGCCTTTGTCACCTGCACTATAGGAATAGAATACGTGGGATTCATCATGATGGCATTGTCCTCGGCTTCGGCCAACGCCGCCTTCTGGAACGGCAGGATCCAGAAGTACATCGGAAGAATGCCACTCCTCGGGACCGGTTTGGACATCTTCATCATTTTCATTTGCATGCACATTACATCCCTCCATTAACAGAAACAGTGTGAAAGTGTTATATTCCAAACCTAGCTATCACATCCACATGCAGTCTCAGAGAGGAGCACTAGATAAGTAAAAGAAAGCTCCCCTGGCTTGTGGCACTATATAAATCAATTACTTTTAGAAACTGCTTTTGACTTCTGCACTTTGATATTATTTTGAAACGATGAGATCAAACTAGATTATGATTACTTTGTGACTGGGTTGTTTATAGAGGTTGAAAATTTGGATCAGGTGCAGAGTTCATTGTTGCTTTTGGTGAAGGCATTAGTCTTTAATTTCATGCCTTGGTGCTATTCTTGTTTTTTGCTTTAACTGGAAGATCAGTCACACCTTGTGTCCACAAGACACTGTGACACATTTTATGAGAATATTTTATATTTTATATTACATTAGAGCTGGACTCAAATGTTTTAAGCACTCGTTAACTCGATTGTTTGTTTCATTTAACTAGTTCATTGTTACCAAGCAACAATTTGCTTATTGATTCATTTTATTTACAATGAGTTTCTGTTCAAGCACATAATAAATCTTATTGTTCTACCTCTATTTTTTAAAATGTTTCAGCCTTCACCTGTCAGGCAGTGGTTTTCATAACGCTGTTGCTTTGGACTCCCAAAACGTCTGATATTGCAGTTTTCTTCATCCTTGTCATACTCTGGGGTGTTGGGGATGGTACCATAATGACTCAAGACATAAGTGAGGAATTCGTTTAGTTTACCGTAAGCAGTCGACGTGACGTCGGTCACGAGGAAGAGTCGACGATAACGACGACATTACTTCAAATAGTTTTTTAACCCAAGGTCTCATCGGGTTTCTGTTTTCCAACAACAAAGAACCAGCATTTGCTGCACTGAAGATGACCCAGTCCTTGGCCAACTTTACGTTTTTCATAGCCGGCCCATACATGTGCACCCTGCACAAAATATATTTCGTGGGTTCCGTGCTCATTTTGGCCATCACAGGTTACTTCAGCCTCGAGTTCATCATGTATCTCGAACGTAGAGAAGAACAAAAGCAGTCGTCTCTGCTGGAGAGCAAGGCTGACGAGGCAAAGAAGTCCCAGGTCGTTTGAAGCTTTAGAAAGGTTCGAACCCTGCTTTTGTTTCACTTTGGAGTGCAAGTCATCTTTTAATGCATCACACTTGCTTATGTTAAACTGTGTTTTTTGTCACAGCGAAAAAGAAGATGAAGCTGTGAGATGATCAGAGTTATGAGGCCACTCCTGCTAACCAAGATGGGTCAAATTTCTGTACATTTCTGCAAATTCAAATCAGTCAATAGGACATCAATCATCTAAAATTAGAAATGGAACACACAACGGAGCACTTCTATTGTTCTGTCATTATTTAATTCATAACAAATTTGGGGTACTGATAGATGGATCACGCGCTCTTGTGGTTAATATATTGATCCGTTATTTATTATTATCGTCATTGATATTATTTAGTAATAATATTAATAAGAATATATTTAATGTGATTATAATAATAGTAAGAGTTATTATTATGATTCATAACTATTAAATGAGACCTTACCCATTTGTAACTAATTGTATCAAACTGAGCCAAAGGTAGGATGAGTACAATAGCATTTTCTGGCCCTTATTCAAATGTCATCCAATCTTATTCTGCATCTATTTTCTTTAACAGGGATTCAATGATTCACGGATTTGGTCTATTAGCGTTCGGTTATTTTAGCCCCACATTAATGATTTCCCATTGTCTGACTAACGATTTCTTCTGAGGTTCAAAATAGTTTCCACACATTTCTCGATAATCCGTCGTTGCTTTTTGCTCCTCTTGAAAATCACGTCGTCCTTTTTGTATTAGGAGTGGTTAGAATTATTACGTCGCTCGTCGACCTCGTACCCGCGTGAATCGATCCTTTGCGAGATGCCGTTAGAAGTTTGGACGACCCTTTAGATTTGTTTGTTGGGTTTTTATCTTTTACAATGGAATCGTCACCTTACTTCGTGCGTGATAGTTGGCTTGGTGGTCGATTAAATATTTTATGAGGGCTTATTTCTGGATTAATTTCATCATTTCCTGTAGATATTGTTATGATTTGTTGCGATCGATTGAGCCATTAAAATTGTTTTTGATCTTCTGTGACTCAATTTTTTGTTGATTTTAATGCTGCAAATTGTTGGTTTGTAAATTTAAACTTTCATTTTCACCTGGGGTGCTAATCATTTTATCTATTAGTTCATTAATTATTTGGCACTCCATGTATCCTTATAGATTTCAGTATTACAATAATTGGCTCTAGGTGAATAATTTTGAAATGCAAAGTTACATATTATGTTCAAATCTTTGAAAGTAATCATTTCGTCGATTTCAAAATCTTTGTATCCATTCACTCGTCAACAATGAATTTAAGCTTCGGCCATCTTATTGTTAAATTAATCTGTCCACCTACAAATTGTTTGCACAATGTTTTGCAATTCTTGTTCCAATTGAAGTTATTTTGACATACTGCTGAAAAGATCACCTTGCCCTCGGATAAAATCACCATCATCAGAAACGTTTATGCAGACTAAAACCCTCATGGCCTTGGTTTAAGATGGTCGATGATGCATGTTAGAGGCGTTCAATCCTTTGTTTTTGTGATTTTATTACCATTGTGTTTGGAATTTGAATGAAATACAGTGTCCAATCGACGTGCCTCTGCATTGTTATAAATAATTTTATTATGAAGTACTTGATATTGTCACATCAAAGATTATTGAAGATTAATAAAGCAAGATCATATCCCAGTGATTGGGAAAGTTATTAGCAGATATTCTTGTAATAATTATCATTAGGATCTTAAAACATTTCTTCAGTTCTTTATCAGCTTGATGTCCATCAAAGTACTTTCCTTTCCAGTCATCAATTCAGATTTCATATTGATCAGAAGACTTTCCCAGCTCCAAATCTCATCTTTCTGTAGCACAAGCAAAAATAAACTAAAAATTTAAAAATATTTTATTGATAAACATACTTCTTTCACATTATCCTCAGGCAGAAGTCTCAATAATAAAAGTTTCAGGTCGATATTGGCACCCTGTTGGGGCATTAAATGTGGGATCTCAGTTAACAATTTTACAGTAAAGAATTTGTAATTGAGGACTAGTCTGATGATCTTGTGTTAGGTAAATTGGTATTGCATTTCATTCAAATAGGGCCTACCATAGCAGCAAAGGGGACATGTTCCCTCAAGACAACTTCCAATTCTTTGTAGGTTGCCACTCTATTTACTGAAATTCTGGTGAATTTGTCTAGCTCTATCACACAAAACTTTGCAATTTCTAAAATTTGTATTTGCTTACTGGGGTGCCATTGCTATGCTGTCATCTTGTCTTCCATGATCATCCAGCTGTGGTATGTAAGGAATGTCTGTCAATAAAGGGAATTCTAATTTACATGTTGATATTCTGAGATAGCTTTTTAAAAAAACTTTATAAAGGTAGCTCTTGCTGACCATCATCAAAGTCTCTGTTTTTCTCCTCTGTTCCAGTAGTTGACTTCAGTCTTTCACTGAAAGACATTGTCATTTTGCACAGTCATAAAAAATAAATTCAAAGCACGACTCACTCATCTTGACTAGATGCTTCTTTCCTGTAAAATTTCATTTAGATATCAATTAGCTTTTTATTTTTAATGATTTCTTACCATCCACCTTTCTTAAACTTGCCGGGTCTACCTGAAGCGTTCTATGTTAAAATTGGATGGTTAATGCGTTTGTTAAATAAATATTTAAAAAAAATAGTACATATAATTAATATTTTCCACCAAAGTTACCTTGGTATCGAGGTTAGTCATTTGATCAGAATCGATATCAATATTTTCCTCAACATCATTTTCATCTGAATCATATTTAGGCATTTTAATTAATGTTTCAAAGTACTTATTCTAACCTCCAAATGGCAATATCGATATTCTGAGGCCTTATTTACCGCGAAGTAACCATGATTACCGGAGTCGCTATCTTTGCGACTGTTCATAAAAGTGGATTTTAACCTTAAAACAATTTAAGTTTAAAATTTTTGTTACATGTTATTCTTAATATGTAATCATCAAGTATAACACTAATAACATAAAAATATATAAGTAATCGGTAGGTAGAATCTAAATTCAATATAGCTCAGAACTCATTAGGGAGGTGCTATTATTGTCAAGGCAAACCCATTGGGCAGATACATCTTGACTTGAAACTCTGCTAGTATATAGTGACAAGCATTCGGTTTTGAGAAGCATAACCATGTGACTAAAATTTGCTCTCACCTTTTCAATTTTAAAATATTTTTCCGAAACTCTATTTGTCAAAATGAATGTTTGTGATATTGGCGTTTCCTTTAAAATCTGATATTTTTAATATAAAATATGTAGCAACGGCTTATAAAACATTTATATAGGTTAGATACAAATTACGAGAAATGTAGTCGCTAGCTAAGTTCGTGTTTAGAGATTCTCAAGGCTGGGACAAAAATCGGTGTACAAGAAGATTCCAATAAGATTTGCGACCAAGAGGATGAGTGTTATGTAAGCTCTATTCCGTCTGGCTTTCAGGATATCTGGAATAGGTACCAGATTGCCTTCCAGCCTCTCATCGTTACATTCGGTCTTTGAATTCACAATTGATTCGGAACCTCTCGCAACGGAGTCGTCGATGTTGGAACCTCGCTTACGAAGCGATGTCGTCGAAGGTGATGCGCCGGTGGCACACGAAGTTTTGGACGCATGTGGACCATCTTCGAATGATTCTAGCAGCTCAGCATCGTCATCAATGAAGTCCACCGTATGGCCCGGTGACTTACTGTTGTTGTTGAACTGAGAATCACATTTCGTATTGTGATGGTAGGGAGATCTCACAATTTCATGACATTTTCGGAAACCCGAGTGATGAAATTCAGACTTGTTTCGAAATCTGACACCCTTTCCGAACGCGCTCGTTTTTCTGCAGCGTGAACTGTCACCCCGAACACGATTCATCGAAGGTTTGCTTTTGTCGATTTTCGTTGCAATTTTAAAAACGCGCTTCATATGAATTTTTAAAAGTATGAAATGCTAGTTAACAAAATAATGATATATTTTCGAAAGTATTGCTAAGTTCCTAGCTTTCTTATGACAAATGACGTTATTTTTAATCATGGAAACAGTGAATGGGTGAACTCCAGATATATTTAGACAGTTATGATCATTTTAATTTACTTTAGGCTAATATTCTTCTAACGATTTTTTTGATGTGCAACCATATTATCCATCTTCCTAACACTTGCAAGCAAAAAAACTCTGCTTACGTTGCACACAAAATCTTCGCCATTAGCTCCTTGACCTTCCTGAGTGTAATTAAACCCTGTCAAGCGCCGACGTTTTCAATAACATTTTGCAAAACAGCTTGATTTTCGTTTTATCAGAAATTTGGTTTGGACCTGTCAGCTTTTTTGCAAAGCAGTTACATGAAGTGTAACCAAAGAACCGTACAATCGGAGTGCAACAAACTCAGGATAAAGAGTCAACAGCCAAAAATCACCCTAATAGACATTTGATTGAGAGCATTTGATAAATATGCACATTTCAAAGACAATTACATGCATAAATCATGCTCGAAACTTGATGTTTGAGCATTCTCAATTTAATAAATTAAATGTTTACATTTCCAAATGTTAAATGATGACAGCTTCGTCACATTGAAAGCTTACTAAATACAAATACTAAATACTGTAGGCCCGTAAATAAATAACATAAACGAGAGCTGCTCGGGAGCACGGCATTTCAAAATTTCACCTTTCATAAGAATCGGTTCATAAACTTCAACATCATCTCTAGGGACGAGAAGACGAGTCTTTTCCATTTCTCGTGATCTAAAGTATTTAAAATGTAACACAAAACATCAAGGGGACAAATAAAAATTTCCTAAGGTGATTACACAGACAAACAAGGTGAAGGGGGACTTTTGATTTTAAGTCAGAGCTGGAGTTTATGATCAAAACAAGGACATTCATTTTGACACTTCCATCGACTGTTCAATGATGCTTGAAGGGGAACAATTAAGAACAACATTCTCAATAAACATCTTCTGGAATGATGGATCCAGTGACTTCAGTTCCTCGAGCTGAAAAATAATCAAAACTTCAGTGTAGAACAATCTAATTAACTAATTATAAGCTTTGGCTTTCTTTAGTTCTTTTTTTTTTAAAGAATGACCAAGAATCAAATTTATAGCTATCTATTGTTATAATTTAATATGTTACGGTTATTTCACTGCTGCCGCCTGGCAAATAGCTCGACACTGAAATTGATATTCCAGATGAAAAAAGCTCAAATAAATGAATTTGCGAAGCTTAAATTCAAAGCTTATTATTCAAATGTATCTTAAAAAACCTGGGGATTACTAAGTGCAATGCTTTGTATCTTCATCCAAGTTAACTCCCTTTGCCTCTGTCTTTCTCTGACCCTGGAATCAATTGTAATGACTTTTAATGGCTCAGCCATCATTTCAACAGTCCTTACAAATAACAAAGCATTATTCAATTTGTTGAAAGAAAACAAACTTTTGCATCTCAGCCTTAAATTGCTGGGCACAGGTGTCAAAGAGCTTCTGATTCATCTCCATGAATAGCTTTAGGGCATTATAGATTAGCCCATGAATTGTTCTAAAAATAACAATTTTTTGAGAAATTCTATTAAATCTAATCCTTGATTAATTTAATTAAAATTGCATTAACAAATCTAAGACATAGAACGAGGGTAATCGAACTAAATTTTGTACGTGCAGACATTCATCGTGAATCATCCTCAACTTCGATACTCAGATGTAAGACAAAATATGATCTTAATTTAAGAAAGCACAAACTTATTCCAATGCTGCTTGTTTCCGTAGAGGGAGGCAAACATGATCGGTAGTATCTCGGCAACGTTGTCGCTCACGAGGCTCAAAATATATTCGTTGTTCCAAAAATATAGGGCTCTCTCGGCCACCTACAAGAAAAGTGTCGGAATGGAAGTCGAGACAAACTTCGTAAAGGTAATTAACGGACCGATAATTAGTGCGATCGGTAATCTACGCGGTCTAACGGTTACGACTTCTCGTGCGTCTTCGACTTTGCCCTAGCATAGACAGACATTAGCACGTTACATAAGCTGAAACTTTCTCCCTCGTATCCAGAAATAAGTTTTATGCTAGAAATGGTTATAGCTCGTTCGTTCTAGCGACGTGGGCCCGTTCCGAGCCGCCGCTTTTTAAACTTTTCCCTAAACTATTTTAATAAACCAACCTGAAAATGGGGACTGGTGACACACTTTGCAAGTTGTTTGAAGAGAGGAATCATGACTTTGTGAAACTCAACAGGTTCAATGACATCCAATATCTCTTCCAACTCATTCAAAAACATGACCTTTATGAATTAATAACAATATCTCACTTAAATTAAGAATGGTTTTTCCAACTCATTCAAAAACATGACCTTTATGAATTGATAACAATATCTCACTTAAATTAAGAATGCTTTTTCTACCATTTCATTAACAACTGGTTGCAATAGAGCAAATTCCAAACCTCTTTTGGACTATGAACCTTCGGCCAAAATTTCAATAAGCCCATGACGACCTGACGGAAAAAAAATGGTTCGTATTAACGCCATCGTTCGTGCGTTCCGTCGTCGCATCGACGTCCTGCTGTCACTCACGGGTTCGGTGAGCGTGCCGTCCTTTTCCAAAAATTGGACCATGCAATATGCCAGTTGAGGGTGATAGACACTCAGAGATTTGACCTTATGCAGTGGCAATAGAACCTTCAAGAGAAAAACCTTGTGCTCTTCCTTCAGAGGCAGAGCAAATCCATTAATTATGCTGTGAATGTGGAATATCATCAAAGTCAATCGAAAAAAATATTAAATATTGGATATTAAATTAAATGTCTTCATATTAAATTAAATGTCTTCATATTATCCTTTATTAACAAATCTATTTCTGCTATATTTTGTGGTATAATGTTGATTTTATTCGTCCAGATTCATTTTCTCAAAGGTAAATAAACTCAACCCATAGTTTCCAAAATCTATCTAAAATTAACTAAAAGCATCCTCTTTGTATTTCAATATTTTCTACACTCTAAGAAATACTCATAAAAAATAAATCGTTCATAATTATTGTATTTGTCAATAATTACCTCCTGAATCAACAAAAATAAAATATGAACTTAATAGGCCTTAGAAAAATAATTGTTCAAAATATTATTTTAAGAAGCACACACAAAATGAACATTATAAATTAAGTATTTTGTAGATTCATCCACCTTCCAAGAATCTCTAGCAGCTCTGCAATTCCATTGTGGTGTTCGGTCTCATATATGAAACTGTGGAATAAAATTTGAAGTTATTATTGAATAATGTGGATAATTTTCTCTCTTGGAATACTCTTACATGTAATTTTACATTATAACCATATGTAAATCTTGTCAGATATATGTCTGATACATATATAGGAAAAAAAATTAAAAATATAAGAATTACCTATAAAAAATGTTGTTGATTTGTTTCCTTATATATGCCCTAAGACCAAGAAATTTTCCATAGATTCTGTGGAGGAGAGTCTTTAGGAAGTCCCTTTCTCTTGGATCCTCACTGTCAAACAGGTCGAGCAGCTTTTATGAAAAAATTAAGGAAAGTATTTAAATGATTTAGAAACAAGATTATATTCAAACTACCTAACCCTAATATATGCAAATAATGTCATAATAGTACAACCAATTTTACTTAATTATAATAATTTGAACGTACCCTCTACAGCCCAACTTACAAAATTGTCAAAACAAATTTGATCATACCCTAGTCCCATGTAAGAACATTCAATAAATTGTATTTTTACCTGAAGAACAAAGCTCTGGTCTACATATTTTTTGGCTATGTTTGCATTGAAATCTGGAGATTCAACAAATCTCAGGAAAAGTTCATAAACAAGCTGAAATAAACCAGTAGAAACATCATAATGAACCAGTCCTTACATATAAGCTATACTTATAAAAATACATTATTCATACCTGGAGATGCGGCCATGCAGCCTCGAGAGCGGGCTCATCTTCCTCGGGATCAAATTCCGCACCATTGGGATTAGAGGACGGTGGAAGACTTCGAAACACATTGATTGCAAACTTTCCAAATAAACAACAAAGCTCAACAAAACTCAAATAAACTCTAAAAATCTGATGACATATTTTGATCTATGTTGGTATCAGAAAATAAAATTTGTCAATCAATTCCTTATTATTTGGATTAGTATATGAATTATGTAAACTAATTTATCTCTAAAATAAATTAAAATGATACTATTCTGATATAAAACATTTAAATTTTAAATAAAAAATGCTAACCATCTTCACTGCTTCTGGATAGACATCATCAGTCAATATTCCTCTGTTTTGGGTAACATATTCCACCAACTCATTCAAAGCAGACCTTTTGACCTCTTTGAACTTAAGATCGCTAAGAGGATCTTGGATGAAATCAAACAGCACCATGCACTGTTGCATTTTTTGAATAAAGAGAGCATCTCTCTCTTGGCCAGTGCATTCTGAAAAAAGAAAAGAATTTAAATGATAGTTTTGGCAAATATTCTTGACTTTTGAAACACCTTTCAATAATGGTAACTTTTGAAGTTCTTGACTTTTGAAATTGTTTGTGTTAAGAACATGAATTTTGGCAGAATCTTTCATAGCAGTGCTACTGATTTGCTACCAAAAAATAGTAGAATATATTCTTATCCGCCAACATAAGCTTTTTTTTTAATCTATAGTATTAATCTATTTACCGATTTATCTTCCGCTCTAGTTATCATTTAAGAGAATGTCAATCCTGTGTAGTAGTATAGCTTTAATATATAGACTGGGAATAATATTGTGTTTTTAGAGTCCGGCTAGCAAAAATATGCACAACTAGCACCACAAATGTCCTAACGACGAATTAATCGAAACCTCACTTCAACATCAAACAAAAAAATACAAATTCCGCCCACGAGCAAATAAAAGTGCCATAAAATGAAATGCGTCATATTTTTTATTTTATGCTTTAAATTAGTTCTACATGATGTGAAAATTTTTAGCTTTTTAGTCTCATTAGTTGAGAATTTTTACAGCGCCATATGGTCGATAGGTGGTTCTCAACTGTTTCGTAGTATTCAGGAATTATCGTTTCCGCGTTTCGATTGCACTTTGTCGATTACGACATAGGGGGCATTGGCGCTTCTGTGCAGACTTTAAATTTGATTGAAGACATTTAGACCAGGATTAAAAAGAATGCTCCTTGCAGTTGTCGAAAATTCGCTCATTGGGCTGATTACTCAACTGCGTGGAAAAAATTAAGGGACGGTAAACGACTGTTCGTTTGTAGATATCTAGGGTTTGCAAACGTTTAACGACCTGAGTATCGACGATTTAATAATTATTCTTAGTTAGACGTTCGTAGAATCTATCTAATGTATAACAAATAATGTGCAATTGATTGCTTCCCACTAAAATTGAATTAGAAAGAGTTTTTCTATTTTAAAGTGTAGTGCATTATTGTTTCTTTGAGTTTATTGGCAATATTGGAATGGATACATTTTTGGTGGACTTGCCTCAGAAATTAGATGACGGTGCTGATTTGCAGCCAAATGACATGCAACAATATTCAACATCTGAACTGTCACATTCAACATTGACTGTGTTCACTTCGAATTCTTCAGGAATTCACATTGCAAAACCTTTTGAGGGCTGTCAGGGTATACAAACTGGAAAAACAATGAGCTCAAATGAGCCAAAATCTCTCTTGCCAGGGACTCTTTCAGGTAACCTTGAATTTTCTAATTAGCTGTAATCTGGATGAGTTGTATATGGATGACTTCAGAAGTCATTGGCATGGAAAAAGCAAAAGAAATTCGTAGAAAGGGCAGGCCTCCAAAATCTGAGAAGCAGACCATTGATGGATTTTGTTGCAGTGTTTGTAGCAAGGTTTTCAGCAATTCAAGTTCATTAGTGAAGCATAATGTTACTCACAGTGAAGAAAGAAGGTTTGTCTGTTCTGAATGCCCAAAGACTTTCAAAAGAAATGATCATCTGTTAGTCTTGAAGAAGGATTTTTTACTTTTGATGTTTTTGGACTGAGATGTTAATTCATTGTAGAATGGGACACATGTCAACTCATTCTGATGTGAAACCATTCAGGTGTGACAGATGTGACAAAAGCTACTGTGATTCTCGTTCTCTGAAGAGACATGTGGATCAATGTCATTCTCATAAATGGAATGAAATTCAGATGAGGGATGCAGACATACTGTTTCGAGATAAATCAAATGAAGATATTCCTGATGCCAGTGACTATAACATGAACATGAGCACAAATTTATGTGAAGAACTGGCTGGTGAATCTTTGAAGGTTAATAACAGGTTGGTGAAGAAATTTCATGTGCATCTTCTTTATTATTCCATCACTTTTAAATTGAATTATGTGATCTTTTTTCTGGTGATATTCAGTGCTCCCCAATTAAATCTGTGTAGGATATGTGGTCGAACATTTAAAACCATGCAAGCACTGAATGGGCATATGAGACATCATGTTGTAAATGTTTCAAAGAAGGTTTGGGCATTTTCTTATCCTCAATTGTTTGTCTTTGATCCAAAATTACATTTATGCTATGAAAATGCTTAGGTGGAGTTGAGGATTAATAACTAAATTGATGTTGAACTTTATGATTAATATTATATGTGTCTATCAATATTGATTAAACATGGAATTTTAATAAAAACACATTTTTGCAAATATGTTTTCCTAGGTTGATTTAATTTTTTTAAAATCCAAATTAAGTCTTTTTTTATACTAAAAGGATTCACAAACACTTCCAAATATTGTGGACAACCAAGTTGTGAGGACCACAAATAATAGCTCTGACATAATAATAAACACCGACATAACTTTAAAGCCGTGTTCCCAAAACAATTTGGCCGAGTTGCTCCAGGCTAACAAGACTGAATTAGCTTCAGTAAGACCTCCTGTATTTGAAGGGACCACTTCAGTCCTACATGGTGGAAATGTAATTGACCAAATCACAATTTCAACCATTTCAATAACTACTAATAGCGATTCCATCACTAAATCTCAATCATGTTTAATGTCCTCATTTCTTCCTTCTGTGGAATCATCTCGGCCACTTATCACGACGCCGTCCTGGAATTCTCAATTGCCTTTAGAGAATTTTAGAGGAATGGATTGCAGTGTCTTATTGCTTGAAAATTCCCCTCAATCTTTTGTTAAATCACAACTTCAACAGCAATCGTATTCCATGCAACTGCAGCATCTTGCACAGCAAGTGCAACCAAGTTCAATTGTTCAGCTTCAGGGCTATTGCCATCAATTTACAAAAGTCCCACATCTCCAAAAAGCAGTTCATATGACAATTATTCCTGGAAATCACTCCTCAAATGAAAGTATTTTTACTTTGGCTTCTGATGGAGCCCCCAGATCTCCCCAAACACACAGTTTGTTGCACACCCTCCTGCTGCAAAAAGGCGACAAAAAGAATGATATTTCTCAGCTGCAAAAGTCTAGGCAAGAAGATGACTTGCCTTCAGATTTATGTAGAAGTGGTGCTTCATTCAATAATATCCTGGCAGAAACTGGAGGAGGTGAATTGCATCAGGAGCTACTTGAAAATTATTCTGGAGATGTAAATTTTGAAGGGTTTGGTCTGGAAGGAATTGAGAAATTGCTGGATCCCACATCAAAGGATGAACGTACAACTGAAGAGGACATCGGATTGGAAAGTTCCATTCCAGAAGATCTCCGAAATATCCCAACTCACGCGTTGCAGATGTTTTCCTTGTCATCAACAAGCAAAGCAGGTAGTATCCCTGCCCTTCTGGATCATTTCAAAAATGAAGCTGGCAATGACCTAAGGCCAGATTACCTCTTGAATCAGACTTTTGCTGGTGTTTCAGAATGCAACAGCAACGAGACCATCATCGGAGAAGATATGATCGATGTAATTGTAGATCAGGAACCAGCACATGGAGGCCAGATAATTCAGAGCAGATTAAAAAACGCATGGACCAGTGCAGCTACATTAGGTTCAAATGAGGTTATGAAGCCATTTTTAGTCATTTCCAAGAATGACTCAGAACCTAATGAGTTGCTAAAGAGCAAGAATTTTGAAGATAATTTAACTGCTCATGATGATGATGAAGGAAAATTTGATGAAAACAATATCTTGGAATCGACTCTTTCACCTGATCAGATCAAAAACTTTCCCATATTGCCCAAGTTAGAGAAGTTTAGAAATCCTGGTTTGTTGAAAATGAAGAGAAGACATTGGCCTGGGCCACTGATAATTCCTTCTAATGTCTCAGTAAGCAACCAGTATACTAGCCATAAAGAGAACAGCAGTTCGGGTAGCTCTAGCTTTGCATTCCAAAGCCGCTTGAGGTCGCCAAGGGCCATCCCCGGATCGGGCTCTTTCGATTCCTCTGTTCCTCCACCCTTCAACTTGCCTTTTGTTCCCTACACCCCTCTGCCAATGTTAAGTCCCATGAGGAATAGTTCGGGCCTTTTTTGTCTCATACAGGCTGCTATTGCCACTCAGACACCACCTGCAAACAAAACTAAAAAGAGTGGGTTACTTTCTATCTCTACTTTTAATTCAAATTTGGAGATGATCATTAAAAAATATTGCTTAAAATCGGGAAAATTAAACTCTGTACAGTTGGTGGTCCTATCTCTCCAGAATTATTTGAGGGATTTGTTGAAGAAATTGTTGCAGAGGAACAATTGGGTGATCCCCCAGCCACTGATATCAAGCCGTGAGTTTTAAGAATGTTGCTCTCTTTCACTGATAAGTTTTGATATTTGGTAACTTATCATTTTTCCAGGCACATTAACGAGGGACCCGAATTCCAGGCCGACATCCCTGATTTGGATTGTGAGTCGCGAAATTAATAATTATGTAATATCCGTCAAACAATCTCAAGTTCTGATAGTTAAGGCTAGCTAGTTATGGAATAGTATCTTCTAAAAATGGTACTTGGAATCGTTTACTAATATTTGTTTATGGATAGCAAACCGCACCAGCGTGCACGGACTAGAAGATCATGCTGAAATGGTGTGGAATCCCATCGTTACGCAGAACATTCCTGAGAGTGAAGGCATGTACCTCATTTATTAATAATTTACTCTTAATTAATTATATTTAAAGGTGACTAAGATATTTGTAAGTTTCATTATTAGACAATTTACTTGCATAAGTATCTTAAAAATCCAGAAAATATTTAAAACAGTTGTTCACATCATAAAATTGTTATCAGTTTAACTATTATGCTCTTCTATGGAAATAATTTGTGGTTCATTTAACATTAATTCGATTTTCTGTTTTGGTACGTAGAATAAAAATTGTTTCCTGGGAATTAATTCAATTTATTTATTATATCACATATTTAAACATTCTGCTTAAAGTGAAATCTTTCTTGGAATTTGCATCTTCTGCTGCTGTGCCTTCTAATGGGTGTAATAAGGAACTGGCACACCACATTCTCTACATGTACAATGGAGATATAAAGGTTGAACTTTTCTTGATTTTATAAAATGTAAAGTAATTGGAAAAATAAACATGCATAATTCCATTCAGCACTTGTATATAAAAAGTTTCTTAAAAACCTCTTCGAAGATTACATGAGCGTTGTTGGAAGCCATCTTCTTAACTGATATCTCTATTTAGTGTAGAGTGCAATCAGTAATTTGTAACTCTTTTCATAATGGCATTTTTTGTGATGAGATTATATATCGAACGGTGCTTTATAACATTACTTTCTGACAAATTAAGTTAGACATTCTCATTCCTAAATACCTTATTTTCAGAAAGCCTGTCTTGCCATCATGCAAACCCATCCTCTTCTCCCTCCTAATCATTTTATAGACACATTTAAATATTCAGGTTATCTGTGATGAATATTCAAAATCTGTTTTAGACTTGCTATTATTTAATGGTTTAAAATGTTTTTGATGTATATCAAGAATATTAATTGTCCACATTATTGTTTAATTATTCGTGTCATGCACAGAAACCTCCGTCTGGAATTCGGTAGAAATTGAGAGATTCACCAACAGCATCATACAAAACAGCAAAGATTTTTACTCGATTTCCAAAGAGGCTAGATTGTACATGGATTTCCCTTTAATCACTGGATTTTATCCTAATTAGCTTGCGCAAGTGAATTATAGGGATAAGACTGAAGCAAAAAGCATTACTGATTGCATTAAATGCAATTGCTATTCATTATTTAAAACTATAGTCAATATTGCACATCTTATTAATACATCTCTACATCTCGGGTATGGTCGCGTACGTTTACCAAAATCGATTACTGTTGTCATCAAGTATATTTTAAAGGTACGTCGCCCAAATTATTGAATATAAGGCGGTGGTGAAAAAAAATCAATTTTCCAAATTGCTCAAATTCAGGTTAGATCAAAATCCTGCAAGGAATGCGTGGAATTCTACTACCTGTGGAAGAAGATATGTGGACATGAAAGCGGGAAATTGAAGTCTCTTCGTCGAAAAAACGACGTCATTTACAACAATTTGAGATCGAAAACGTTACCCTTTGACGACCCTCCTAACGACGACGAGGTATGCCGTCAGTTATGCTTAACGACGTTCTAGTGCAAAATTGGCAGGCAAATCGGCTCGCATTCCTTGCAGGTATACTGCAGGGGTCCTCCCGAGACGTGTCGGGGACGGGCCTCGCTCGAGTAACAAAAGAATAAATTTCTCGAGATGACCATCAGGATCTATTTCTCAATCATCTAACATAAATGTATACATTTGATCTCCACACATGTACGACACCTTATTTTTGCAACAGATGTTGTTTCAACTTTCTGAACGCATCTCGACTCTCTCGGAGAAACCTCGTCCCTCGATAGCCACCGAGATTCAATCTTTTCCATTTCCACACATCCCGAGTCCCGAAAATTCGACTCTACCGGGTCTTCCCTCGAAGGCTGCTATAGGAGCAACCAAACGCCAGAGCAAACATTCTCGAGCGAGTGGAAAATCAACAAAACACAGGAACAGGTTGCCTCAGGCTTCTCCAACACTTAATCCTGATTCAAACACGATATTCCCCTGTAAGATATGCAAGAAGTGAGTGTTGCAAGGAATTTTATTTTAGTATTTTAATCATTATTATGAGTGGCTGAATTTAATGTCAGACCGTAAAAGCCATTTCACAGTACCATCCATACATCTTATTACTGTTATTATAATTTGTATTAATAGTAGTGATTTTTGCAGCAAATGCATCAAGTTTGTTATACTTTATAGTCATTCTAAAATTTCAATTATAGGGTATTTTACAAGGTCAAGAGCAGGTCAGCCCACATGAAAACCCATAGAATGCAGGCTAATGTGAAGAAACCATCTAATCCTCCTCCCTTGGTCCATAACTATAATAGCTATCCTCCTTCTATGATATCTTCAAGGCATGAAAGTAATGATTTTTTAGCAACTGACAAGACATCTCTGCCTGCTAGAAGTTCAGGAGCCACCTGAGATATTGTTTTGTTAATTTCTGTTTAAAATGACTTTTCAATATTCCTGCAGTTAAGCAATGATAATGACTTTGGATGTTTTGTGCAAAAGAATGCCCGTGGATTTGGTGAAGTACATTCTGTTATCATTTTGTTTCATTATAGCTGCAGTAATGTTGTTGTCTTTATCTGAATACCACTTTTCTCGAACTGAACCTCCTACTAAATGGTGCCTACCTCTAAATCAGGTCAGGGTTATGGTTAGGGTTTCTTTTTTAATCAGGTCCAATTCTAATGGTTTGGTTGCTCTTACCATTGGTGAAAAGTGACTTTACTTGAATTTAAGTGGCTTCCTTTGACATTTTTCAACATGTGAGCGATTAATTAAGATTAAGTTCAATTATGCTCTAAACTTTTGAAAAAAAATCTATGAACCTGCCTTGATTCTTAAAATGCGCATAATAAATGCTAGAAAATAAATACAACGGAAGCAAAAATATACTGCTAACGAAGGAATAGAGTTGAGCATCCAAAAGCACGATCGCTTCGTCGAACTAATACTTCGGGTCGGGACTTCGTGCACGAATGCGAGTTAGCCACGGGTCGGAAGGATTGCATTCGTTCGACGACAAAAATACATTTTTTTAAACAGAAGATGGGTGATGTGATGAATAATAAAGCTTGCTGCTTATAAACATTTCAAATGCATTGGCTTTATGTAGACATCAGAAATTTTAAAAAGGAAATGTTTGAATGACTTTAATGAAGAAGCCAAAAATGTGCAGTTTATATATAATGTGCAGGAATTGAGAGATTGAATCAGGGTGGAAATTCTTTGGCCGATGGTAGTATGTCATCAATTTTGTTATCTTTGCATAATCCTTGGATAAAGCTGGAAAATGCAGACATTTAAAGCAATTACCAGATGTTATTGCAATAGGAATAAATACGAATCCTTATCCTAACCCCGTACTCACGTCGTTTACCGATGCCCAGGGAGGGGTTAGGGTAAGCCGACCCGCTTATCGAAAGAAAACTAATCTGTCGTTACAAAGAAGCTACTTAGTGACTCACCCCAATCATGTTTTTGGGTATGAAGCCTTCCTTGCCTTCTAAACACCCCCACCACCACCCCTCTTCCCGATCGTCCCCTTTCTGAAGGATGATCAAACCATCTCCCATCTTGAATGATAATTCATCGTGGACTTCAGAATTAAAGTCGTGCAAGGCGTAAACAACGCCATCGTTTAGCGTGCCCAAGTCTTCCTCTATCTCTTTTAAAATTAATATCATTGTCCAATTAAGAACATAGTTCGTTCGAACAAGTCGTACCATTAACTACTTACTTAGCAGATAGTCACGAGTTTCCCGAAAGCATTCCTCTGCGTCGTCGCACTTGTCCGAAGGAAGTTCCAGGTCGCCGAAGGAAGTTGCAAACACCGAGGCTCCGTTCTCGACGAGGAATGCACAAATTTTAATGTCGTTGCAAGCAGCTGCACAATGCAGAGGAGTCCTACAAGTTGTCAAAGCAAGACCATTCACATATACATTTGCATTTTATTTATATATTAAATCACTTGTTATTTTTATTGTTAAATTTTTCCCTGCCTAAATATTTTGCTGCCCCATTAATGTATTTGAAACCTATTGACTAACAATCAAATTGAGTTAAAGATTACACTAAAATTATATGTGATGATTTTGTGATTCATTAACTTCATTTGTCATTGCAACAATAGCCTGTTTCACATATCGTATTTTGACTCATTTAATATTTTTTATCATGTTTAATTATACATATGACACACTACCCTAATACACTGCCTGTGATTTGCATGGTACATAACATTCAAAAATGGTTGCATAGCATCAGATTTTTGTGAGCCATTTAAGTAGTGTTCCCTCTGAAGGGTGCTTGCGCTTCACTAAACCTTGGGATCATCTTCATTACTATAGAAATGCAACTGACTGAGCTGATTCATTGCTTGTGGTGCTTTATAAACAACTTATTATTATTATTATCGTTATCATCATCATCATCATTAATATTATTATTATTATCACCATCATCATCATTATTGTATGTATCATATCAGAACAACAAAGACTATAGCTAAAATAAATAATAAGCCATATTTATTTCTGTTTGATAAAATAATTAATACCATCCATCAAGATCTGGAGCATTAATGTCACATCCTTCTTCTATCAGAAAAGTTACAATGTGAAAATGCTCAGCAAATATGGCATAATGGAGGGCAGTCATGCCTTCTTCATTTGAAATGTTGCTGCTACCAATCTGAGATATAAAGTTATTTTAATAGCTTCACTCAGGTTTTTATACTATCTTATTAGCTTCAAAATGGTATTGGGTAAAATAGTTATTATCAATTCTGGCTAACATTTTACAGTTGGATGACTAGATAGAAAATTAATAGACCAATAAAAGCGATGGAATTTGTGACGATTACTTATTACAAGATGCTTCAATTAAAACAAACTTTATAAATGGCATCCCTGACAACTCCCAATTCACCTTCAACAGCAGCATTGAAAAGTAGAGCGACCGGATCAAACGTCACTTTTTTGTCAGAAGGAGCCGTTGTCTTACTGGGCTGCCTCATTCTAAGATTACCTTTCAAACCTCCTCTCCTTGGGGACTTGAGAACAATAAAACTATTGTGATCTGACATGAGCTCTAATTGATGGCTCCATCTCTTTGGTCCAATAGAAATGAATTCATTTTCTTCGGACAAATCTCCTAGGGAAACTTGTCGTCGCACAGGGACGATCACCTTGACAGAGGAGTTTGCATTTTCTTTCTCTTTTGTATTACATTGTCCAATGATTTCATTACAATCGTCCAATTCGTCATTGCAATGATTCAGAATGCGATAGCTATCGAGGTTCCCGGCATCTTCTGTCTCTGCTCTAACCCTAACCGAGCGCGTCTCATGAAAGATTTCTTTGTTAATGGCATAAATAGAGCTAGACTCGTGGCCTTGGCAATCATCCATCCGAAGAACGACAGGAGGTTTTTCTGATATTTTTGTAGAATAATGACGATCGCCATCCTGTCGTGCTGTATCCCCAGGTGCATTTGAAACATTTTCTTTTGTATTGCTTGATTTTATTGACCTTATTGCAGAATTATCCATATGACAATTAATCAGATTCATGTTATGCTTAAGTTCTTCACATCCAAGCCCAATTTTAGAAGTTCCTTCTAGCGAGTTAATTTCAGATGGTCGGCATGGTGGATCAATAATGAATATTTCCTCTTCTGAATCCATGTTTTGAGATAATTTATAGGAAGTCATTATTTTCTGTGATGATTCCAAAGAATTTGAGATAGGGTCATTGCCAGGATGTTTGCTTTGGATATTTCTAGAGATGCCTTCAATCAGGTTTGAGAATTTGTTGGGCAAATATACTGCAATGTTTGGAGATTCATCTCTTTTTATTATGATCTGCATAATATGACTAGGCTTACATTTTGAATGTTTTGAAGCTTCACTTGTTTTTGCATTCAGCTCTTGATGTTCATTCTTATCCAGAAGCTTCACTCTACCATCTTTCATCTTCTTTGCATGCTCCAAGTAATTGCTTTCCAGATGCTTTGGTTATTAAATTAAATATTTTAAATTCAATAGCAAACAGGAAGTAATTTTTGGTTTAAAGTTTAAATCTCATTTTACATCTTTGTAAGCAGAAATGTGAAAAATTATTTTTAATCTTAGTATTTTACTTGTGTTGCAAAAGAGATGGTGGTTTGTTTCTGAAGCTCTTCTTTCTGGTGCTTTAACATATTGTTCCATTTTTTCAAATTCTCTAAATTAGAGCATAATACATCAAGCTCTTCCTTTTTTGAAACTAACTTTGAGTTACTCATCTTGATTTGCTCATGCAATGATGCCAACTTCAATCCTAAAAATAGTCTGTAATTTGAGAAAAAAAAATTTGAGCATAATCCAGACACAAGTTACCTGATATTATATTAGATTTAGATTTGGCTTGGACGTTTCTCCTAATCTCTAATAAACTGGATTTTAACTTATTTTTGTCTTCTATACTTCCAATCAACTGCCTTAACCATGTTTCAAGTTCTAAAGATTTAAGCTTCAATTTGGCATTCCGAGTCCGGAGGTGTTTCACATTAGTCTCGTGACTTTCGACCTGAAAAGCACTCGAGTTGACAGCTTTAGTCAAATCGCCGAGATCCTCTTGCAAAGACATGGGTTATATTTAAATCCGGAACATTTCTAATAAGAAACCAATATTTACAACTGCCCGACAAATGGCTAAAACTACAATTTGCAACGTATCTAGAAACAAGAGAGTAACCGACTTTTCAATCTCGTACAAGAAAATCAAAGCGAGCCTTTACGTGGCCGCCGCAATTCCAAGATAAACATTTGATTAGAGGTAATTAGGTACGTGAAACGTAAAAATACCCCCCCCCCCCACTAAAACATTTAGGGAATTGTCGTTTAAAGAATTTCACCTAATAAATTTAATAAATAAATCATTTACATATGCTTAAAGACTTAAAGATAAATTTTTACATACAAAATAATTTAATTTTTTAAATAAACTATCACTACAGATACATGTTGCAAAATTAATTTTTATTTGATTTAAATCCCCTGCACATTCAAGATTATTTTGGTTAATAAAAGTCGGTTATTTTAGTAAGAAATAATTAACTGGGTTTTTTTTTATAGTGGCGGCGTTTATCAAGGTATGCTAGGTATACCTTAAATAATAATAATTTATAATATTATTATTATTATTATTTGTGTAGTTACTAAAAATGTTTAATGTTAAAAGAATCTAAATTTAATTACACATTCTAACCTGGCCATAATTTTCTAATTAATTTCAATTTTTTATTAAAAAAGCAAATGATATTTTTGTGTGTCAATAATTATATTATACGATAACGAATTTTGATATAATTAAATTACACAAAATAATTAATATTAAAAACTATGCATTGCTGCACTAGTTATGCGCTATCTATTGAACGTACCCTTTGTATAATACTCCAACAATACTGCTGTTTTGGGCCTCCGATTTTTCTGTTGTTGGTTTCTCTGTGGTGTGTAAAGAAATGAATCCGGAATAGTGAGTACTATTCGCCTCAGTAAAGTTTCTAGTCGTTTAATTTTATTGTTTTTGTGTACGTATGAATCCTTCGTTGTGCAGCACAAAACTCGTTTTATTTTGAATACTTTTATTTTGAGTATTATCTAAACCTATTCAATGATCCATATGTATTGGTAATTCAGGAAAAGATTTGATATGAATAAATCATGCGTTTTAGTGTAAGCGGAACTTTTGTTAATAGTTTGAAAATTACATGTTGAGCAATTGATTTAAGATCGAAATAATAATAAATTGTATGTTTTTTTGGAGTGAAATTATATTTGCTAATTTTCTGGAATTTGCAAATGAGTCACATGACAACTGCTAGTCATTTTAAACGTGCATTACATATTAGAATTATTCATATCTTAAATAAGTTTCACGATCCATTTGTTGTTTTTTAGTGATTATCTCTTCAAACTGCTTCTTATTGGTGACTCTGGAGTGGGGAAGTCCTGCTTGTTATTGAGGTTTGCTGTAAGTAAATATAATATGTTTATTATCATATAATATAGATAAATGAGTAAGTCAGATTTGTTTTCTTCACAGGATGATGCCTATACTGAAAGCTATATTAGTACCATTGGTGTTGACTTTGTTAGTTGAACAAATCTTACATTATTTCTAAGTTTATTATCAGATGTTTCTTTCTATTGGTTAACATATTCAAATGTTATTATTTTTACTGTGGCTTGACTAGAGAGTTTTCACTTTTTCAAAATTTTACAGAAAATAAGAACTATTGAGTTAGATGGAAAGACAATAAAGCTCCAGATAGTAAGATTTCAGGCATATTTATTCCCAGCCAAACCCACCATCAAATTTTGTTTTATCCCATTCCATTAGTGGGATACAGCAGGTCAAGAAAGATTCAGAACAATTACATCGAGTTATTACAGAGGAGCGCACGGTATCATCGTCGTCTACGATGTCACGGATATGGTTTGTTTTCACTCCGTCGTGAATTTAGAAACAAAATTAATTTGATGAAGTTTGAGGTAATACTGATGCAGTTTAAATTAGGAGAATGTCATACAAATTGCTACGATTTTAAATTTATCTTAATTTCAATAGGAATCTTTCACAAATGTGAAGCAATGGCTGGGCGAAATCGAACGCTATGCTAGTGAACACGTCAACAGGCTCTTAGTGGGCAACAAATGTGACCTGGCAGATAAGAAAGTGGTAGATTTTAACAATGCAAAGGTGTTTTAATTTCTCTTTGTTCAATTTCGATTATTTTGCTCGAATTTTATTCTAGTTATCGGATTTAGCATATCTTGGCATCGGACGATATGATTTTTAAATTTTATTTTGTAAGGATTTCTTATAGCACGTAAGCATGAATTGTTTGTAAATCATTTCCAAGAAATATTTGTAGGAGTTTTCTGAACGTCTCAATATTCCATTCCTTGAGGCAAGTGCAAAGAATGCTACAAACGTGGAACAGGCTTTCTTAACAATGGCCGCAGAGATCAAGGCCCGAATCGGCTCTACGGCTTCCCAGACGGGAATGCAGCAGAACGTCAAAATCACTGACACCACTCCGATCAAATCGGGGAGTGGCGGTTGTTGTTAGGTTTGTGACAATAGAGACTCGTGGTCTGAAATACACAGAGTTTAAGTCTACTTGCCAAGAGAGTAAAGGGAAGTTAGCTATGATGAATGTGGGCTTTACTTAAACTAAAAATTTTGTGCCTGGATGACTGGCTAATTGTGCTTGAGTTTGGTTGTGATGGAACTCTTCAGGCATTTGCTCGTTCATGTTTTGTGGTCCTCGTGTTTCGACGTCGCACGTCGTGCCGAGTTCATTTTGCAGTTTTGTTTCTTGAATCGATTGAATGAAATGTTCAATTCTTATATTGATTAAAAGAGTGCCTGGATGACAATTTGTGGTCCAGATATCTTTATTTTGTGGGGAAGGTCTGTGTCTTGCATGTCTCTGCAAACGTTTTGCAGATTTGAGGTTGTTCCATTGTTACTACGATTTGTGGGCCCTTTAACATGGAGAGTGTGTGTATCCAACTGTTGTTTGTTGAGAAGCCTATGTTAACATTAAATTACTAAATTGGTGTGATTGGCCTCTGTTTGGCAATTGTGATTTTTGATGCTATGCTGCTGTTGTGATTTTTCTCTTCATCGATTTTAAATTTGTAACCATTAAACTCATAGGCTTAATGTTTAATGACCACCAGATTCTGTTTGTTCTTTGAAATGATAAGTTGCCTGACATCATTAGCTTAGGAAAGACAGTCATGGCCATGATCAAGTGCTGCACACATGTAGCATCTGATGTAAAACCTAGTTTAGTTTAGAGTTAAAGTAGCTGGAGTTTTGCGATTGTATGTGCGTCAAATTTAGGGGTATACCTGGGTATCGTCATTCTCTGCTTATGGTCTTTAGATAATTGGCTGGGGTGAGTTAATTAATTTAAAATAGATAAATAGCCTTTAACATGACTAGGGACGTGGTTTTCTGCAAATCCAAAAAGTAGGAGATAGCTCAGAGATTAAATCGTTTTTATTTTTCAAATAAAGTGTAAAACTTGAAGGATCGTTGTAAATGTAGGTTGCGTCGTACTGCTTGCGACTTTTATGGTTACTTTGTAGCGATGTGGTTGGCTTGCTCTTGAAAAAGGCGCGCCACTAGGGAAAGTTTTACCTGCTGGTTATGGAGACTTTGGCAGGTGGTTTGGGAGCATTCTTTGGGTAAGGGCCTGGAACTGGGGGAGTCAGGCCGGCACTAGCCTTGCAACTGGGTGCTCTGCTGGTGAGAGTGGGCAACTGCTTATGTTGCCGGAGGAGGTGGGTCATTTCACCGCGGGAGAGATTGGGCTCCGTTGGTGCTGCACTGTGGTTCTATAACTTTCATTTTAGCCGGTTTTATTTATTTCTGTACGTCATTGAATTTGTTCGTTTTTTTTACCTTTGAACTCCAGAAACGCGTTACGTATAAGAATTTAGGAAAGTAAAAACTTCAAAAGAGTGTCCGTGTCTTAGAAACCTTGGAGTTGCCTCTCGTGGCTAAGATAGAAAGAATGCGCGTTGCGTAGTAGGCAGCTCCCATCAATCTCTTCGTATCGAGACACCACCTCAATCCGGCTCCCGAGCTTCTGCTCTTTGTGAAATTTGCCAACACGAAAACATTAGCCTTTTTATCAGACGCAACTCCGGCTGTAATAAAGCACGAAGTAAACACAACTTTGCCTCGCGTACGCGCCTTGTGTGATTTCTCTTGGATATTTTTATGCCATTACATTTTCAAAGGAACATCCACCACTCAACGCGTCTGGATGTTCGTGTTTCATATGCTGCTTCAACCAGTTCCAATGTGTTGATGTTTCATTTGCAAGATGCATCTAGGAAGGATTGGAAAATAGTTCCGCTAGTATTTCTCTGAGTCCGGAAGGACGTGATAATTTAGGTTAAAAGATATGTCCTCTAGAAGGAAGACTAGGATACCTCGAAGAAAAAGATTACTCCCGGAAACCGGTATTTTCTTAAAATTTATGATACAATTTATAATCATCCAGAGAAAACTCAAATTTTTATCGATTTATCGAAAATCGGCAGTCAAAACATAAAACAGAAATGTGATGAGAAAATCTGTCCTATTGTTCGAAATAGTTGAATTTCGTAAATGATGATATGATATTTATTAAATTCCTTTGAGTGTATTTAGCACAAATTTTATTTAAACATATTGAACATGTTCTTTGCAAAGTAATGTATACCAATGCTTTACGATGAGTCACTTTTGGCGGCGGTTAAGCTCAATGTTTGGCAATCTTCATATGTTTGGCATTAAGTTCATAATCACAAGAAAGCAGATACACAATTCACTTTTCAGCATTTGCTCAATCGATTGTATCTTACGTATCAACGTAAATTTAAAATAAACATAATTTTTCCGAGAAATAGGAGTTGAATGATCCCACGAACTAACCATTCTTCTTCGCCTTACCTACATGCTGCCTTATTTTCCTGGAACCGTTTGGCCAGTTATTTTTTCCATATTGTATTGAGCTAGATTCTTTGTTTTAATTTGTTTTTGATGAGATAAGATGCACCATGGCAGGTAGGTTGGAGATTTTCGTTATCTGTAAGCTGGATTCTATTGCCGGGTATTTTCAGAACAGATAATCAATTGTGATTTATCATCAAAAATAATTTTTATGCGCACGGAACATGCAATGAAAGTTTCATCCTGCCGAAGCAAATAATGATGGTATATTAAAAAAAAGAACTGGTTGTTGCTGCATGCACATTAGATTTTTCGAGCTGGAAGACTATTCAGCAGCTATCTAGATATGTGTCTGTTAATTTTTTTTTGTGTTTTGCTCACAAGGTTCGCGTGCGTCGTACGTGAGTTGTGTTATGAACATTTTATTAGTCATAGCGAGTCTTTCGCCAACTTAGCCCAACATTGTTACAAACTTTAAGGAAAGTGGGAACAGGATATTTCCTTTCTCCTTGGTGATGGTTTCCAGCCAGTTTTATTACAAGTTTTGCCTCAATTTTATTTGAAGAGAAGTTTTCTCATGCTATTTTGGTTGCTGTCAAACTTTTTTTAATCGAAGACTTTTGATATATTTATCGTCAGGTTTTCGACGATCTGCTTTCTGACAGAATGACATACAATTTAACGCTGCGGAATGTCTACTACTGTCACTTGAACGATCGCTGTTGTTCTCAGATTGATGAGACGGGAATGATTTAAATGATTAAATAAATGTTATTAAGTTAAGTGAATCAAAATATTATATTCTAAGAACTCTTGAGGATCAAGTCCTAGAATTCGCTAATGGTTAAGTTCAATGAATTTGCAACAGTAGCAAACGAATCTTTTAAAATTTATGATTTGGTAAATATAGTATTAAAGGAAGAAAATATATAGTATTAAAGGCAACCTCTAAATAGACATCCCCAATTTATTTTATGTTTACCTGGTTTTAGGTAACTGCTCCACCTCATTAAGTTTGCTGATTGTGTGATTGAATATGTAGACTATGTACATGTTGCATATCCTTAATAACATAATAACATATTCTCCTAATGGCTTTTGGAGCTATAAGATATACCCAAATTAAGGATATTACGTTGTGGCACATCTTTGAAGAGGGCCTTCATATACTGCAGCAACTTTCATAAGTGCTTGAAATTAATCTCGAAGTTTAAATTATTTTGGTCCTCGTGAAATCCTTGCATCATATGCTTGCGTATTGTTATTAATATTGTTATTAATAATGTTATTAGCCTAAACCCGGGCTGAACAAGGCCTTTGTTATCCATAAGGTTGTGCTTTATAACTTTTACACTTGAACGAACTCATTGCAGAGGAAGAATGTTGTGATTACGTAACTTGTGGCCAATGCGGAAAACAATTTGAATTCGAGGATATCTTATCCTTCATTGAACACAAACCGGCATGTCAAACCATCGCTAACAAATATAAGGGTGCTCCGGTTACAGGTGATGGAGCTTCCACTCTGGAGAATAAGAACAATTTTGAAGACCACGGGCAATACGGTAAGGTGTTATATATTTGTCATGCGCTGATTAATTAGGATCCCTGCTTATCCCTGCCCCAAGCGTGGGAGTGCCAGCTTTGTTGAATGAAATTTTGCCGCATTTGATGCAATCATATTAGTCCAATTAAACCCACCTTTCTTTTTTTATCACGTATTCCAGGTCCACTTGCTTCCTTTTAGGCCGTTCGTCATTAATCTATCTTTAATTTCTTCCGGTTTGAAGATTTATAAATTTCACTGAATTAGTTCTTGATATTACTAACTGGCAAATAATATAACAAGGTTATAGGAAGGCAATAAATAATAATAATGATAATAATAATAATAATAATAATAATAATAATAATAATAATAATAATGATGATGATGATGATGATGATGATGATGATGATGATGATGATGATGATGATGATGATGATGATGATGATGATGATGATGACGACGACGACGACGACGACGACGACGATGATGGTGATGATGGGTTTAAAGTGCTGTTCAGGGATAATAAAGATGGTCAAAATACCAGGCTGTGCGATTCATTAATCAAGTTACATAACGCAGTGCATACTCTTTGTTATTATTGTAGGAAACGTCGGTCATCTTTAAAATTCTCATTTTTAAAAAGAAAATGATAGAATAGCACGTAAATGGGACCTTTAACGCTCACGTTCTATCATAACGTGTTCGTAAGATAACGGAACCATCATGTTAAATATAAAATAATCTTTATTGCATTTATTGCATAATTGATCAGGAGTAATTTTAAATAACTTTTTATATTAGACGATCTCCTCTCTTGTCAGAAGTGTAGCAAGCGATTCAAGTCCTATTGGGGAGTCGTACAACACGTACAAAACTCTCACGGGGTAAAGATTTACCGAGTCGAAGATTCCAAGTGCGTTTCCAATGATTCGACAGGAAATGCAGGAAATGATTTACTCGATGTGAATGTATATCGAGAAGAACGCCTCAGGATTCCCATAAATACTGGCCAGGAACTGTCTCCTTTAGATCTCGAAAGTCCATTTGCCCAACCAATTATTCTGCCTTGGCCTACTCCCTTTGGATCCACAGTGCACCAAAGGAAGGAGAAAATGCCTCCAGACACTTCTTCAAGCTTGATCAATGTTATGAATGGTCATAATTTTCCTGGAAATTGTCCCTCAACAAAGGCTGAAAAGTTTAGTTGTATCGATAATGCATGTTTGCTGTGTGGTAAAGAGTTTTCTTCAAAGTCGACGATGTTAAAGCATTTTTATTCTTATCACCTGAATGATTGCCAGATGTTTTCTTCAGACTCTACGTTCCCAATTGCACATTCACAATATTTGAAAGCCTTCCTCCATGAATTCTCCAAGCTCTATTCAAAGAAATCGGTTCAGACTTTCGACATTACGGATAACATGGAGTTCCAAATCGGGGATGACTTTCCAATGCATTATTCTAGTAGTTCTAAAAGTTCTGACGACGAAAGCCCTACTAAGAAGGTGAAAAAAGATGGAAAGAAGCCCGACATTATTTCTGGCTGCCTCACGCCTCTTTCGAGCTTGTCAGCTGATAGTGATAGACCGCCTGATAAGGAAATATCCACATGCTGTAGGGAGGAAACCATATCTGCAATGTCTCCAAAGATATTTAGAACTTTCAACCATTTTGTTAGTTCTCCAAAAAACGTTCTTCTGTCCCCCTCTCTGCTCTCGGATAATATTTCTAAAAATGCAAAAAAAATTGAGGATTTGGGACAATGCTCAAATGATTCTTCTCGCTACGATCTCCCGGGTTTGTATAATTTATTTCTACCTGGGTACGATAAAAGAGACCTAGAGTTTACTAAAAACAGCCTTATGCGATCAAATATGCTAGAAAGCTTTCTTTTTAGACAACCAAGCAAGATAGATCGGAATCTAGAATCGTTTGCAAAGTACGGGTATCCGCTCTTTGGTTATAAACCGTGGCTTTTTTCTGCTCTTTCATCCAGCAAAAGTGACAAATTTGAGCCATTGTGCCTCTGCCCTACATCGAACTTACCGCAGTATCAGAATGGCCGAAGCGATCCAAATAAAAACGTCGAAGTGCTTCTAGAAAGCGTCGAACCATCGGCTCACGTCGAACGTCGACACGTGGCAAAGCGCGTACTGCAGGCTCCCTCTACCTCTACTGCTCTCGGTCTATCATCGTTTCCTGTCCGTCACAGGAACGACACGTGTGAATTTTGTGGTAAAGTATTCAAAAACTGTAGCAATCTAACTGTACATCGGCGTTCCCATACAGGCGAAAAGCCTTATAAGTGTCAGCTATGCAATTATGCTTGTGCACAATCAAGCAAACTAACGAGGCACATGAAGACTCATAACCGGGGAAGAGGTCCTCTTCCTCAGACACTCAGGTGTAATTTTTGTTCTTCCCCCTTTTCTGTACCCTCCACTCTCGAAAAACATATGAAAAGATGTTGCCTCAACAGGTCCGACCCTTCGTCATCTGCCAGTATGAGCTCCGTCGATGCTATTTTCAAACGCCCATCAGAATCTCTTAAAGCGTTGAGTTTGTGAGACTAAATACGTACTTGCGCGGTCTTTACCATATGGAGTTTATTTTAAACAATTCGCTTCTCCTTACTGCCACTGCTTTTGATGTGCAACGGGCGATGTTTATCTTGCAGCGCCTCATGATTTAAAGAATTTGAACCAGGATGGTGTTTTCAAGGCTCTGTTTTTATGACTAGATATCCCTCGCGTCTTTCTAATGGTCTTGATTAAGATTCGATTAAAAATCACGTGGAATTAATTCGACGGACAGGACAAGATCGATATCTTCTCGTTCTTATCATCCACTTAGTGTATTATATTAGCTCTTCTCGTTGTACTTCATGTGGGAAGATGGTTCCTAACGATGTGGCCTCGAAGCACCAACTGCCCCAAATACTCAAAGAACAATGCGGCGGTTTCTCTTTCAAGGACTTTGTTCGTTTTTCCAGTCTGTTTTATCGCCAACGTCTGCAAAACAAGTTCACAAGGGAAAGAGAGATAAAAATGATCCTCGAGGATGTTATCCCACTTCGCTCTTCAGAAATTCGTTTGTGCCTGATGAATTCATCGCAATCGTTTTCGATACATTCACTTCAATGCCTTGCAGTCTCCATTATTCTCAAGCAAAGCTATTTTGCATCGTAACCTCCTTAAGATCAGCGAACATCGCCATCGGTGTTTTTCACCGATCAACAGTGCTTGAGAACATTTAAGTAAAGTTCCATGATCGCAACTAACCTCTCCATCCAAATTATGGAAACCCAACTTGAAAACTGCCTGCAACGAACTCCACGAACCCAGTGAACTGTTCCCGTAATTATTTAAATTTACACTTAGTATGCTTTACAGGGTGCCGTAAATAAACGCGTCTTCTGAGAATCAAGCATTGATTTCATCAAAAACTTTCCGGACATTAGAGCCAAAAAGAGCTCAACGGCGGTATTATTTAAGCAGATCAACGGTGTCACAAGAAGCTTCCATCGCACATGCACCACCCCAAGCAAACCCCGGAGAGCAGTAAATACAGGTCGCATGGAATTCACACCACGACTCGACAAGTCCCAAAACGAACACCGTTTAAATTCCATTTTCATTTCGCTTATTGGAGCTATGGTACCTCTACGACTCTAGCACCTAGATCACTCGATCACTAAACGAAACATTACGAGCAAAAGGGCAGTTGGTGCATGCGCACAAACGTCCGTTCACGAATTTTGATTGTGGTAAATTACCTCTGAAATAACATTAATCAATACGCCAGTTTAACGAAACCATTACGTCCGATCGGTACGACCTTAGCAGTCGGAAGCTGAATGTAATACTGAATCCTAAACAAGCCCAGCAGATAGTTACACACTTAAGATAATGGTGCAGCAATATATGCGTTTATCTAAGGACAAAATAATAGAAAATATTTGATTCGGAACATAATAAATCTTCGACAATAAGCTGCAACCTGGAGTTCTTGACTGGAAATGTAAAGCGACAGAGAACAATTCACTCGCGCTCGTCACAAAAGGCACAACATCAAACCACGGAAGGTTGACACAAGGTCAAGATGCGAAACTCTACAAAAACAATTAAGCAGTTAACGGTATCGATCGAACGACGCAGCCTCGTAACGGCAAATCTACGTAAGCTACAAGCGATTATACAGAACAAAGTGGTGGGTTGAAAAGTGAGAAGGAAGTGCGCTCTTCAAATGTTCAAATGGCGTGCAATGGCATATTTATTTAAAATAAAAGACAAAACACGGTTCCTAAATTTTTATCTAACTCCGAATTATTCCGTTCGACGCGAGGTCTTCGTCTCTCTCCCACGTATCATGACAGGTCTCTGAAATAATTCGAGAGAAATGATTATTCAAGCGACGAGGCTTATTTCTTAAAATTCTGCCAGTTATTTCCGTCAAGCGGCTTGAGCGTCGACCATGAGGCATCGACAAAACAAATAAAGGCAGGCACTAAACAAATAACTGCATTATCATATAATAAATCTGATTAGCAAAGCTAAAGAAATCCTCTAGGCCAGAAATCAACAAAGGTTAAACATCATAAACAGAAAGCTGATCAAATCGAAGAAATAACGTTAAGCAGAACAAATGCCTGAACAAAACACAAATCAAGCGACTACTGACATGCTTCGATTTACAATTACTTTTTCTTGCTCAGCGTAAAGAATCCCCGCTTCTTTGGCTCCTCCGCTTTCGAATCGACGGCAGACGGCAGCGTTTGCGACCTGGTAGGGTGAGAGGCGCCCGCGTCGGTTCCGGACGCCGCGTTTACTTTGCGAATCCAGTCGTTCATTTCGTCCTGGATCGTGAACGTCAGAATGGTCAACAAATATCGTACGAAGATAAATTATTTTTAAACAAAACTTTTAATTTGAATCGTGCCGAAAATTCACGTTCGAAATAATTCTGAAACGATGTTTAGTCACCTCGTCTTTGCATTGGAAAAGGTAATCTGCTCCGGACGTAAATTTGAGGTGGAAGACGTTCGGTCTCTTGTTGTAGTCGGTAGCGGTCGAAGCAGAAGCACCGTCCAGCTCCAGCGGAGACTCGTGGTGGAAATACGTTTTCGGGTCCTAAATCGATTAATCGTATATAGATAAACGACCGGGCGGAGAGTAAATTCAACGATGCGAACGCTTTAACAGTTGCAAATAAAAATAATATACTTACAGCTTTAGCGTGTTTCTGGTCTTTGTAAAATGACAATATCTTGTTGGCAAGCACAACATACACCTTTTCCCAAGACCTATCAAGAAAACAAATATAATAATAGTTAAAAATAAAGGTTAAATTAAAAAACCTTCATAGCCATATTTGAAGAGCACCATCTGGTTCTAATGGAATTCCTTCCAAAGACAGTAACAAACAACATATGTAGAAATCAAACTACCTATTCGAAGCTCTCTTTGTGGTGTTCTCCCACAAATGTTTGCGAGAAAGCAAGCTCTCGTGGCTGACTTGTTCGGCAATTATTTTCGGCGCTACAAAACAAATACATTTGTTACGATTTCAAATTCTTAATTTCTTCCATTCCTGAATTCAAGTTAAATTCTAGAAATAAGTTGTGTAACTGTTATCAAAGAATCTTCAAAGATAAAGAGTAAAATGTATGAAAGGGTGCTCTCAGAATAATGGATTTTTGACTTGATAAACAAACTGGTTAACTGAGACAAAATCAACAGAAAGCCTGACTTTCCAGCAATAAACTGAAAATAATGTCAAAAGTGGAAACATAAAGAAACCAAAACTGCTTTGATGGTCGAGAACGTACGTAGGAACCCACTAACCGCCAGCCGACGGCGAAGCTGGTTCGTCGAGTTTGGAGGAAGCCGCCGAGGGCAAAACTTCTGTCGGATCGGAAGCATCGAGAAGGGGAGTCGATTTGTTAAAATTAATAGTTAACACGAGACTTTTTGGCAAGTGTTAAACAAATAAAAAGGAAGCTAAAATCACGCTCGCATTGCAAGGGAATAAAATTCTTAACGTCTCGACCGTTGCGTTCTCTACAAAACATGAAATCCAACCTTCGACTTTTTGCGCTTCTACGGTCTGGACCGTGACGGGTTCCCGTTCCTCTACGGGAGACGGAACGGGCTCTGGCGTCGGAGGTTTTCTTAAACGAATTGCAACGATAAACCATGTGCCGAATCAAAGGCCATATTGCTTTTCTGCAAGGAGGGTTAAAACTAACTTTGGTTCTTCAGGAGGTAGAAATTCCCGGATATAAACCTGCTTGAACGAAGCAGGTAGCGGTGGAGGACTTGCTTCGGGATGCTGTTGGAGGTACTCTTCTCTCTTCCTCTTCTGAGCATCTCTCAGCTCCAGCTATTTGCAAAAGACTAAAGGCATTACAAGGAGAGAAAAATGATTGAAGACAGGATAATAAACCAATCAATGAAACGAGTACTAGAAAGATACAAAGCACATCATTTTCATGTTTCAGGCAAATTGATGGTCTATAAACTCAGCAGCTCCTTAACACAATTTATAGGAATGAGAAAAATAGTTTTAAAAACTGTTTCATTTGCAAAAAATGCTAGAAGGACAAGCCTCGTACCGTAGTTAGTCTTTCGAGAGCTGCAAATCTTTCCTCTTGGGTAGCTGCTGCCTTTTCAAATGACTCGTGTTTTTTAAGGAGAGATTCGACAGCATCGAGTGTCTCCCCAAACTCTTGGCTGTTCACGTAAGGCTCGTGGGCAGCCAGCCAAGAATCAGCAACAGTAGCATCCCTAGCAAACTGGTACACCTCCAATACTGAAGAACAAATCGACGGGAAAAAATGAACGTACACGAAATTACAGTACATCGATACCCGACATACAAGAATTTTAACTGACTTAAATAAATCCAAGATGGCAATAAGTTTGACTTTATAATACTTTTTAAACGCATATCCCATCTTTATGCTGCCAATATAATTCACTCACTGAGTTGAAGATACTCCCATTTATCCTTCCATTGGTCCATCATATCACCCCTTTGAACTGCTAACTGATACAATTTTTCTCTTACCTAATAAGAAAAAACAGAAATTAATGAAAATCATGGAAAGAGTTAGAATTTCCATGAAGAAACGAACTTCTGGTGATCTGAGGTGTTTCCTCGACAGAAGGTCTTTCCCGAGATTGACGCATATGGCAAAGTTCTCGTCTCTGGCGTCGATCTCCGCTTTCAAACTCTGATGATTGCTCATTAATAGTTCGACACCTGATACATCTCTGAAAAGATTGATGAATTAAAGTTTGAATTTTCAGTCTATAAGAGCTTCTGCTTCTAATTGAAAAACTTAAAGTCTCTTTGCCTTGGTTTTTCCTGCGACGTGGTCTGCCTTGACATGTCATTCATCCAGTTAGTAAGGTCCCTTGCCATGCCAAAAAATCTGATGGGAAAAGAAACTTTTCAGATACAAATACCTTGCTTTATCTAACTCCATAGCAACTCATACAAACCTATACAAATCATTAGAATCCCCTAAAGAAGCTTTTCTCTGGTCAGCTTTGAGCTGCAACTTCCTCCATGCATTGACGACGTCCATTTCGTGTTGTTGTATTTCGCGGGCCTTCTCTCCCGAGTATGCGACGATCAATTGTGCTGCTTCTTCTTGTACTTGTTGAACCTACAAAGAAAACAAACCGACGACTCGAAGATATCACCTCGGAACATAGAAATGAAAAAGCACCGAATCTCGACCTGGTAGCAGAGAGCAACGAGTTCATGTTCGAAAGTTGCGTGCCTCCTCTGGAGAGCCGCAGTCGACTGAGGATCTCTTCCGACGTCGTCGAGAATCAGTAATTCCTTCTCCTAATAATTTGAGATTTCATCAAATAAAGAATAACCAAGTATAAAGGAATTATATGGAAGAGTAACCAGACTAACATGAATGCGATCCAGAGTTTCCTTGCAGTCGTTGAAAAATTTAAACAATTCCCAGGAAGCTTGAAGCATTTGAGTCCTGGTATCCATTAGCTCGAGAAGATCGGTCCAAGATTCGTTTATTCCGTCCTTCCATTCTGCAATCGTCGCTGCATCCGTGTGTCCGGCGTGGATCAACTGATCGCAAGTCTCGTTCACCGCAGCCACTCTCTCCTGACCGACGGCTTCTGTATCTCGAGCAAACTCTTTGAACCTATCCCTCAGCATCTGCGTCAGTCAACAAAACTATCGATAAATAAATCTATAAATAGATAGGACACCACAAATGATAACGCGAATGGGAACTAGAAACTCACCGTGACGTGTTCGAAATCTTGACCGAGCTCGTGCGAGCCCGCGACTACCTCTCGCTCTGCAATCCACTGCTCTATGTCTTCGATGTCTCTATTCAGCGTGTACAGTTTCAGAACCTCGTCCAGCTTCATTTTCCTGTCTCCTGCCAAATCCTTCAAGCTTGCGTACAGCTTGTCGACTTGGGCTTGTTTCACGGCAATGGCGTCGCCATCCGGATGTTTATTATCGATGAGATATCTGCTCCTTTCCGACAGTTGCCTGATGGTGTCGGCATAGTCTTCGATGGTTTTCTCGACGTTGGCGTGTTTCTTGATCATGTTGCCGGCTCCGTTCTCGTCCTTTGCCCTCTCGTCCGATATCATGTATAGTTCTTGCTCTCCCATCCAAGCTTCACATTCCGCAGCATCGAAAAAGTACTGAAACAAGACGGCAAGTGACGATCAAATTAAAACAACTAAAAAATTTCGAACACTAATCTAGACTCGTTTTCTCAGCAAAGTTCTCACTTGTTGAGCCTGTTCAGAAAGAGCCAGTCTGTTCTTTCTCTGCTCCACTGCTTCTTGGAGTTCAGTCCATTTGGCATTGAGTTCTGCTATAAGTTGGTTGAATTCGTCGGCCTGAGGATGCCCCTCTTCGATGAGACCGAGTCCGTTGTCTACTACGGCAATTATCGACGGCTCGTGGCTGTCTATCTCGTTCCTCAGTGATTTATTTTTTGATTGAAGCATTTGGACACTGCAAAATTGAAATGGTTTGGATGGGAATGATGAAATAGATATATAAATATTAATGTTTTCAAATTAAATTAATAATCAAATAATCAAAGAAATGAAATTCTTGATCACCAAATACTAAGAAATAAAACCTGAGCAATGAGTTGCCATAGTTGGTGGATTTGGCTCGTGCGAGGCGCTCTGCTATCCAAATCTTCTCATCTTCTACATCTCTCAAGAACTGGTGCACTCTCTTGACTCTGTTCAATTTTTCCCTTCTCTCCATCAACGGTTGCAGCATTTTCCGGAATCTGACAAATACAGATTCTCATAAAAAAATGCACTGCCATTTGCTTTCTTTATAAAATATCTGAGATGCTTTACCTATCTTCAACTCTTGCCTTTTTCTGAGCAAGTTCTTCTGATTTATTGGGATCAATGTCTCTCAGATATGGAGCTTGAGACTCTAAAGCCTTGACTTGTTCCTCCTTTAGTTTCAATTGGCTTTCGAGAATCTAAAAAGTCAGTTGACATCTATCAGTTGTGGAAATCTTTACATTTACTTGAAATGCTGCTTCAGAAACGATACATTTATTCATGATAGGCTTACATTTTGTTTCTGTACTAGAAGATTGACAGTGGTCAAGTCATGACCAACATCCTCTGTAACGATCTGTGACTCTATCTCCGTTATCCAGCCGTCTATATCGTCGCAACTTTGCTCGTACAAGAGCGGTCTGTTGGCATCGAAAAGCTTTTGGCCCTTGACAGAAACGGTCTCCTGGAGTTCTGAAAACTGTTGACTTAGTTCGTCCAGTTTTGGGGTGACTTCCTTTAAGAAGAAAAGATTTTTATTAATGTTCCAGGTACAAATCATTAATGGGTTATATCCAAAATCGTATAAAGTCGAAACCTTGGCAAGTTCGGGCTTTTCCTCTATAAGTTTCTGTCCATCTCTGATAAGCTTTTCCAACTGATCTTTGTTTGACTTGATTTCAAGCTCAAAAGCTTGATGCCTCATGTACTTGCTGTGGATATTCTTAGCATCCCTATAGGTATCATCTTGAGCTGCAATTGACTTTTCTCCAAGCCAATCAGTTAGTTCATCACAATCCTGCAAAAATTTCTGAAGGTCTCTGAAATCTGTCAACTTGTCCAATTTTTCGTCTGCCCTTTGACGGTTCGAATCCCTCCTGCAAAATACGTCATCGATTGGTCACTTCCAGAAAAGTGTCGAAATGAAAATTTAATCGGACCTTTCTTTCAGTGCCGAGGTTTTCTTCTTGATTTTATCGGATGCAAAGTGATTGGAATCGATGAGACGATTGGCAAAGTTCTGGATGTTATTAATCTTTTCGTCATTAGCATCCATGGTCTTGATGTAAGCCTCCACCTGTCTGATTTGGTTGTCGACTGCATCCGGAGTAAGCTGCATTTAAAAAACGGTCGGTTATATTCGAGAACGAATGTAACGAATAAAGGAACGTGAAATAAACGAGTCGGACGAATAACCTGTCGAGCAACACTCGGAGTGGCCTGAAAAGAAATAATTTAATTTTTATAAATATGGAAAAGAATCAATGAGCCACCCCTCGATGGCCAATTTTAAAAAGCACTATTCAGGAAAATTTAAGATTAGAAAAGAATTGCTCCGACATTATTTTCACCACCATCAATCATTTGCAAAATAGCAACTAATACTCACAGGAATGGATTCCTTGTTAAGGAAATTTTCTTGTTCACCAAGAAGAATTTCAGCCTGCTTGCAATCTCTCAAAAACATCTGCAAAAGAAATCCATTGCCGATGAAGCAAACAAAATCTGTAAACAATAAGAATAATTTCTATGATTACACATTTGTCTATTTTACCTGTAGGTTCAGATTCTGTATCAACAAATTCTGCTTGTTATCCCACATTTTTTTTAAGTCTTGCCATCCATCATCCAAGGCCTTTAGCCTCTGCAAATATAATAAAATTCCATTACTTCATCATGGCATCAATCATAGAAAAATACCTAAGTTTGATCTCGTAATGAATCGACTTATTTTACAAGAAACACAAAAAAAAAATCATGTGCTCATCGTGCAGCCACGAACCTCTCTAAGAAACATGTACTGCACGTCCTGCTGACCCTCTACGACGTTGCTTCCGTAATCTTTCATTTGGTCATAGTCCGGTGCATAAGCATCGATTTCGGTCTTAATTTGAGCGTGTTGTTGAAGGAGATCCTCCGCTTCTGCCACGTCGTTGGGAATGCTTTCGGAGGCGATCGAAGTCTGGGTCTTAGTAAGCCACTGCTGGAAATGATCCAAGTTCTGCAAGAACTTTTGCAGGTCGCTCGCCTCGCCTAGCTTGGCATCTCTCTGCTTGAGCTTAACGAACGATAAGAATACGATCAAAACTCTGGCACTATAGTTTTAAACAAATTCGTCTAAACTATTCCATTATAAATATCAATTTGTACCATGAGTCGTAAATTCTTCCACAAATCAGTAATTTGTTCCATCTTCTCTTGTATTCCCTCGGCCTCCTCCGGCTTGCTCGTGGACAGCTTGTCGGCTTCGGCTTGCAAAGAAGTTTTCTAAAAAAAGATGGACACATCAGCTTATTTTACAGATTCCAAGGGAAGCACAATTCAATGTTTGCCTTGGCATCAATAGCTGCCAAATCTCTCTCCAATCCACTGAGTCTTCTTTGAAGTGTAATGATGCTTCCAAGATCATTTCCAAGTTCATCTGTGGACTCAATGAGCTTGGCTTTATCTCTGATCCATGTCTGAAGTGTTGAATATTGTTCAAAATTGAGGAAATGTCTTTAAAATCCTGCAGACGAGACAAACCATCGTTTCTGCAGCTTCTATGTGGAAAGTGTTGATATCATGAGCCAGTTTCAGGGCACTCTTCTTATCATCTGCAATGTGCTTCAGCGATTGCCACCTGACAGAAGAAATAGCGTGCAGTGCAAAGGCATACGACGGAGTGTACAAAGTCCTTACTTCTCATTGAGCAACTTCTCTTTTGTGGCGACTTCGACAGAGTTTGGATGTTCTTTGTCCATCAACTGACTGGACAATTGATTGACAAGACCCACTTTATCGACAGTGGCCTTCATTTCCTGGTCGAAAGTATCAAAGCGGGCTTTCAAAATTTCAACCTCCTCGATATCTTCGGTAGCAACCATGGTGTGCAAAAGCTTCTCCTGTTAAGAAGAATAAAAACAATGTCTGTGATCAGGTAACCTTCATTTGAAACATCTTCAAATACATTTGAAGTATGGTGAGTCTACCTTTTCTGTGATCCATTGGTCAACATTATCAGCCTCATTGTAGAGCTTGTAGAGAGCCAGAGCATCAAGAAGTCTCTGCTTCCTGATATTGGCAAGTTCAATGAGCTCTTGATACCTTCTGTCTATGCTGCCCAATCTGCTCGTAACTTCAGGAGAATCTCGATCCTAAGAAACGCATTTAGTATTAGTTTGGACAAAATCATAAAAGTTACAGAGACTGCTACAGGTACTTTTATGAAAAAAAAATGCATAACTCGATGTCCAAGAACGTTTATACTCCAAAAATAACTAGAGTACCTGGTCACTGAGGTTGGCCGCTTGCTCGTGAAGGGCTCTGATGACATTCTGGTAGTTTTGCAACTCATCAGTGATATCCTAGATGGGCAACCATAACAATCAGACTCGGAATCGTAATCGCGATAACCGAAAACATTTTGCTCGCAAACCTTGTGCTTCTTGACGAGCGACTGCACGCTGGCCTCGTCGTGCCCCACGTCTTCGCTCGACACGAGTCTCAAGGTGTCCAGCATCCACGTGTCCACGTCGTCCGCGTCGGCAAAGAACTGAAACGAAGAAGTCGCGGTCAACCGACGAGTCGTGCAGAAAAGTTGCAAGCGTTCGTTTACGTGCACGGTCGAACGAAAGCTCGAAGGAAAATCAAATTTTGAAAAACTCGCTTGATAGAAGTCGACGGTCTCGGCGAGCCTCTTCTTTCTGAAGTCCGACAAATCCTTCATGTTGGCCCATTGCTTCTCGATGTCGTCGATCGTCTCTTGGATTTTGACGGACCCAAAGTTTCCCGCCTTTATGAGATCTCTTCCTACTTGAAGCTCTTCATTCAGATGGTTTCTCCTAGAATTCAATTCCTCTTCTGTTGCCTAAAGTATCACGAAATGAAATGTCGTTCGGTATACGAAATCTTCGAAAATCAAAAGCAAAAGAATTTTTACGGGACGTTCTCAAGCATATGATAATCTTTCAAAAACCTTGTGCTTTTTGACGAGCAGCAATATGCTGGTGAGGTCGTGGCCCCAGTCGGGAGAAGACATGAGCTGTTCCTTCTCTTTAATCCAACCCTCCGTGTCTGCCATGTCCCAGTAGAACTGCCACAAGGTTCTCGACTCGCCGAGCCTGGCTCTCCTGGCAGCTGCCAGTTGCAACAACTCCTCGTAGGCTGCAACTAAGTGTTGTTGTCTGTCGACCACTATCTGCGGATCGCAGGGCCTATATCCTAGATAAGGAAGAGAATGAAATGAATAAATTTCAACTCACAAATAACATCCTCGGCTTGTGAAAGACCCCTTCGCATAAAAATATTAAGTGCGAAAATCATTTTAACTAAACGGGACGAGTGCGTGCATCTCGTCCGACGAACCTCCGGTCGTGCCGTCTCCGCCGGCCTCTGGGAAATCTTCGTCTACGAACTTCTGAGCTTGTCCGTTGATGGTCTTGACCCTATCTCCGACGATGTTGATGTCAGCTTCTAGCAAGCTCTGCTTTTGCAATAAATCTTCCACGCCCATCAGATGCTTTCCGTAGTCTTCCGAGCTCAGGCGTGCCTGACGGTAAGACAAAACCACGTGCTAAATCCCGACAATGATCATCGCACGAGAACTACGATCGGATAAAACGAACTTTGATTTCATCCATCCATTCCAGGATGCATAGCATCTCCTCAAATATTTTCTGAAGCTGCAGAGACAATTCGAGCCTTTGTCTCCTTGCTCTCAACAGTTCCAACAAATATTCCCATAGTCTCAGGACATTGTCCTTCCTAGGAAATGCAACAACAATATGAAATCACTAATTAATTAACATCATCCCACGATGCCAACATGAATGCCAGAATGGCGACAAAGCGAACCTGGCATTGATGCGTTCGGAATCGTGATAATTCTCGACTTCCAGTTCCTGAGCCACCGTAACGACCGCCTGAACTCTTTCTTCGTAAGCGTTGATGTCCGTGACTATGGCTTCGTGCTTCTTCGTCGCCGCTTCCACGGCAGCGAGATCGTATCCGAAATTGTCTTGAGCCACCAGGCGCTGATTTTCGCTCAACCATGTTTCTCTCATGCCTGCTTTGCGATCAAATCTTGCAGCGAGTTGTTCAAGTTTTTCTTGCCTGAATTTGTGGAAGTGCTCAAATGAATTCGATTTAAATTAAAAAAATATTGAATATAAATTGCTTTAATGCAAAAAAATTCATATTAATAACTCAAACAACTATTTTCAAAAGATAAATTACCTGATTAGTTCCTTTCTGAGTGCAATTTCTCTGTTGTGTTCGGCCTTTTCCAATAGTTCCCAAGCTTTGTTGATGTCAGCAATCATCTTACCTTCTGTGGGCATGTAAGGTTTCTGGTTGTTTGCTCTCATCTTGCTTTGGATAGTGAATAGAAGAACCTCCAGATTACCCTTTTCAATAAACCTGGTGGGTTGCAAATTACATAAGGTAATAACAATTGCAATAATAATACTAATAATAGCAACAAAATCAACAAGCAAGTTCTAGATATAGAAGAATCACCAACAGATCCAGAACAATTTGATGTCTCACAAAAATTACTAAGTCAAACGTTTCCTCTATTTGCTTATTGATATGGATAAAAGCAAGATTTTGAACAAATTGCTTATCATCAATGGACGATTCCACTCGACTCAAGAAATTATTTAATTTCACAATTTGAGAAGAAAATCATCCATATTTATAAGTAACATAAGTCACAAAAATCCTAAGAACATACTTTGGTGGCTTCCCAACATTTCTATAAGTATTGAAAGTGGATAGTTGCTGCTGAACTCCATTCAGAGAGTTGGCAAATTTCCTGTCATCCAACTCCTCGATGGTCTGTTTAATCCACGTCAGGAGATCGGAAGTCAAAGTCTCGTAATCGTCGATCATTTGATCGGTTTCTAGACACAAGTTGACGACCTGAATGCAAAAACGTCTTCGTCACGACGTCGTTCGACCGCCAAAGTCCGTCGTTCCGCCCGGTCGACGGAAATCGAATGCCGGCATCGAGGTCGCGGCGTCGGCGAGTTCGGTCGACGTATCCCGCGAATGCGTTCGGCAAACGGAGCGAACGAAAACGAATTGCCAACCTTTCCGACCCTTCTCCCTTGAACCGAATCTGCCTTCATCTTGGAGAAGTAATGGTAATAGGTCACCACATAGGTGATGATGGATTTTTCATCAGGGAAGTCAACATTGACATCTGGTCGAAAATTATTAATCGAATTATGTTTCCTTTAAAACAATTGCCGCTCAGGTCGCGATGGGGTCGTTGCCGTGCAGCTGCGACGGCAGTCGTGTTCGAGACACAAGTTCTAACCCGGGGATTGCCCTTGGCACCATGCAAATGATAGATTAAAAATTGTTCTCCTATCAAAATGCAGGTGCTCTAAAATATACCAATAAATAGAAAATAAGAAGCAATAAAAATAGAATGTATCATGGTTATTCAGAAAGGTAAATACCAAATATTAAAAGAGCATGTAGAGAAAAAATAGACACAAAATTCAGGAGATACAAATGGCTGTCGTTAGCAAATCGCAAGCATATGTGGATGTAGCATCGTCACCTTCTGCATCGAGAAGTCTGGTCAAATTGAGCTTTTCTTCGGCAACATTGAAGGCATTGTTAAGATTCTGCACGTTGTTGTATTTTGTCAGCTTGTTGTAATCAATAAGGTCGGGCCTATTGAAAAAAAGTTATTTTCTTAACTTGGGAGAAAATAAAAATGACAAATAAATTTTTTCCACAAGGGACCATCAATGGAAAACATTACGTGCAGACGTCTGACCTGTGTTTATGGATGAGAGCATTGAATGCCAAGCCATCTCTCCAACTGGTGGTAAAGTTCCTTACATTAACATTGGAATAACCGGCCGTCTTCATTTGACACCAGAGCAACAAGGCATCCTTGGCAGATTTGATTTCACTACTATCTACTTGTTCTATGGTAATATCTTGTATCTGATGATATGGTGAGCAAAGTATATGTTGAATTGAATCTTTGAAACAATGGCTATTAAATAATGACCTGGAATCTAAGAATTATGGTCCAGATAAGTCCGAGAGTGAGTCTAGGATTTCCATCTACGATGTCATGGGCACCCATGTTCTCCAAGTGCACTCTTTGTTCATTCAAGAAAGTCAAAGACTTGTCCACGTTTTCCAAACAGTGAATTCTCATTTTACCCTTGGTGGGATTTGGCTGGTAACATTGCAACAAAGCTTTTGTCATTGGAATCATTGCATTAACCAAGAAAATATTTCATGAGGTCAATTATTTACTACTTCATAATAATTTACACAATGAATGCAAAAAATTAACTGTTGAATGAATGAATGATTCAATGAATGAATGATGACATGAAGCAAGGCTTCATTCAAAGAGTAAGAGAAAGTATTGAAGAATATCAAAGGGTTTTTATGTTTCTATGTTGTGGCAAACATGAATTATAATTAAAATATGCAACTTAAGTTCTCATCAAAGTCTGGAATGTTCAGAGGTTTGTCAAAGAGCAATATGAACTTTCAGACCAAGCACTAAGCATTTATTTTCATCATTTTATGGTTTGTCCAAACATTGCTGATTTAATCACCAGGGCATGATAGCAATCAAAAACTTTACTATTACTAAATCCAAACACTTTATGAAGTGCTTTGAATAAATGAACAAATGTGGCAAATATTCTAATGTAAATCAATTCAAACAAAAACAATGAGAAAGTGTGTAAGATAACTGCATTTAAGACATTTACAAGCAATACAGATAATCACTAACTTCCAATATCTTAATTTAAGAAATGCATAATTACCACAACAATCACCAATTAATTAACCAATTTATTAAAATTGTTGAAGAGAATATCGCATTCTTTAAAACTTGGAAAGCTGGAAACTCACCAGCCTTTCACCTGAGAGGACCTCCAGCAATCTAATTAGCATCTTTCCATCTCTCAGGTCCACATACAAATCTTGGATTTTACATCCTACTCTGGCTAGATGTGAATTGACCCACTTCAAGAATGTCTTTTTTTGAACACTCTCTCTTTCATCTGTTCAAATTAGTATTCATTTAAACATGTCACAAAATGTTTAGTGAGCCACTTTTAATTTCCACTATGTCCATGTGAAGCTACAGTAGGGCTACAGACATTCAAGTGTTCATTTAATATGTAAGGAATGTTGGGAGTTTAGATTTAAGTTCTCACTACTTGTCTATTATCATAATGGCAGTTATCACTAATCAATTCACAAATAGAGTGAGACACTAAAGGCACAGATAATATAAACTGCATTCATTATAACTATAACTAATCATAAATATCTATTAAAGAGTTATAGTCAAAAAAGTGTTTAACCAACATCCAATTCTCATATGCTCAATAAAGTAATTAATTATTTCTTCTACTTCTGTCAGTCAATCTTGCACGTTAGAGCTAAGTCTATATGCTAAGCAACACCATCATCGCAAGAGGAACAGAATTATTTGTTTTTAACAACAAATATAATTCGAATGACACTGTGGTGAAACATCACTTTGAAAGATTCACTAATTAGAAATCCATTTTAGGAACAATCAAACGATGTGTTTTATTAACTCTTCACGAGGAATGAGTCAACCAGACAAACGTGCGCAGGAATACTGGCGCAAGAATATTAGCCATGTGAGAGAAAATAAGAGAAAGAACCGACATTTTCAAGTGAGTACGGTACGCAAGCAGCTGCAGCGCCAGTGCACTCCTAGCCTCTTGCAAGCCACTATGCAGCAGATGTAATTATGTATGCAAACATAGTCGACCATTGTACACGGTTTGCAGCTGCACACTAGGAGCATGTGAGTATGCAACGCCGAGTCAGCTTGGAATGCAATCTATCGATCACGTATCTTATTTCCAGTGTGATGGCGCTTTCTGCTTTTAGAAAACACGGTCCCTGTCTGTCATTTTTAAGTAATGCAAAGGCCAAGTTCAAATACTGCCAGAGTGAGATAAACTAATAACTTCTTATACTCATAAAATGTTCTTGGAAAAAGCCAGCTGAACTGTCATTATGCAAATCTTCAGAGCTTGCATTAAAATTAAAACTGCCAAAATATCATCAGATATCTCCATAATCTCATACGAAAATTAAAGTCAATAACCAGCAAGAGCCCTGATCCTAGATCTTTCGAACAATTTGGCAGAATTTGACTCGTCGTCTTCGATGTATTCATCATCGTCTGTAATCGTAGGAGTGTCCCATTTCAGTTGCCCGTCTCCAGGACCTTGTACAACATCGGTCATGGTTTATCTACAGAAAGCCCGTTCAAATTCAGATTAAGGTTAAATGATAACCAATTGTTTCGTAATTAAGCTACGTAAAAGTGAAATTGCAGAACTCTAGAAAACAACGTAACAACTAAGAACTATTAAGATTTTTATATATTTCAATCTAATCCCATGTTACCGGTACGGCACGTCCTTGATGACTAAAAACAAATAACAAAACAAAAATGGCGGTAAACCATCTCTATCAACTAAAAAGTGAAATAACACTTAAAATCAGTCTAATAAAATCAAAATTCATCCCTGGTAAAAAAAATGTGATATTAAAATACGAATAAACGAAAAGAATTACCTCTTGCACAATCGAAAACCAGCCGGCAGTGATGAAATAGCAATGAAGACAAATAGAAAACAATTTGTTCCTCGACAGAGACCTCTAGAGACAACACTTGCCAGACGCCGATACCTAAGGATGCCGAGCTCAGATACTCATCCACTGCGTCGCAGCTTTGACCTATATAGCCAGGCTCCTATTGGCTTGCCGTCCATGCCAGCGCATCGCTCTGCATGCGGTGTGACAGCTTTATCCGATTTTTGTTTTAAATTTTATATTGTATAATACACCTTGAATAAGTAAAGCTGCGTCCCGGACAACAGTGAAATTCGCAGCACTAAACAAACGCCAACGTCCAAGGCGTGGAATGTCCACGATGCCCCGCACCTCCATTTCACTAGCTTTGCTACGACCCAACAGAGCGTTGCAGTGGGCTGCGATCCCAGGCTCAATCACAAGAAAAAACATTCATCTACTATCCATACTGAGGTGGATACCTCTCCCCGTTATTTTCATTTAGCTATGCAACAGACCATAGAATGCAATTGCTTCGTTGTACATAAACACGCGCCACGCTTGACGGCAGGTCCATCGACGTCGTCGGGCCCAGGACCTGGAATAGACTAGATCCCGCAGTGACGACCTCAGACCCAGCCGGCTTCCACTCCGCCCTGAAGACCTTCCTCTTCAGGGAAAGTCATCCTCATCTACCTCAGTGGCCTTGAAGTCCACCGGACATATGCCACTCTAATGAACCGAATTATTATTATTATAGACATCTCCGAAGGTTACACTATACATATGGCCCAAATTTGTCACCATGATTAAAAAGTCAAAGTTCTCTTTCAGTTTTTATTAACTTTACTCATATCCAAACCTTTTACACCTTCTTCATCCACAACAAATTTACAACTTGTTTTAGGAAGATGAGGAGCCGACAATACTTCAATCAACCTCACATTCACTTTGATGCTTTTGCGCAATCCGTCGTGAAGATCAGACGACCCGATATTCATAAAGTCATCAGTTCTTGATAAAGATATTCTGACATTCATCATGTCTGCCCATGCCGAACCTAACGCGGGTATCTTTTTGTTGACATTGTTGTGGACATAAGAAGAGGACAAATCATCTACCACCTAACATAAATAATAAAAAATGAAATTATGAAACAAAACATTTGCAAGTTTTTGAGTACCTGATTCACTAATATGATGGGAATGTTATGAGCAAAAGAAAGTTCTTTGAGTGTATTACTGACAAAACTTAATTTTTTATATCTTTCCATGAAAGACTGTCTCTCTGATTTCTCATTTATCATGATAGCAGCAATGGAATCAACAATGACAAGTTTCACTTTTTTTTCTAATATTAAGAAAGGCACTTTATGAGTAAGACAGGACTGCAAATCTCTCTAAAAGAAGAATTAAATCAAAACATGACAAAAGAAAATTCCTGGTATATGTGAAAATGTAAATAATTTTACATAAATAAATATTCAATTTTAATATCAATGATTTATTAAATGAATTACTGCAAATATTATTCAAATTGTTATAAACTATACTTTGTGCAATATAGGCATAGATGAAAAAAATTTAATGAATTAGTATCAAATAACAAATCATGATTTGAAAGACTAAAATAACTTCAATTGACTTGATATTAACTTACAAACTCAACAGTATGCTCAACAAAGATGTTGTCAGTAAAGGAAATATGCCTAAATTCTTGAAATTTATTTTTCAATCTGGTCACCATCTCAACTAAACGAGCAACAGGAAATACATCTTCTGTGCAAATATATGCTGCCCCTTAAATTATATTGATATTTTAGGTGCTTATGTTATAAATTGCAAATTAAAAAAGTCAAACTTCCATCCAGGCCTCCCCATTGCTTTGGCAATTGAACCATTAAGCACATTTGTAGACATAATTGAGTTTTACCAGCTGCACTTTCTCCAGATATTTCTGTCAATAATCCAGAGACAATGCCTTCTGCATGCACAAAATCTCACCTTACTTTGTTTTTTTATGATAACTCTGAGTAAAACGAGTTTATTTCAGTTTTGCTAGGTAAATCACTAACCTTTTAAGATTTTGTCGATGACGTTACAACCACTAGATAAGGAGCACCTTTGGAAATAATTCGAACAATTGCCATGGTAAATCTGTAGTGCTAACAAATTAATATCATGAATTTTTCAAGTAATTTCTTTAGCTAAATAATAACAAAATTCATTTTTCATTACCTGTTACCGGATTAAATACCTGCAGAGCAGCTGCTGCACTATATTGTAAGCGACCAACATCCTTAACAGAAAGTCTTGTGATGTGCAAGAGATCATTTGTGGAAAGTGTCAGAACTTGTATGAGGCTCCCCAAATTTGCTATCAAATAAATATTTGTATTGTGATTTATGCATGAAAATGTATGTTTTAATATGTTTTCATTTGAATAACCTCTCAAACTCGTACATCCATTTAGTTTTATAAACTTATACATCCTTTAAAGAGTATATTTAAAGCAGAAATTTGTGGAGGCTATCCAAAGATAATTGCACAACTTACAATCGATATTAAATCAAATTTAGAAGCATTACATCTGCCGAAGGGATAGAAAAGTCTTATAAACCACACCTCTCCGAGCTCCTTCAATGATCCTAGGATGTATATCCAATGAGGAAATGTCGCCCTTGCATCTAAATTCGCGATAAAGAGACAATGCAGACGCTTCGATAATTAATAGTATGAAATACAACAATCTCGAAAATATACCAAACTCACCGTGATTTCATGCCGACAACTTTTTGTTGAGCCTAAACGTGAACCTAGCATTATTAGACAAAATCATAGCCGTGTCAAGACCGCGATTCAAGAACAGTGACTTTTCATTCCAAACAAATTCAAGCCTTTCGAATACAAAAAGAGCATTTCAACAAATTAACAATTTAAGCACTTTTGCAATTATAAGTACATTAATAAGAATTATTTTTGTAACCATTTTATGTATAAACGTATAAAAAGCACCACTTTCTAATGAACGCCCTATCGACTTAGAAATGCTCGTTTTCACGACTAATATTTTGGAATTAGCATATTATCTTCTTGCAAAAGCGAATAATATTTCAATTGCTTGAGGAGACTTCAAAGACTTCTATTGAACATCTTCGAGCTAGCGCCACCTCGTAGCTCCTAAGGTAATGGTCGTAGGCGGATTTACGGATAGCGGGTTTGGTGTCAAAATTATTGGTAATATCGTGGGGACAAAAAAAATAATTTCACGGTAATTCACTTTTATCAAAAATAATCAGCAATGCTGGAAGCTTTACAAGTCTGAAAGAATTAAATGAAAATTTGTAGACAGAAAAACTTTTTGAATCTGCTGGACCAAAAAACTACATAAGACGTCAGGGTTTTATCCTGATCTCTTTCAATCAGAGGAGTAGCAATTAAACGAGATAGATTGATACTGACTTAGTACATATGCAGATGCAGTATTAAGTTATTAGAAAATTATGTAAGACGTACACCGTGTCGTTAAAAATCAGTTCGTTTAGCCAATTCTGAAGAGATGTAAATGCAGCCAGCATATCTCCTCTGAGAGTTCCTTCTGCACCTTCATCTGGCAAAAAGAAATGAAACTTGATATATAAGCTTAATATTTCATCATTGTCTCAATTTATCCACTCCAAACTCACTTAAGCTTTTATTCATGAAGTTTGCTTCTTTATTTCATTTATAGTTCTAGCGTTCAATTAAATTTGGGTTAATTATTAATGCTGTTAATCGTTAAATGTCCACAAAAGTCATTGATGTGTTTATATAAATATCCAATAAACTCCTAGTCGCAACTTTAAACCATGTAATTCACCAAATATAACAGACAAAATCAAGAAATTATTACATTCCTTACTTACCATGCCATAAAGATTTAAAGACCGCATCGGCAATGTCAGTTTTACCAATTGGATCATTTCTCAGAATCAATATACCGTTTTGGATTACAAATTCCTTCGGGGGCAAGAGAATATTCATGGCGCAAACTAGTTTGCCCAATATAATTGCTGCAATAAGAAAATATTGTTACCCTCTCATCTAAATCAAACTTTGACATTCCTCACTGTCAACCTCTTGCATTTTCCATATTTGCCTTGAATTTTGGTCTAGTCCCTAAATGCCTTACCAGATTTTCATTAAGATACACTTTAACTCTGCCCCTGTCTTAAGAAATTAAACATTCAGTGGTTGCAATTGATTTCACCTCCGTCACTCCTTATAACGACTTTAAAACATTATCGACGTCTTAGTTTTAAATTGGATGCTTATAACTCAGTGGCATATCTAGAACATCAAATGTTGGTGGTCCCAAAATTTCGAGGAAAAAATTTAACAACCAGAGGGACCAGGACTAAGCAAAATCTATGAAAGTATTCAAATCATTTTAAAGGTTGAATCTGCTTCCGCTCGGTCACCAAGCTTAAAAATTTGGTTCTTTTTGCATCACTTGGTCTCCCTTGTTGATCTGCCACTGGTACTACTTAAAACGAAATTTTCGTAAAATAAATTTCAGCATCATAAATTATTACTAGCGAAGTAGCTAACCCCAATTCGAAGCTCTTTTTCTTGTTACAGTTTTCTAAATTTAATTGAGATGTTATTTTGGTTTAATTAATTTGTCATTTTACTTTTCCTTTATTTGTGTAATATCATTGTAATTCTAATATTCTACCAGATGAAAGTTGTGTCAAATTTTATAGAAATAGATCAAACCTCCCCTGAATTCTGATTGAAATGATTGTATTTGCACAAGTCCACAACTCTAGGTTTGTTAAATTATAAACTTGCCCACAAACGATTGTGTCACTAGAGGGGGAATGCACCGGTTGACACAAAATTAAAAAATTTCCAAACTCAATGTATCTGGAGATTAATAAAGTAACTGACCCTACTTGTGCAAAATACATCATGAAATTTGTGAACATGCATTGCTATTACCTGCTTGCTAATAAAGCATCAAACTGGTGACTTGAAATCACCGGCGTAGCGAGGGTGCGGCAGCCTGGGCATTAGCCCCTGACACCGGCGGATGTGGACGCCCAAGGGGATAAGAGTATCAACAATGATTTGTTCTATTATATATTGAACCCATATGAAAATTGGAGTGCACATTTATGTAAGGTATGTTTTAAGTAAAGCAATGTTAACGATGCTGTCTTTGCCAATGTCTGCTGCATAGTTGCAAAGTATTTAATTGAACATTTTCAGACATTCTTTTCTTGAAGAAAAGATGACCAGCATATTTTCCGTCGAAAGTGCTTGGATTTTGGAAACTTTTACGTGCTTTAATATTTGCAATTGTAAGATGATACTGAATGCTAATAGAAATAATTGGACGTCCTGCCGTAGGGTCAAGGGCACAAATTTTGTTGTTTTGCCTGGGGAAATTGTCCTCGCTACGCTTGAAATTAACATCTTGGTAAAAAAATTCGACAAGCATCTTGCTCAGTCGCAGCTTCATTATCACCAACGGTTGATCGTAAAAGTTAAAAAAAAATTATGGTTATTGCGAGAATAACATTCAATCTTACCATAGCCTGGAAATCGGACAGGTTTTCCAGTTCTAATTTGAGAGATTTGATTTGTTGATAGTCATAAAGCATTATTGCCTTAAATGAAGCTTTTATCATTTTAATTAATAAAAATGCAATTCGTATTATTCTTGATTAAATACTTCGCGAAAAGCTCGAATAATCGGGTAGCAAATATAAATTACTGTTCCAGAGAACTGGTGTGACATGTGGAATTAATGGAGTTAACCAGGTGCCGACAGTTAAATAATGCTTGGTGTAGCTACGACTGGAGGTGTTACTTTCCTCAGTGAATGAAAATAACTTGACTGTGGTGTCTAGATCACACAAATTCGGTGATCCATTTTCGATATTGAACGCGTCAACATTAGCCATATTTAAAATTTCATTAACATTTCCAGAAGCTATGAATTCGAAAGTTCCTCCACTTTTCGTTAATTGTTCCAATATTCCTATATGCCGTTTCTGGAGAGTGGAATGCTGTGCGGTAGGCTGCGCTGCCATTGATTTTTCAAATTCGTCACTGTCCACAGATTTTTTAGCTTTATGTGTTCCTGTCTTTGACGAAACAGTTCTTCTTCTTTGCGTAGTAGCGTCGTAATACGTCAAATGAATCGAACCGATCATGCGAGGTACGGTGTTAAGGTCGTGAACGGCTCTGTCTTGAAATTTGGCCGAGAAGCTATCTTTGTATTCGTCCAACGCCTCAGTTCTATCCCTTAACACATCGTATAAAAAGTGCAAAAACTTTAAACCGTCCATGAGGTTGGGAGTCTGTGCCTGTTGTTTCAAAAGATTATTAATTTTTAAGTACAAGAGTTTCAATTTTTTCAGACATTCTTTGTACAAAAAAACCGCTTCTCGAAATTGTTTGAGGAGTTCACAGGTTAATCCCTTGCAGAGTAGTCGCTCTACGGCATCCTGGAGCTCATCCACGATGGAACTGTCTGTCGTAACTCCACCCGCAATCATTCGGTCTCTATTCGACATTATGTAAAGGATGAAAATCTTCACAAATCGGGGATTAAAAAGGTCTTTCGCTTTATAGAGAACAGATTTATTAATATTTATCGACTCTTTTCCAATGTTATGAGGTGTTCATATTTTGATGACTGACGCAACACAACGTGTAAAACCTTTCGAAAAACAAATTATTCTTTATTTTTGTATTACATTTTCTCTAGAAATAGCCTTGTTGCTTGAAGTTTAGCCGAGAAATTTCTAATAATGACCCGGGTTTTATTGACCAATGTCAATAGACACATCGAATCGTGCTTTTTAATGCAATTTAGATACATACTTTGCAAAGTGTTAAGTAATTATCAAAAATTATTATAAACTTTTTAAAATTGTATGCTACGATAATATAATATAATTTTATCATCTTGTTGTCACTGATTTTAGATGTCTTTCCTGTTAATGTTTGCTTGGTGTTGGACGGCTGAGGGGGAGAAAATTGGTTTTTGTTCATTTTAAATTACAATCAGTAATTAACGAGCCTCTAGCAATGGACGAACATGAACTCGAAAGGTTTGTATGCTTTCGCTAGATTAATTTAGATTATTGTTTTTCCATTAGGTTTATGTTTATTGGTATTGCCTTCCTGCCTTTCTCTAACTGCATTATAATCTTAGGAAGGCAGTTGAAGAATTGCTAATGGAAGCGCAAAGGGGAAAAGAAAGAGCTGATAAAGTTGGGCCTGAGGGATGGTAAGGTTGATATCATACTTGTAAAATTTACAATAACTGGAACCACATAAGTCAGTGATTTGTATCATCAAGTTTCCGATATAGAATTGCCTTCTTATTGAAAACATTCAGAAGAAATAATATAATAAAGCTTGAAAATGACATACTTTTGAATGTATCAGGAGGAAACCAACCATGAAAGTCAACAAACGCTTTTTAACTGTAACTCTTTCAAGTTCTGTGACTTCCAACAATAAAATTGGATTGCAAAGGGACATGCCTAGTAGTCAGAATTACAAGAATGAAATTGACAACTCAGTAAAACAATCTCAGCATTGCCAAAGTGACATAAAAATGAAACGAAATGAATCGAACAAGAAACTGCCTCAGGCAAAAAGGAGAAAAGTCAGAGAATTATGAAGTTCAGGATTGCAATCAGAAGTTGTAACCTGATGAATGAAACACCTTTGCATTGGACATGTACAAGTTTGCCTCAAAATAAACTCAACTCCTAAAAAAAAACAATTTGACAGTTCTTTTTTGCTGAATTAACCTCTCAGTTGTACCATCGATTCAAATTTTTGATTGGTTCTCATTACCATTTTTTCTTAATAATATTATATTTTTCACATCTTCTTGATAATTGATCCTATATGGTGCTCATCAACTTAACAGCATGCTTATGGTAATGAGTTGCTTCGTTTATTTCTTCAGCTCAATCATAAGAACATTTGCCGAGTCTGAAAAATGTACGGAATGTACATTTTAGATAAAGTCAAAAGCAATGACACTTCCAGATGCAAAACAGTTTAATGAAATTAATGATAATGTAATGTCATTGCAGGCACATGAAACAATGCAGTCAAAATTGCCCAGCGAGTTGGCTGAAACATTTCATTGATTTGCAGATTAACAAAGACATAAGTCAAAATAATGGACACAAGCTGTCTGAGAATTAATATATGTATGGGCAGATCCTGTACGGTACAAGCTGGCGATATTTGTCCCAATCTTGTCCGTATTTTTCTCGGCAATGCTTGTCATCTCTTTGACCCCGATGGAGCAGCAAACAGAGAAAGTAAATTGGATAAAAATATGGTATAATATGACGGAATCCTAAAATGTCAGTTGAGTTTATTTAGATTTAGCTGAACAGATTTCCCTAAATGCTGGATGCACACCTGTAACTGCAGACCATGTAACGGACATCATTAGATCACCTAAGTAGTTTGGATGCCTTGAAAGTCCCCACCAACCACTTATCAACAATTTCCTCCCTGATGAAGTTGCTAAGGTTTTCACTTCTACAAGATTTTAAGAAATTCCTAGAAGAGTTTGTCACAATTTGAGACAATAGATGCCTTACTTGAAAAAATGGGATCATTGGGATTTTTTCTAAATTGGTTTTTTTGAGAATTTGAAAGTCTGAATATGAGATATCCCATACCTTCAATATAAAAGTCAGAATTAAATTTTAATTTTGTTTAGATGGTGGGCCTCATAGAAATATATCATTATATTCTTTTTCCATTTGATGCAAATTTTTCTTTTCTATCCAGTACATCACTAACATTGATGCATGAAAATTCCAAGTAAGTTGTATAATAATTATGTTTGTCCATCAATATTAGGTTACAATGTAAAATTAATCAAAAAATAACCTGACCATTTGAAAATATAAAAATTGCAAGTTCCAGATGTGACCACACGACTTCATGGTGGAGCAAAAATCGAGCTTGGATAGAATATAGAAACGGTACCCAGGACAAATTCCCAAATACAAGCATGAAGCCTAATCTTTCTCGAGTTAGATCCATTGTTGTAAGGATTGCCTCCTGATCAAAAGCATTGTCATTGAATAACTATGGATGAGACATGTAAAAACTTATGGAACACAACTCACCTCATGCCAAAGTGCATCAGCAACATAAAATATTTGAAAAAGAGACACAAGCCACAAAGCTGAGTTCACACTGCTGTTTTTGTGAGCTTCAAATAAGAAGCATATATCCAAAATAGCCCAACCTATAAGGCCAGGTCTCAATTCAATGAAAAATTTCAAGTCAAATCCATGAATTCTAGGATTCAATTCCCTTCCCAGAAAGAACCCATGCACAAAAGTATCTGCTTAGAAAATCCAAACATTGATGCAATTAAATATTAATATATTGGGCATCATACCATTTTCACCATCTTCCATTTCTTTTTTGGTAATTTGCCGTGATCTAGCGTACAAAAGTAGCGACAACATAAACGCGAAAATTACCGATGTAATCATGAGAGGTATAAAATTCAAATATATTAACGAGGTGGACAATCCAAAACATTTTCCAGTGATCAGCAGAGCAACCGTTACTAAAAAACATTTAAATCCTGTTTCGGTTGGAAAAATTGATTTTTAAAGTTATCAAAAATTGAATGAGGTTTATCGAAAATTGAATGAAATTATCTATTTTTTATTAAATAGATGCAATATTAATTACAAATACCATTGCATTTGTAAGCCAGTTTTTTTCCATTTTTCATTGTTGTACCATAATTCAACTCTCCTGGAACTATGAAATGAAGAAGAGCTTGAAGTATAAGCCATCCAAAATACAGAATGATTGCATCTTTGTTCAATAACATTGCTGCTGTGGGCCATTCTGGTACATGAAGGAGTGAACAGCTCGTCTAAGTATTAAAATAGAAATTGTGTATAACACATTATATTTCATTCAGAAATAATATTTAAATTTGATTCGTGTTTTCAAGCGTAAATAGTAAAGTTGCTTACTTTTGTACATGCCAAATTGAGATAAATTGTAAGAAATGGCATTAACAAGATTAATGCGGTCACGCTGGTCCTTCCACCAAATTCTGATTCCTCGCGATCCATCATGCTAACCCTAATCCCAATGCAAATGTTATAAAATATTACGAGTTGGTCAAATAAGTAGGCTTTGTCTTTAGCAGCATTGTAGCCAATAAACCCCACGATCTGGAGTCGTACGATAACGCACTTGCCTGATTTGATTTGACGACAAAATCGAGGCGATGAGAAGTAGTAAGGTTATCAACATAAGCTGTGATTGTTGAAGTTTATACTTAGGCAGAACTATTCTGAATTACTGTTGCGATAAAATGCTAAGCGCCCAGCTTGTTTGATACCTTCTCAGCTATTAGATGAATTTGTGTGCATTTGTAAAAGTTGGCCATCGAGTGCAAACCCGCGAGACATTCGGATGTTGTTTTTTTTTTGTTTTTCAGTGGATCGAATCTGGCTTTTCTCACATGTATGGAGCGATTGGTATACGCCCGTCATTAGATTCGTATCTTTCAGACAGATGTCACTGGTTGCGGAGTGTTCCTCGTTGTCAAGTTGTATTTGGGAAGTATTTTTGTGTGTTTTATTTTTATTAATTTATTTTGTATTATAATGAAGAATTCGTCGACATTTCCTTTCTTCTTTTAGTCGCGAGTCTGTACGATAGCTGGCTCGTTTATTTATTTACTTTTGTTATCGCCCGACTTTCCAAGCAATTTCTATTCTCCTTGGAATAGCCTCAATAAGCATTATTAAGACGCCAAAATGGTGCAGAATAATTTTTAGAGTCACGGCGACTGGGTGTATTTTATTTGGTCTGCAATGGGTAAAAAAACATGTCCGACAGATGGCGGTGTTTGTTGCAGTAGAGATTGTATGTGGGATTCGGGTTCTCATTCACTAGGTATTCTAGAGCACTTATTGGTAATATCGTACAAGGATACTTTCGTATTTCCGCTCAAAACATACAAGCTTTATAACTTCACTGACTGACATTGATACTGGTAAGGGTTAGGGTTAGGGTTAGGGTTAGGGTTAGGGTTAGGGTTAGGGTTAGGGTTAGGGGGGTTAGGGTTAGGGTTAGGGTTAGGGTTAGGGTTAGGGTTAGGGTTAGGGTTAGGGTTAGGGTTAAGATAGGAGAAAAAAAATGTCGTTCCGCTTTCGCAGAAGAAAACATTTGCTTTAATCGTGAGACCGCTTTTTACGACCTACGCTCCTTAGAGCGGATCCGTAATTAGTCGAATTTTACGGCTAATATTGTTCGAAGAAGGTGACCAAGGAGTGAGTGCTATATAATTTTTGTCGCAAATAGTTGATTAGTCGTTATCACGAGAATCGATATATTTTAGCGACATCTAACGAGTGTCCCTATTTGGTGGCTTCTTCTTATTCTTATTCTTCTTATTATTATTATTATTATTATTATTATTATTATTATTATTATTATTATCGTTATTGTTATTATTATAATTATTATTAATGTTATTAATATTATTATTATTATTATTGCTATTATTATTGTTATTATTATCATCATTACTATTATTATTGTTATTATTATTACTATTATTATTATTATTATTATTATTATTATTATTATTACCATTATTATTATTATTATTATTATTATTAGGGTTAGGGTTAGGGTTTATTAACGTTATTATTATTATTATTATTATTATTATTATTATTATTATTATTATTATCATTATTATTATTATTATTGTTAAGTCTTGCAATCCTTTGAGCGACATCTAGCGGGTATTCTTATGCTATGGAAAAAGCTATTGTAATTCCAATTAGCAAGAATATGAGCCAGAATGCAAGATATGGCATTTGTATGTAGCCGTGTATAATATCGGATTATTTTAATCCCGATTTATAACGACCTTAATGCAAATCTTGCAATCATTAAAGCGACATCTAGCGGGTATTCTTATGCGATGGAAAAAAGCTATTGTAATTCCAGTAGCAAGAATATGAGCTAGAATGCAAGATATAACATTTGTATGTAGCCGTGTATAATGTCGGATTAGATTAATCCTGATTTATAACGACCCTGATGTAAATCTTGCAAACATTAAAGCGACATCTAGCGGGTATTCTTATGCGATAGAAAAAAGCTATTGTAATTCCAGTAGCAAGAATATGAGCCAGAATGCAAGATATAACATTTGTAAGTAGCCGTGTATAATTTCGGATTAGATTAATCTTGATTTATAACGACCCTGATGTACAACTTGCAATTATTACAGGTTTCTGCGCCATCTAGCGTGTATTCATATCGTAGCGAATGTTGTTTAAACCGAGCTACCTTTGCCTTATAATGCAAACACAATGGAAAACAATTGCAATTCCATTGTAAAGAATAATGCTAGAATGCAAGATATAAAGTTTTGCAGAGAGTTATGTGCAGCGTCGGATTAGATTAATCGTAACTCACCAAAACTCGGATGCTAACCTTGTGGCAGAAACAAGACGAACATTGATACGATAATCCGTTTAATACATTTTTAAAAAACATTTATTTAAAAACATTTTTATACCACTAGGCCCTCGGTTGTCGTACAACCCTCGAAGGTGGAAAATGTAGATCAAAACGGAAAAACGTGGCTATTTAACCACGATCGAAATAGTCATTAGTCAGTCGTTCTCATGACGTGTCACGATGAGCAGTTCCTACTGGATACTGGCGGTGTAGACAGGCAACCATGGGGGTTGTCTCGTCAGCACGGCTGCTCGTCTTGGAAATGTTCGTGTCAGGTCGCTTGTAGGCTCGTTGGGGGTCCGTGACGAAGATTAATTGCCATTTAAACGATCTTCGCAAATATTTATTCGAGTTGATCGCAAGAGAGATTTTTTATTATTAAGAGAGTCAGTTTTTAGACTCATAAAGTAGTGCCAAACACATTGATGTCAAATGGGATATTGCCAAAAGAATTATAGGCAACACGGTTTTCTGGATAACCATGAAGTCAATTAAATTCTAGTTTCCGTCGACAGATGGTAGGTTCACTCTCGGTTTCCGATGAATTTCCGATCGTATTCCGGGGGGTTTTGGTCCTTTGGACTGAGCCCTGGAGCCCATGAAACTTCCGTCGATAGATGGCGGGTTCGGGTTTTAATATTTGGTGGATTTCTGCCCGGTTTTCGGTGAATTTTTCACCGTATTCCGAGAAGCTTTGGTCCAGTGGACTGAGCCTTGAAATCCATTAAACAATGACAGATAACAAGTTCCCGACCCGTATTTGATGAATTTTCATTTCCGGGAATCAGCTAACTGAAATGTTTAATATCCGTCGACAGGTGGCAGGTTCTCGTCCGGTTTTCGATGAAGTTTTCATCTTAATCGGGGGCTTTTCAAAAAGCTCTGGAGACTGCAAATCAAGTCGATTTAAATCCATTCGGATTTATTGTAAATAAGAGATTATGCATTGAGAAATAGCCGTTTGACGGTTAAAACTCGCAATGAATCTCGTCAAATTGGAACGTTTCCTTGCGGGGGCGCTCGGTACGAAATTAGAATCGATAGATCGAGTTGACGAGAATCGATAAGTTTTAGTGATCTCTGGTGGGTTAAGAAGAAAGAAAGAAAAGAAGAGAAGAATGACTTGTAAGAACTAGCGTAGAAGTTTATAATGTGAGATTAAAAATTTGACAAATTGGATTATCGAAAGTTTAATTTCAGCGACCTCTAGTGAAAGTTCTTGTCGAAAGTATTAAGAAGGAGTCTAAGAACAATGGTTAATGTTGGATAGACTTAAATTATTTTTCAATTTAAGGGTCCTCCTACAATTTAATTTATACATTTATAAATTATAGTCTAGACGCAGGATCAAAAAATCGATAAGTCAGTTTGCTGAGAATCGATTAGTTTCCGCGACATCTAGCGGGCGTTCTTATTTGGGATCAAAGGAATTTCCAGAGTGTAGGATAAATTTAAATTATTCGTTAATTTAAAATGAGTCCTACGGATAAATGCCTTAATTTATATAAATTTATATAATATAAATATAAATTCATAAAATAGGCGCTCGGTACGAAATTAGTATCGATAGATCGTGTTGACGAGAATCGATAAATTTCAGCGATCTCTGGTGGGTTAAGTAGAAAGAAAAGAAGAGAAGAATGACTTGTAAGAACTAGCGTAGAAGTTTATAATGTGAGATTAAAAATTTGACAAATTGGATTATCGAAAGTTTAATTTCAGCGACCTCTAGCGAAAGTTCTTGTCGAAAGTATTAAGAAGAAGTCTAAGAACAATGGTTAACGTAGGATGGACTTAAATTATTTTTCAATTTAAGGGTCCTCCTACATTTTAATTTATACATTTATAAATTATAGTCTAGACGCAGGATCAAAAAATCGATAAGTCAATTTGCTGAGAATCGATTAATTTCCGCGACATCTAGCGGGCGTTCTTATTTGGGATCAAAGGAATTTCCAGAGTGTAGGATAAGTTTAAATTATTCTTTAATTTAAAATGAGTCCTACGGATAAATGCCTTAATTTATATAAATTTATATAATATAAATATAAATTCATAAAATAGGCGCTCGGTACGAAATTAGTATCGATAGATCGTGTTGACGAGAATCGATAAATTTCAGCGATCTCTGGTGGGTTAAGTAGAAAGAAAAGAAGAGAAGAATGACTTGTAAGAACTAGCGTAGAAGTTTATAATGTGAGATTAAAAATTTGACAAATTGGATTATCGAAAGTTTAATTTCAGCGACCTCTAGCGAAAGTTCTTGTCGAAAGTATTAAGAAGAAGTCTAAGAACAATGGTTAACGTAGGATGGACTTAAATTATTTTTCAATTTAAGGGTCCTCCTACATTTTAATTTATACATTTATAAATTATAGTCTAGACGCAGGATCAAAAAATCGATAAGTCAATTTGCTGAGAATCGATTAATTTCCGCGACATCTAGCGGGCGTTCTTAATTGGGATCAAAGGAATTTCCAGAGTGTAGGATAAGTTTAAATTATTCTTTAATTTAAAATGAGTCCTACGGATAAATGCCTTAGTTTATATAAATTTATATAATATAAATATAAATTCATAAAATAGGCGTTCGGTACGAAATTAGTATCGATAGATCGTGTTGACGAGAATCGATAAATTTCAGCGATCTCTGGTGGGTTAAGTAGAAAGAAAAGAAGAGAAGAATGACTTGTAAGAACTAGCGTAGAGGTTTATAATGTGAGATTAAAAATTTGACAAATTGGATTATCGAAAGTTTAATTTCAGCGACCTCTAGCGAAAGTTCTTGTCGAAAGTATTAAGAAGAAGTCTAAGAACAATGGTTAACGTAGGATGGACTTAAATTATTTTTCAATTTAAGGGTCCTCCTACATTTTAATTTATACATTTATAAATTATAGCCTAGACGCAGGATCAAAAAATCGATAAGTCAATTTGCTGAGAATCGATTAATTTCCGCGACATCTAGCGGGCGTTCGGTTAGGGTTAGGGTTAGGGTTAGGGTTAGGGTTAGGGTTAGGGTTAGGGTTAGGGTTAGGGTTAGGGTTAGGGTTAGGGTTTGGTTAGGGTTAGGGTTAGGGTTAGGGTTAGGGTTAGGGTTAGGGTTAGGGTTAGGGTTAGGGTTAGGGTTAGGGTTAGGGTTAGGGTTAGGGTTAGGGTTAGGGTTAGGGTTAGGGTTAGAATAGAAAATATAAATAAAACTGCACTTCCACTTTCTCTGTTAGTAGACAATCCAGCAAATTATGTATCGTGGTCGTCAAAAACACACAATATAAGTCTAACTAAATTAACAATGCATCAAGAGACAATATATCGGCAATTGATGATATAAACTGGCATTAAAGTTAATGGGAACCCATAAAAATAAGAGCCAGATATGGACAGAATGTTTAACTACAACGCCAAGAATTGCTAAGCAAGCTTGGAATTAAAGTAGTATTCGAGAGTCGTATGTTCTCAAAAAATTCTTAAAACGTGTTTATCGTAGAAAGAACCTAAGGAGAAAATAACGAAACCGATTGCAAATTCACTTAATAAATAATTAATTACCCGTCGAAGCACGTTTTTTTTAAAAAAAACTATTAGATTAATAAGGGATGATAAATCATCGCCCAAAACAACAAATTAACTTAGTAGTTTTACCACGAATTCATCAATGAACGATAAATTAGTGTAACAACAAGAGATGAAATCTCAGCCCTTGGAAAAACCACAGAAATAAGTTGTTTATTTGGTAAAAAAATTATTGGGAACCCAAAAATTAAAACCAAAGATGCAATTAAATTAACTTAGTAGTTTTACAACGAATTCATCAATGAACGATAAATTAGTGTAACAACAAGAGATGAAATCTCAGCCCTTGAAGAAACCAAAGAAAAAGGTTATTTATTTGGTAAAAAAATTATTGGGAACCCAAAAAAATTTTTTAAAAACCAAAAATACAATAAATTAAAATAAAATAGTTTATAACGTGCGTTTTTCAAAAAAAATCTAAAAACGTATTTAACGTTAAAGATTTTTGAGAATGACGAGCGAGGTATATTAAAATGCTAAAAAATACCAGGAAATGCTTCGCATTACAAGTATCAAAGCTATACCGAAATATATAATATATATTATATTATATAAAAGTTCTACAAAATTCTAAAGCGTATTTCACGATAAAAAAGAATTTAAGAACAAAAGTGAAAAAAGCAATTAAAAAATTACGCTAAGAAATACCATTAAATTGCAACGCATAAAATGGTATCGAAGCAAAATAGAAGCAAGCACGTGTGTTTTGAACAAAACACTGATAACCACTAAGAAATATCTTAGGATTATCAAGCGACAAAAATACGAATACTTCAACAGACAAAATACAAGGCAAAATACCGTTAATACGATTAAACTCACTAGGCCCTCGGCAGTTCTGCCCTCTAAGGTGAGCGAATAAGCGAAAAACGTAAAGATCGAAAAGCGGAAAATATTGTCCTTATATAGCCGAGGAAGGTCCAGTGTTGACCAATAGGAGACTCCTGAGCGGCGGTGGGAGCACTGCTTCCCCTGTCCTTTGAAGTGTTCATGCTGGCTAGCTTCTCTCTCCTCTAGAGGGGAGGTGGTGTCCTAGGAACTAGTTAATTAGTTATGCAGGCGTGACTCATTACATCGAGTTCAGGCCAGTCATTGTGTAATGCATCCTTGGCCTAGAACTAGGCGGTAAGATGGCTACGTTCCTTCGGACAGAAGTAACTTCCTTTTTCGAACGCCAAGATGACGGTGAGGTTCCTGAAGAGTTCATCCCTGGGGTGAACATTCCTGATGCTATCTTCTGTTGTTGTCTCCTGTCGTTCCCAGTGGTTTTTACCCAAAGGAACTATAACGGGTAAGACTTTAAAATACTACTTAGACGATCGTCAGAAGCATTTGTAATTTCTATGAGAATACTTCTCAATAGTTAGGTGATTGTACAGTGGCGAAATATCTTTGTCGATAAGTTCAATAGAATTTTCTAAGTAATATTCATTCTTAGAAGGTGATCTAATGAAACTATTGATTTCTGAGATAGCTGGATACCCAAACATATAATTTTGGGTGGCATGATTCAGCATTTTTTATAAGGAAAGAAATCTCTAATTAATCTCCTTCTTTATTAAGAAATGTATTCGTATCAAGAATTATCAAGTTCACGGAAACCCGTTACATCCAAAAGATAATTATTGTCATAATATACTCCAAATTTTTTGAAAATTAATTTTTCAAAAATACAGAAATTTATTCTTAAAAAATTAAATTTTAAAAATAAATTCTTTTGTTTTATTCTAATAGATTCCTCAAAGTTACGCGGCCTCGAATGATCCGTTCCAATTATCGTTCTTGGTATATCTAACGATAATATGACGTTGAGGTTCCCGACGAATTCCGTCATAGGAGACAAATCATCAATTATCCTCCTGGTTAATCGAAGAGAGTTATGAATGGTAAGAATTTCTTATATTCGAAAAAAAATGTCTTGACGATCGTCACAGGCATAGTGATTGTAACTTAGTGGAGTATATAAGGGGAGTATTCAGTCGACCAAGAAAATCTTTTTAAGATAATCTTTATATCGAATGAGATGTGAATTGATACAACCACTTTTATTGGTTAGCATGATTCAGCATTTTTTCAATAAGAAATCTCTTATTGGAAATCTCAGAAAAGATAATTATTGTCATAATATACTCCAAATTTATTGAAAATTATTTTTCAAAAATTTATTATACAAAAATTTATTCTTAAAAAATTAATTTTTAAAAATAAATTCTTTTGTTTTATCCTTGTAGATTCCTCAAAGTTACGCGGTCTCGAATGATCCGTTCCAATTATCGTTCTTTGTATATCTAACGATAATATGACGTTGAGGTTCCCGACGAATTCCGTCATAGGAGACAAATCATCAATTATCCTCCTGGTTTATCGAAGAGAGTTATGAATGGTAAGAATTTCTTATATTCGAAAAAAATGTCTTGACGATCGTCACAGGCATAGTGATTGTAACTTAGTGGAGTATATAAGGGGAGTATTCAGTCGACAAAGAAAATCTTTTTAAGATAATCTTTATATCGAATGAGATGTGAATTGATACAACCACTTTTATTGGTTTAGCATGATTCAGCATTTTTTCAATAAGAAATCTCTTATTGGAAATCTCAGAAGTGTTATTTAGTTGATATTAGCGTACAAAAGATAATTTTTATAATTATTCTGCTCACCATGTGTACAAATAATTCCTTTTCTTAAAAATCAATTATGATTTTCATTCGGTACAGGCTACAAGAGGTTTAGCATCATCGAGATGGATGTCCAGAATATCATCAAGAGTCCATTCGTTCAGAAGAATTTCGAGAGGAGATTACTTCCTTTTTCGAAGGCTGAGACGATCGTGAAGTTTCTGAAGAAATCATCTTCGGAGAGAACTCTTCTAACGCTGTTTACTGCCTTCCTCGAGGTTTCACCAAAAGGAATTACAAAAGGTAAGATTTTCTTATCTTTATTTTTACTTGGACGATCATCCGAAGCATTCGCTACTTCTCTGAGAATTTTTCTCATAGTTTGGCGATTGTAACCCAGCGAAATTTGTTTGTGGATAAGCTCATTAGAGGTTTTAAGGAAGTATTCATTCTTAGAAGATAATCTTTTATATCGAATGAATTGTGATTTAACAATACCACCAAAAGTATGTTTTGGGTGGCATGAGTCCGGGTTTAAAAGAAGTCTATTGTTAGTCTCCTTAAAAAACACCTTTGTACCAATGGAGTTATCTGGTTCGCGGAATACCGTTACATCCAGAAAATTGATTGCGTTTTTATCGCATTGTAATTCAATTTTAATGTCCGTTATTACATTGTTCATTGCAGATTCCAGAAGAGTAGCATCATCCGATGAACCCTTCCAGATCATGAAAATATCATCCAGATACCTAAGGTAGATTTTGGGTTTTAATTGATAATTTAGAACTAAATTATCTAACGCTCTTAAGTAGAGGTTGGCTAAACCCGGTGAGTACTTTTTACCCATGGCACAACCATAAACTTGGAGGAAATAATCACCATTAAATTCAAAATCATTTCTTTTCAAGGTGAATTCGAGCAGATCGATGATCAAAGAATCAGGGCGGTTACCGACCGGGTGCTTGTTAAACCAACGTTTAATGACAGCAACCGTTCTATTCAAATTCATATTGGTGTATAACGAACTAACGTCACCCGTTATAAAAATGTCATTATCATCCAAATGAATCCCTTTAATCTTTTGAATAAAATCGAAGCTATCCCTCACATAAGAGGGAAGGTGTTGTGCGTATTTATTGATATGGTAATCAATAAATTGAGCAATACGTGACGATTCCGTTTTGATATCGGAAACTATCGGTCGACCGGGTGGGCAATTAGGATCAAACCATTTACTCTTCGGTTTATGAACCTTAGGTAAAAAGTAGAATTTTCTACTATTAAACGGTCTTGGGCCCGTAAGAAATTTAAACAATTTCGAACTAATTTGGTGTGTATCCAAGGCATTTTTCAATTTTTGTTCCAATAGTCGAGCGTTTTCTGGTTGTATTGACTTTGTCAATTTAACGTAGAATTTCGTATCATTTAATTGCCGAATTGCCTCATCGAGGTATTTCTGTTTATCAAGGATTACAAAGGACGAACCTTTATCGGCCTTACGAATAGTAATTGACTTGTTATTAGCAATTTTATTGATACTTGCGTAATCAGAAAACCCATGTGTGATTTCGTTCAAAGTTCGAAAGGACGTCCGACTAGAATCGGTAGCATCTCTTACAATAAAATTATTCATTGTTTGGTAGAACTTATTTGTTACTTCATCGAGAATTAACCTCGTGTTGTAATCAAGACATTCGAGAGGTGGTTCCCACTCACTCGGTATTCTAAAGCTATCACTTTTAGGTAAATCACTTTTGAAAAACGCTTTTAATTTTAGCGTTCTAATAAAACGTTTAATAGCTTCATGGATTCTTTGTGAATTCACTTTACTATAACACGGAACAAAGTAAATGCCCTTCTGTAAGACATTCAATTCTTTATTGTTAAACACAAAGTTAGAAAGGTTGAATGTCCTATTATCTGGATCCAGTCACCGTAGGGAGCGAGGCTCATCTCTTACGAGTCCTCTTGTTACTTTCCACCAGGGTTCCTGTGAAAAGAGTTCATTGAAGGTCAATTTCAGTCTAGAAACTCTAAGTTTATAGCCCACACAAACAAAACTATCGGATACCATAGATTTGCTTATATGGATGGCCCAATCACGTAGCTCAATAATCGAATATTGTGAGGGGATCCTCTCACAACATTTTAAAGAATTATGGATTTCTGGGTTGATTTTCCCATTCAGGAAAGCCCACTCAGAATCCCGGTTTACCCCAAATGCTACTTTAAGTAGGCTGAGGACGACGTCGGCAATCACCGATACCGTGGAAAACCTCTTTAGTTTCACAGTACTAATACCATGGATTAAGCACAAACCTGTGTTAGGAGGACCACTGGGAACCCTGGTGGTCCTCGTGTTCATTTCCTCATTGGTTGGTACGATAGTAGGTCCGACGGTTGGTACGATAGTAGGTCCGACGGTTGGTTCGACGGTTGGTTCGATGGTTGGTCCGAGGGTAGGTCTGTTTGGGGAAGGGATGGAAAGGGATTCCATTTCCTTCTCCAAGGAGTCGTCGAGTAAGCTCGGATCAAATGGGGGAGACAGGGGGCGGGCAGGGGTACTAGTGGATGGAATTGGGGGAGGCACCTCCACGGATTCCAAGAAAGGTATAGTGGTTTCCCTGCTAACCTTAACCTCAGGTCCACGAATCCTGCGTTTTTTTGCAGGAGCGACCTGTGCAGGGGTATCCTCAGCAGGTCGTTTTTCACCCAAGAGAGATCTCCAGGCTGTGAGAGCCTGGGGAATTTCTAAATAAGAAGTATGTTTGCACGGAGAATCCTCCAGTACAAAATCAAAGATGGATTTCTCCATTTCATTGAACCTCTCATTATCCCAGCTGTCATGCTTCTTACTGACTTTCTTATAGGAGAACGCCTGCATCAGAATTTCTTCATCCACAGTCACTCCACTATTAAGGACCGCCCGTAATTCGCAGACAGACTGGTTGTGCTTGTTTAGCACAAACGCTAGATTCGTGTCGAACATTATGTTCGCCATAACTCTAGCCGCCTCCTCACGCACTCTGATATATTCCTCATCGAATCCCGGGACCTTGGGACCGAAGGTAGAGGTCATTGTCTCCACGGTCTTGGAGAACTCCACAGACCTCCCGTTGTCCATGTAAAACCGGTACTGGATGATCCGGAAGATGATGTCCCCGATCTTCCGGTGCAATTCCCAAGTTTTAGGCTCGTGCTCCTTATGTTTCGGGAAAACCCGAACAGAAGGAGCAGGTGTAATCTTGGCAGAAGCCGCAACAGTAGGAGGTTGGACCAGATCTGGTCTCCTCCTTTGCGGCACTGCTTTACCATTGGTACGTCCCTTGTAAGGGAAATACTTCCTTGTACCCACATCTCTGGTCATTGGTTGACCCTTCAAGTTCCCTCTTTCATTGCCACGATTCATTTTTTGTAGATAAATCTAATAACAAAGATGGTATTAGGCAGGGTTAGGGTTAGAATAGAAAATATAAATAAAACTGCACTTCCACTTTCTCTGTTAGTAGACAATCCAGCAAATTATGTATCGTGGTCGTCAAAAACACACAATATAAG